>CM035160.1:8060965-8559430 GCA_020205615.1 Panax quinquefolius | reverse complement strand
TATTTAATTCACCAAAAATAACTATTAAATGATGTATAAAATACAAACACACTAAAGCCCTCAATAAAATTATTTTCATACTCTTTAGGAGAACCTCAACAACTATAGACCACCGATTCTATTCCCTTGTTATCTCCGCCAACCCAAACTACACTTTTATTACCCGAAGGAATTGTGAAACAAAAGGGTGAGCCACAACTAGCTCGATAAAGAATATTATGACTAAAGATAAATAAATTATCAATAGTCTTCATCAAGAATAAATCGGAGATTTAGAACATATGGTAGATGATAAAACTTTTCAACCATAGTTGTAAATGAGCGAAGCAATCCATTAAAAGAGTCAAATAGACTATAAAGTCTATTATCTTCTCCACGTTAAAAGTCCACCAACAATGTTTTATCCTCGTAACATCAATCAACAGCGGTTCCTTTCCACAATCATATGAATAACTCATAATCATAATTGTGATTCTAAATTTCTCTTTCTCATCCAGGAATTAAGATAATTTTCATCAATTGTCTTTACCTCGAAACATCAAATATCATGGTTATACCAAATCACAGTTCCTGCTCATAATCATACTAATAAATTCATCTTTGCACCACCAGTCAAAGATATTCATCAACAGATTCATCTTTACACCACAAAGCAAAGATATTCAACAACAACAGTCATCTTTGCATTACGGAAATAGAAGATATTCATCAATAATTCATCTTTGCCCTAAAGCAAAGATATTCAACAACAAAGTCATCTTTGCATTCTGAGATTCATCTCTTTGCACTACTGGTAAAGATATTCAACAAACAGTCATCTTTGCATTACGAGCCAAAGATATTCATCAATAATTCATCTTTTTACCACAAAGCTAAAGATATTCATCAATAATTCATCTTTGCACTACAAAGCTAAAGATATTCAACAACAGTCGTCATCTTCAGCATTCTGAGCAAAGATATTCATATATCAAAGAAATACATAATCATTTCGAAGTTATATAACAATAATTATAACCATGTTGATCAATTCACCTTTCAGACTTAAGTTAAAAATATTCAATTGTAAATTGATGGTCATGATCATACGGTCCACAATTCAACTTTTTTCCCATCGCCAAAGAGAGAACCCTAGTCATGATCATACCAATAATCTACCCATCTTTACACTCAAGTGAAAGAGAATATCATCATTAGGTTTATAAAATGTTATATATGATAATAAAATCAATATAATCAAAACATCTAGATTTAATCTCAAGAGTAATATTCATAAATCAACTATAATTTGGTTAGAAAAAACCAATTTTTTCGTGAATAAGTACCCCGTATTCATACATAAGACCGTATAATGCAAGATAGTAATCCCTAAACCTAAAAGATAAAGTTTCATAATAAAATTCATATCCATATTTATAACACCTTAATCCAAATGTTATAAATCACTTAGAAATCTCATAACCTAATATTATTAATATTACAATAATATTTTAATCATTTCTAAAACTTATAAACAATTTATTTAAATTGTTTACACTTTACTAATTAATGCATTTAATCATCATAAAATGCCAAACTCATAAAATTTCATCACCAATAACCAAAACCCTCATCAAAAATCTGATATACCTCATATATGATTCTCAAACCATAAAATCATATTTTCTAATTTTCTTACTTCACATAACATATTTAATTCATTTACTCATAACTAGAACATTTTCATGAAAAATACAAAATCAGTTCCAAAAATATTTCTTTTTAAGGATTTAGTATAACATAGTCCCATATTGAACATATATTTTTCTCGAGAATTTAAAAATTCATTTACTATTTTTCATATGGCCAAAACCACCGAATATTTAAACATTTATCATAAATTATACTTTTATCCAAAAATTCTGAAATTAATACGGTATACTGATATTATATAGATGTACTCCCAATAAAAATTTCATCAATTTTGGAGTTAACCATGAGGAGTTATAAGCGATTACTTTTAAAATAGTCTTTTCTCATAAAATCCATAACTCTCAATCTATACATCCAAAAATCGCCATTTTTGGACACAATCTACAAAACTCATCAAAATATCATTTCAAATTTTTTCAGAATTTTTGAAGATCCGAGAAAAATTTGAAACTAAAAACATAATAACCCTTAAAATCCCTTACTATCCCTTACCTCAAAAAAAAGAAGATTTACGATGGAATACTGATTTGAACGAACTTGCACCCGTATAGCAATACTCAAAGTATACTCAAAATACTCACAAGAATACGCTCGATAATATAGAGAGAAAACTTGAGCCGGTGTATTTTTCAATTCTAAACTAAAGACCCTATTTATAGGAAAATGCTTAGAACACCAAAGCAGTAAAATTTAATAAAATATTAATATAATATATATTAAATTCCTAAGCCCACTCGACCATCGACCATCTGAATTCAGCCACTAATAATGACAAAAAAACAAAAAAAACGTTTTTGTTATTAAAATTAATTAAAACTTTCAAAAATCAATTATTTTGAACTTGAACTTCAATAATTCATAATAAATATCTCTTTTATCGAAAATTGAATCTCACGTGTTTTTATAGGAAATTCAATTCTCTACAACTTTGCGAGAAGAAAGTTTTTCCAAATTCCAAATGTAAATGGACAGAAATCCACAAAATGGGCGATTTTGATACTATAATCAAATTTCGATCAAGAAATGGGATCCACCAAACATGTTTAACATGTTTTAAACATTTATTGTAACAAAAATATTCTTCCTCCTCATATACTCATATATTCCACATTCATCGTAAAAATATCACCATTAATATATTATTAAAATAATATATTTAAATGAATTATTTTATCATAAAAAGATAAAATATTAATTTTCAACAATTGTCACTTTAAAAATTTTCTCCATCTATATCCACATAAAATAAATATTTTTCTCATCATAAAATCAATAATTAATTATTCACAAATAATATTACATAATCACAATATTGACAACCGGCGCTTTCAGAGAAAGAGGGCTTTCCAATAAGAATTTTCTCCTTCTTGGTAGCTTGATTAGGTGACCAACCTCTCCTTAGACAGAACTTTCTAGACATTGCCAATAATGTTATCCAATAATATTATTCGAGATAATATGAATTATTGCTTCGATAATGGAAAATATCGTCTTACGTGATAATTATTGAAACAACAATAATATAAAATATCAACGTAGCAATTATTGAATCAATAAAATATAATATTGAGCAATGAATTATCGTAATGATTATTGAGTAATGCCTTCACTACGAAAAAAAAAATTATCACGCCATGAATAAGTACTCGTGAATAAGTAACTCATGAATAGTAACTTCGTGAATAAGAATCGTGAATAAGTAACTCATGAATAGTAACTCATGAATAGTAACTCATGAATAGTAACTCATGAATAGTAATTATAAAAATTGAATACTTTTATTTCATAAAATTCGGTCTTACAGGATTTGATGTACGCTTCATGACTCTCCACCAAGAATCATTCGCCACGGAACATAAAGGTGGCGAATGGAACCTTCATTTTCTCCGCATCCCAAGACATCGAATATCTTGGTAATTTGCTTGACCCATGTTTCGCCATGATCGGATCGCTTTCCCTTAAATTCGGTGGTCCCAACTCTTTGAATCTGTTTCGTTGTGACAACCCGTGAATTCGCTATCATTTCTCCTCAGTATTTTGAACACGAGTCTCCTCAAATGCGATTTTGTATGAATCGCAAAAAGCTTCTAAACATCCCCTCGTTCATCATCTCGCTTTCAATGGTGTTGTTCACGGGGAGGAACATTGCCACTGTTGCTGCACGTTCTCCTCGTTGGTGAGTAGTCTGAGCGTCTCCACTTGGTCTCATTTCCATTGTTAATATTCTCGATCGACACTCTCAAATCATCGCCATAAAACAAGGGTTAATTAAGGAAATCAATATATCACATAATATCCCTATATATCGACCAACTAACAAATAAGCTTAGGTAGGACACACTAGCGGAAGGATTTACTCGTCTCTCCCTCCTAGTTCTATTCCCCGATCTCCATGGAGATCATATCCCTAAGCTACGATACCAATTGTGGCGCCCCCCAAAATAGGTATACATCACCTATTCGAGTTGTCAATACGTGGTATGTAAACAACTACAACTTTATTATTACAACGATAAAAGCGTGAGTTTGAATACAAATATTATCTTCTGCACAATATCTATACTCAAATAAATCCTCATCACATTTATTGATACATTATTTTACAAAAATGGTGAGGACTACTAAACAATCCTTTCTAAAACCTTCATTCCATACCCCAGGCTGCATACTCGCTTATATTCTCGCCTCCACGGAAGAATGGAACAAAAAGGAAAAGGGTGAGCTCAACTAGCTCAAGAAAGAATATTATGACTAAGATAATATACAACAAATTATCGTTAGTCTTCAACAGGGAAAATTTAATAGAATCTGATAGACAACAAATTTTAAATCAATATTCGCAATGAAATAATAATTCATTAGAAGAGTTAAGTAGAGAATGCAAACTACTATCTTCTATGTATGAATTTAAAAGTTCATCGCTCATCTTTTATCCCCGTAACAACAATCCATAAACATCTCGAATCAAATATTCATCTTTGCACTCTGTGCCAAAGATATTCATCACTGGTCATGTTCATTTAAACACTGTTCATCTTTGCACTACGGGCCAAAGATATTAATCGATCGGTCGTATGTTCATCTCAACACTTGTTCATCTTGCACTACTGAGCCAAAGATATTCTTCGAAATCATTCATCTTTGCACTACGTGCCAAAGATATTCAATAATATCATCATTTAAGGCGAGGATGATGAAAAATATTTTAAAGAAAGCGAATCCGGTGAAACAAAATGACAAGGATTAAGGATTAAGGATTCGTACTTTGTTTTATCCATGTTCAAAAATACCTCAAAATAATCATAGTGGTGTGAAATTCAAGAATGATCAAAACATGGATACAATCAAAGCTAGTATCCGAATAGATATTTTGGACGAAAAGAAGAAATTTTATTTTTCGATGAATCAGGTAAAGTATCGTGAATAGTCAGGTATCGTGAATAAAGGCCAGATACGTGAATAAGTAACTCAGACACCAAAAGATAGAAATTTCACAAAAAACATTTTCACGCTTCATGAATAGTACTCGTGAATAGTAACTCGTGAATAGTAACTTCATGAATAGTAAATCGTGAATAGTAACTCATGAATAGTAACCCCGACATGAAAAAGTTCCAAATTTGATAAAAGTTCCAACCAATATTTCAAAGATAATGATATTGAAGAAATAATATCATTTGAGAAGAAAATAACATCCCTTACCTCAAAGAATCAAGATTTTGGAAGGAAAGATCGGAAGTGATCTTTGAATGAAACTTATCTTGAGCAAAGAACTCTCAAAGTATCTAAATACTCACAAAATACGCTCAATAATATAGAGAGAAGAGAGAAAACTTTGTTTACGGTGTGATTTTCAATTCTAACTTAGCCTCTATTTATAGGAAAATGTTAGCCTACCAAAGCGGACTTGACCTTTTCTACACGATGGCTTTACTCGCTACATTATTGCCACCCACCACACTTGAAATAAAATTCAGCACATTTTTTCACCAACCACAAGTGGGGCCCACTCAATTCTAGAATTTTCCACCAAAATCAATTATAACCCCTACTTTTGAATCAAACACCTCTTAAAATTTATAACAAATCATTCGTTCATTTTTAACGGTTCAAAATTTGTAGACATATACTCAACTTATATATGTATAATATATCCAAAATCGCATAACGATCCACAATACGATTAAAATTATAACTCACTTAATATATCGTAAAAATATTGATTTGATTTTTAATACCTCCATTTAAACAAAAATACCGATAAAACACCTCAACATTAAATCCTTCAATTATAACCACATATAATAAATAAATCCATCATTTATATCCATATCAAATAAATATTTTCTTATCATATAAATCAATAATTAATTATTCCCAAATAATATTACGAATCACAATTATGACAACCAGCAGGTTCGGAAAGAGGGGCTTTCAATAAGGATCTCTCACTTCTTGGTAGCGCAATTAGGTGACCAAACCTCTCCTTGAAGCGTAACTTTCTAGACATTGCCAATAATGTTATCTAATAATATTATTCAAATAATATGAATTATTGATCCGATAATGGGAAATCTTGTGCAAAGTGACAATTATCAAACAACAATAATATAAAATACCAACGCAAAGCAATTATTGAATCAATAAAATAAAATCTTCGAGCAAGTAATTCATCGTAACAATTATTGAGTAGTGTCTTCACGTAAGGATCAATAATTGATGCAATCTGAGTGTCTTCTTGTTCAACAACGCGTATTAGTGTGTTTTAACCACCGGGTATTCCAACAAAGATTAATCGGTAACAATTACGCCGTTATTTTTAAACAACTTATATTTGTCGTTTTCCTCATCCAATCGCTTTCCAGTTATGGGGCCCACATTACATGGTCGCTACTTGCCGCAAATACGAATATTCCCAAGCGAGTTTGAATATTCCACGACCAAACGAATATTCCCACAACAATGATGAATATTTTATAACCACTTGCTTATTTTGAAATATTTGCGTATTTTACCCCTAACTATCCACATTAATCAAATCAACCCTTACTATTTCAAAATAATAAATAAAGGAAATTCCTTTTATTTAAAAAATTTTGGGGTCTTACTGGTATGACCTCTAGATATACTTTCGTCTACGAACTCAAAAGTATTTATGGTGAGAATGCAACAACAAGTGCTTTCTTTGTATGCTTTCGGTGCATGCGATCTACGGATCGACCTCTTCGTCCACTTCGACCTTGTTCCTTAGAATCGATGGGTGATATGCCTCTTGATCTTTGAGGAGTAGGGCTTGGGATCTTGTTCTTTCTCGAGTTCTACCGAGACTCTAAATCCGAATGAAAGCGAGTTCTTTCCCACTTCGATGCCCTTGCTTCTTCTGGACCGATCATAACCGAACTCTTCGTCCCTCAACTCTGCTTATCCGAGCCATCCTTCGGCCTATATCCTGTCAGCCGCTTCACAAGTACTTCCATAGCTTCTATCCGCTTCATCCGCCATCTTAGCTAATCGGAGGCCTTTGCGTCCTGGTCATCTCTCGATGTCGAGTTCTAGGCGAGGTGCCTTCACTGCGTTCCGACCATGGCGGACATTCTTCTCTGTCGGGAAGACCACCACGCTTAGCTTTTTGCCCACCGCCTTGGTAGAGAATCTTCGGTGAACGTTTGGACGCTGTCTTAGCATGAACACTTATCAGAGGTCCCAAACGATCTTTCGCGAGACAATTCGCGGTCTTGATTCACCGTGACCATCGGTACGCCCTTCGAGTGTAGGTGTTCTACTCTTCACCATGAATCTTCGACGTAGAAACAAACACGATCTGTGATTGAAAAATACTCGAGGAGACTAGAACTCGCCCTCCTTAGCATACCAATGTTAACGCCAAGATCTTTCCCCACGTCCCAATCACCAAGACGCGTCGATATCCCAAGCGATTCAACAAGTCAACACCAAAAGCTGCAGCGGCATTGACCGAGGGATAACTCGGCGTGAGAGTCGATGTCGGCGATCACAAGGTTAACAATGGAGGGAAAAATAATATCTAATGTCTCAGAGAGAGTAAGAAAAAGATTGTGTGTGTAATGTTTTGTTACTTACCTCCTTTGTGATCCTAGCCCCATACGTACTCCAATCCCGGTTTACCGTGCCACCCATCACCTCCTGACACCTTTTCCCCACTCCGGTCATTTCAAATTAGAAAGTATGTAGCCTACTTCCTCATCTGCTACCACTCTTTGCCACCGCCGATCATCTGAGTCCCATCCTCATTAATGTCATGCAGAAAGGTGGCAGACATAGTGGTCAACTATTATTTGGCATAATGATTATCGGTCAAAGTTGGGTTAAGTGGCAATTTGTATAATGGGCCAATTCAATGACTAAGCCCAAATAACGGAAATGACCCAAACGACCGGATCCAACCGAAAGGACCCAATGAAATAATCAAGTAATTGGGTACAAATCATTCGGACCAATCGGACAAGAAGTAATATAATCCAGGAGAGGGCATTATTAAGTCTGGCCCAATAAAGAAAAGGATTATGGCCCAACAATACTAATATAAAGTTTGATGATCATGAGACTACTTTCTTTTGTGAGAAAGTTGTGGATTGGATTGACTTTGGCAAGATACTTGTGCTAATTACATCAAGGTAAAGGCTTGGTTTAAAACTAGTCTCCATATACAACAAAAATAATCTAGAATAAAATAATCCTTGGTCGTTGAGACTTGAGACTCACTTAAGCTTTTTGACCTGTGACGCTGAAGTTGAAATCTCATGGCTTATAGGTCATTGGTGCCAAGAAGAATTAATGTCTTGAAGCTAGAGTTTGCTTACTTCCTTATAGGGAATATATTTACTGGAAATATTATAGAATGGCATTCTACAAACATGGTTGGCCATTTCTCATAAAGATCATATTTGTTGCAAATTTGAAGAAGTCCATGCTCATAAAAAGAATGACAATCTACCACATCAAATTTGATGGGTAAGGCATTGTATCGAAGTGACAGTTGAAATCTCCAGAGTTCAAAGATTTGGAATAGTGTCCTAAGGGTTATCATGTCAGATTGGTAGACACTGTTTAGAGTTCACTCCTTTAAAATATTTCATGGAGCTGCGAGTAGCATCCTGTGCTGAATGAACTACTTAATTTCATCCTGTAAAATGGCAGTTGGAAGCGTAACAAATCATGGATTGAGATTTGACAGTTTATGCTAATTGCTAGGTTATCAGTGTCATATGCAGAGCACTTGGATTCTTTGTTCTTGTGGAATAAAAAGAAGCTACTTCTTTACTGTTGATTGAACCCAGGGGGGATTTAGTTCACTTTAAAGATGTGAAGAGGGATTGAACTGTTTGAAACTTGCAATAGGCCTTCCTTATTTTTTTCTTTTTGGTTGTGGGAAATTTGGAAAAACCTCGGGGAATGAATCAGTGCCCAGAGGCAGGCCTAAGTTACGGTAGAAAAAGCTCCATTTAGCTACTTAGGTAGTCTAAAAATTTAATCACTAGGACCAGAGGCAAGGTTGGAGAGCAAGCAGGAGACAAGGAAACCAAAGATGACAAGATTCAAGACATAATGTAACGGGTCGAATTTATTGAGTCGTGATTCTGGGGACAGAATCCTTTTAAGGGGGAAAAGATGTGACGAACGAGAATTTTGTAATTAATTCATTTCTTATAACTCGATAAGAGTTTTCCATCACTATCTTCTTTCTATAAGGCTACTACCTAAGGTTGTTCCCCCACCTAAGGTTCATAACCTAAAGCTTTGATACCAACTTGTGACACCCCAAATCCAAGATACTTCAATTCCAGGATTTGGTGTTTCATCATATAAATATCATCTATCTATCTACCCATAATAAATGCAAACCATGCAATAGATAGAAATAATAATAAATCTCCCCTTATGGGGTAACATCAACTACATAATAAATACAATCCCAAAGTTACTCTAACCTTAAACATCATATGTGGAATCATAAACAATTAAGTCTTAAACAACATCATTAACTTAAGTCTAACCTAAATACATCATCAAATAAAATAATAAGTCTTCAACACTTGCTAACTTTGCCCTTGCCTTTACTTAGTGGAAGGTTAAATGATTCTTTTCGTTCTTAATCGCAATGTTATTATTAAAGAGTGAGCACAAATGCCCACAAGTATAACAATGAAATAATAGTATAATAACATGCGAGTGAATCAAAGACATCTCGAATAAAGGCTCAACTTTTGAATCAAGATTGAATAACAAGAATCAAAAGATTTCTGAGGGTCATAAGACCTTGAACTATGCCCTAGGTTATCAAGGGTTATACTTGAAACCTTTAACGGTCATAAGACTATGAACCTTTCTACTCGTACTTAGGGGATCACTTTCAGTACCATACATCTGCACAATATCTTTAACGCTTAACGATAAGTAAAATCCTTCTGCGAGGTTGTTTCATCTCGATTTGACATTCGAGTCCGCACTAAAAGGAAGTTTGGTATGGACAATTCATCGAGGGTTCTCGAAATTTAGACGCGTTCATCAACTATAGACTAGTCGAATCAATAAGGTTCACTAGATCAACAAGATTCAACAATAATGATATTTAAATTGAATAATAATCTTAAGAAGTATCAATAGGACAATTATTGTATAAGCTGAATCATGCTTTGAAAAGATAATCAATCTTTAATATAACATTTGAACTTGAATAATAATAATGATAATTTAATCGAGGTAAATAATAAACTTGAACAATAATGACAAGTAGGGTTAGGAAACTTGCCTCGTGCGTAGCCTAAACGATTACTACTTAGTTCACCACAAATCTACTACACACATACCATAAGTATTCACGACATTCATTAGTTACATTTTTATTTAATTATTTAATATAAACTCCACTTTATTTAACACATCATTACCCTTCTAATTTAATTACTTAATTAAATTAGAATATTTTCATTCTCTTCTTATTATTACACTCGAATAAATTATTTCATAATAATTTCCATCGAATATTTAATTTATTCCATAATATCTCAATTAAAATATTTAATTTATTTTATAAATATTTTAATAATAATTTTCATCGAATATTTATTTTATTCCATAATATCTCAATTAAAATATTTAATTTATTTTATATATATTTTAATAATAATTTTCATCGAATATTTATTTTATTCCATAATATCTCAATTAAAAATTTAATTTATTTTATAAATATTTTAATAATAATTTTCATCGAATATTTATTTTATTTCATAAATATCTCAATTAAAATATTTAATTTATTTTATAAATATTTTAATAATAATTTTCATCAAATATTTATTTATTATTATTATTATTTATTTATTTATTTATTTATTTATTTTCATCATGGGAAGTGGTAATTTAGTTTAGTAACATGCTTGGGGAAGCAAGTTACCTGTGCTCATTTTCTGCGATTCTGCGAGTTCATGAACATAACAAAGGCCAAATTAAATAAAATCAATCACACGTAAAATTATACATGAATATGGCCATAACTTCCAATTAGTTATTTTTTACACAATTTAGACTTACCCAATCATTGTAATACATATATAATCATTACTTAACCCATCTAAAGCATGATTTTTAACAAGTTACAACACATAATTTGCAAAATCAACACATTTACTTTCCCGCTTTGTGACGCCCCAAAATAAGTATACATCACCCATTCGAGTTGTCAATACATGGTATGTAAACAACTACAACTTTATTATTACAACAAGAAAGCGTGAGTTTGAATACAAATATTATCTTCTCGACAATATCTATACTCAAATAAATCCTCATCACATTTATTGATACATTATTTTACAAAAATGGTGAGGACTACTAAACAACTCTCTCTAGAACCTTCATTCCATACCCAGGCGCATACTCGCTATATTCTCGCCTCCCCGAGAAGAAAAATGGAACAAAAAGGAAAAGGGTGAGCTCAACTAGCCCGATAAAAAGAATATTATGACTAAGATAATATACAACAAATTATCATTAGTCTTCAACAGGAAAAAATCTAATAGAATACAATAGACAACAAGTTTTTAAATCAATATTCGCAATGAAATAATAATTCATTAGAAGAGTTAAGTAGAGAATGCAAACTACTATCTTCATGTATGAATTTAAAAGTTCATCATCTATCTTTTATCCCCTCAGTAACATCAATCAATATATATCCGGAATCAAATATTCATCTTTGCACTACTGTGCCAAAGATATTCATCATTAGTCATGTTCATCTAAACACTGCTCATCTTTTTGCACTACGGGCCAAAGATATTCATCGAAATCATTCATCTTTGCACTCTGGGCCAAAGATATTCCATAATATCATCATTTAAGATCGAGGATGATGAAAATATTTTAAAGAAACGAATCCAATTGAAACAAAATGACAAGGATTAAGGATTAAGGATTCGTACTTTGTTTTATCCACGTCCAAAAAAATACCTCAAAAATAATCATAGTGGTGTAAAATTCAAGAATGATCAAAACATGGATACAATCAAAGCTAGCATCCGAATAGATATTTTGATTTAAAAGAAATTTTTTCATTTTTCAATGAATAAGGCCAGATTCGTGAATAGATCAGATATCGTGAATAAGGTCGTACACGTGAATAGTAACTCTCAGACACCAAAAGTTTCAAATTTGATAAAAACTTCAGATCAATATTTCAACATAATGATATTGAAGAAATAATATCATTACGAAGAAAAAAAAATATCCCTTACCTCGAAAGATCAAGATTTAAATGAAACACAGGATATAAGCTATGACTTGAACTTGCAGCGTATAGCAATACTCAAAATATACTCAAAATACTCACAAGAATACGCTCGATAATATAGAGAGAGAAAACTTCAGTTTCTGGTGTGATTTTCAATTCTAACCTAAGCACCCTATTTATAGGAAAATGCTTAGAACACCAAAGTAGAAAATTTATTAAAATATTAATTTATTAATTTTTATTCCTACGCCCACATTTAGAGATCTGAATTCAGCCATTTCTAACACATGCAAGACCCACAATAATGACAAAAAATGTTTTTGTCATTTTAAATATTTTATACTTCCAAAAATCAATTATTTTGGAGCTTCAAAACTTCAATAATTCACAATAAATAGCTCTTTTGTCAGAAAATTCAAAACTCGCGAGTTTTTATAGGAAATTCAATTCTCTACAACTTTGCAGAAGAAAGTTTTTCCGAATTCCAAACAGAAATTGACCGAAATCCATAAACGGGCGATTTTACAAGCTATAATCAAATTTCAGTCAATAAATGGGGTCCACCGACATGTTTAACATGTTTTAAACATTTATTGCAACAAAAATACTCTTCCTTCTCGTATACTCATATATCCCACATTCGTTGTAAAAATATCACCATTATCATATTATTAAAATATAATAATATATTTAAATGAATTATTTTATCGTAAAAGATAAAATTTTAATTTTCAACAATTGTCACATTAAAATTTTCTCCATCTATATCCACATAAAATCAATATTTTTCATCATATGAATCAATAATTAATTATTCACAAATAATATTATGTAATCACAATATCGACAAACAGGGCATAGGTTCGAGGAAAGGGGGCTTTCCAATAAGAATTTCTCCTTCTTGGCGCGCAATTGGGTGACCAAACCTCTCCTAAAGCATGGACTTTCTAGACATTGCCAATAATGTTATCTAATAATATTATTAGGATAATATGAATTATTGCTTCGATAATGAAAAAAATCTTGTGTAATGACAATTATTGAAACAACAAAGAATATAAAATATCAACGCAACAATTATTAAATCAATAAAATATCGAACAAAGAATTTCATCGTAACCATTATTGAGTAGTGCCTCTTCTTACGTAAGAATCAATAATTGCAATACGATGCTGGTGTCTTCTTTGTGTTTTAACCACCGAGTATTTTAACAAGATAATAGCAGTAACAACTACTTCAATTTATTTTTTAAACAACTTATATTTGTCGTCACGGTGCTACTGGCCAGCATTTAATGCGAATATTCACAAATGATCTGAATATTCCACGACCAAACGAATATTCTCAACAACAATGAATATTTTATAACCACTTGCTTATTTTGAAATATTTGCGTATTTTACCCCTAACAATCCACATTAATCAAATCAACCCTTACTATTTCAAAATAATAAATAGAGAAAATTAAATTTCATTAATAATAAGTTGGGGTCTTACACTGTTTTTGAAGGTTTTGAAAATAAAACATGAAAATTGTCACTACGGATTCGTTATAACACCGAATCCGTTTATTTAAACTTTGGTCTCTTCGTATCAACATGCATAATAATATACGAGTGTAAAATTTAGGGATAACATACGATCAATACATAAAATATCACGTATAAGGCCATAAGGCCAAAACCCATACTGTAAATTTTGAAATAGCAATTCATAGTATTATAAACCGATGACATGATGTTTCACATAATATATATATAATCAAATACGATTTGATACATCTTAACCCATATATAAACTCATAATCAAACCCTTTCTCAATTACTGAGATTTTACAAAATATATGAAAGCCATTTTTATAAAAACTAAATGACGTAACTTTAAAATTTGGGAAGAAGGATTACCTTGAATACTCGCTTAGATTACATGGGTGACAACAATTCCCAATTTCTCACACTTCTTCACCTTTAATCACAAGATTCGCAATCTCTCTCAAAGTTCTCAAACTCTCTCGCCTCTCGCTTTTCGGACTTAGAATAATAATAATAAAGAAGGCGTAATATAACAGAGGAGAAGAGAATCGATCACAGTAATAATGGTTGATTAACCCAAACATGGGTAATCGCATCCAACCACTACTAGGGCCTTGTTTGGCAACCCTTAATTGATTCAAAGTCATTTAATTTAATAAAAGCTTTATCATATAGTTTGAAAATGTCATACTCCTTATAAAATAAATCCAATATTTTATTTAATATATTTTAAATAAAATATAATAATTTCTCATAAATTCACATAGTCACATAAATAATTTTCTCATTAATAAATAATGTCAAATTATTAATTCTCTAATTAATAATTAAATTAATTAAAATTCCAATATGCTTATTAAATATTTCTTTTAATACAATAAGCTCACATAATCACATACTTTGATAATAAAAACTCTCTACATTAATTTAATAAATGTAACACATATAATTAAATTAATCTACCACAATTGCGTTAATTAATTATTTAATCTAATAATTAAATCATCAAAAAATATTTATTTAATTCAATAAATATTAAAATTAATTACAAAATTCTCGTTCGTCACACATGAGGTAGCTTCTATATATTTGTGGATAATCTTGGGTAGCTAGCTTAGATGGGGTTGAATAGTTTCAAGCCCGGGGCTGTGACTTTTTACAGTAGAGGATCAAACCATGAAGTCCACCGTTTTGTTGGCTGATCTTTTCACCCATACAAATTGGACCATTCTTGCAGAATCCCAGAGATGTCTTAACAAATCATAGTCATTCATATATTGGGTGAAGAATAATGGCTTATTAGCTTTGGTGAGGAAAGGATTACTTAATCTGATTCCAGAATTAGTCAATCAATTACCATGTTTAGATTCCAGTTTGTCATTCGTACCAGTATGTAAAAAGTAAAAAACCATGCAGCCATGTTCTGAGTCGGGCAAAAGTGGGGTTTGGGTTTTGCTGTCTAATATGGTTATTTCAGGGGGCACTACATTGTTGCAATTATTAATAATGTTGAGACAAAATTCAGTGAAACTGCAACTTAATATTTTTATAGTATGTTAAGTTCTTTATTTAAATAGTCTCAGAAATTTGGTTTTTGCTATATGATGGGTGGGTGTTACCTGAATACAATCAAGTGATACGAGGGAATATAAACATCATACAATGATTGTTAATGTTTTTTAGTTAATTTTTATTAGACAGTTTGTTTAGTTCACAGATGGAACAATGTCACGTTCTGTGGTATGTGTATTGTTAGGCATGGCATGCTGCATGGCATGCGTTGAGCTGCCAAACTTCTTGTGTTTATGTTTCTGTATTTGCAGAAAACGACTCGTAGCATTTGGAATTCTCGGTGTATTATTATGGATTTTGATGCCAAATAGATTCATTTAATATGTGTCCCAAAAACAAAGGCCGGCCTGGCCTCTTGTGGATGTAGTTTGAGAGGAATCTTAATGTGTTTTATGGTCTATCTTGGGATTTTGGAACAGTCACAACCATTCATAGTAGTGGTACATAAAAGGTAGGTATACCTCACTTCTTCAAACTTATTAGGTATATATATCAAGTCCGGCTCTCTCCAGCGAAATAGATAAGAGCGAACCGACTATAGCGACGATTTTTTCCGTTATTATAACATAAAAAATCGATTTTTTATGTTATATATGATTTAAAAAACTATCGCTATAATGGCTCGTTTTAACTTTTTCCTCCGGGTCAACATTTGAAGAAGCGTCTGTGTATATATAGTAATAAGTTGACTGACCAACTAAGTTGCATAAATTGTTGACAGCCTAATCCAAGTTGACTGACCAAGTAAGTTACATGCACAACTTCATATATTAGTTTGAACTCCAATTTTTTTTTAACTTTCTTTTTTATACCTTAATTGTTTTGTGACTGACTTTTGGGGTTTAATATAAAATATCAGCTCTGCAAGTGGCAAGAGTATTATTATCTCCAATAATAAGGGTAGAATAAATTTGTCTCGTCTCCATCACGTATAATTGAAACATAATTGAATGTGTGTGGAGCATATTTAAAAATACATTTACTTGATTTATATACTGAGAAAACAAACAATGTATGTCTGTTGTTACTGTACATAACTTAATTTAGGGTGTAAAATTAAATTGAAGATAGAATTATTCGAATTCGAATTGAAAAGATAAATTCATATTCAGATTCGAATTGTATTTAAAAAATTCTACTCTAATTCGACTCGAATATTCATTACTCGAATTCGATTCGAGTAAATATAAAATCACAATTAAAAGTAAAAACAAAATAAAAAAATAATAACTAATTATCCTTATTTTATTTAATTTTATATATATTATAAGAGAATGTATGGAGTATCTATTCAAATATATATCGAATCACAATCAAGAATTCGAGTAGTATGAATCATAAACGAGTTGAGTATAACATTGCTCAAATTCTATTCATATTTTTATTCAAACTACTTTTTGTGCCCAAATTTGGATTATATTATTAACAAATTCAAGTATTACTCGTATTTTTTTAAATCGAGCCCGAACAATTTTATTGAATTTACAACCTTAAACTTGGTCTTATTTCGGTGTATCCTATCCGCCGCACCGATAGCCCAACAAATCGTCGGCATAGCAAACTATGTACTACACAGTTGTGTACATACATTATATATGAATTTTGGATTCGGTTATCATGAAGTTAAGTAAATTGGTCAATTGACAATAAAATACTGACATGCAAAGAGAGATCATCTCCCGACCTGCGTATCGATATTATATTGATCAATTGACCAAAGTTAACTACATACTAATCACTCACATTAATTCCATTAATTCTTATACCGTCTTGTTTGGCACTTATCCTTTTCCTTTTTTTTAGATCATCTTCCTTTCTCTTCCTTTCCATTTTCCAAATTCAAAGAAAGAACGCATCATGTGAGCCTTGCATGGTTTTTCGCCTGATGGAAGGTCAGGCTTTAACGGTTTAACCTAAACCACACAATATATTTTTTAATGAGAAATAATACTATTTATTATATAAATAAAACATTAAAAATTAAAAATTATTTTATTGTTCTAATTAATTATTATTTTACAAATGGTAGGTAATGATTTTGAGAATGATATGTGGGAGTAGTCTAGACGGACCACAATTAATCATGTATGTCCACCAGCAAAAGCCTTACTAAAAAAACATTAGTCTACTCACGTAGCATTTTATTTTATTAAATTAAGATGCTACCCATATATAACGTGACATTGTTATTACTTTAAACTTTAAAGTAAGCAGAGCATCAAAGGTTCTACTTACTTTATTTCAAAATACTCCGGCCCATGAATAATCAGAATAGAACAGAATTTTTCAACTGCTATCTTCATTAATACTTTACAAGTGCCATTAGGAATAAAATTTTCCGACACACTCTTTTAATTTTTCTCTTCATAAAAATAATCTTGTATGTAATCAAGGTTGTACAATGAACAATTCAGGCTCTTCATACTCCTTCAACTCAAATTTTAAAATTCGATAAATTACTCCAACTTCCTCAAATTATAATTTTTTATTAATAATCGGATTAAATTCGTTCGAAAAGGGCTCGTTTGAGATCGTACTTGACTTGGTAGCTCAACGAAATTTAATCAAACTTTATTTTATACTCGATAAATTTTATGAATCAAATTTAAACAATTCAATACTCACTCGACTCGATTCATTTACAATCTTACTTGTAATACTTTAAGTTTTTTATTTATTATTTTTTCGGTGGAAAAAAATCTGACGCAAACAATTAGGTTAACTAATTGAACTTTTCTGTACACGCAGTCAAACACCCCTCGTGTTCAATCTATAATACACACGTTTGGTTGCTTTTGGTCAATTAGGCATTATTTTGTAGGGAAAGGAAATTCAAAGTTTTATTTTCCATTCTCTATACAGAAGTAAAAACATTTCTTTGCCAAACATCATATGCGGTAAATTACTGTCTCTAAACTTACTCTCAATAAATAAACGAAAAAAAAAAGAAATGAATAAAAAACTTAGTTACTTTTATTTGGACGGAAAAAAAAATTATAATAAGTAATATTTTTATAATTTTTATATTATACTCAAATTTTAATATAATAAATTTAAAATTACACTGATTTTCTCAATTTTAAATTTTCTATCTTTTTTTCTATTAAAAATTCAAAAACTTTTATAGATGGAAAAACAAAGATAAACATTAAAAACAAATAACAACTGAATAAAGATTTTGTATTTTTAACAAAGGAGGAACCTTATGAAATAGTATAAACATTAAAAAGAATAAGGATAGAAGCACAAATATGTATTAACCCAATATACTAGTGATGTTATTTCTGAATTCATAAATGACGATAACAGACAATAATTCTTTAAAGAACATGGAAAGAATTTAAAGCCCAAATAATAATCTTCAGTCTCAATAGTGACTAAACATGCAAATTTGAGATATTCTAGTTTTTTTGCTTCAAGAGCATCTCCCGCAGCTCAGCCGCATCAACCTCATTAGCATGACTCTCCGGTCGGTAGTAACCGGTGACGGGATCTGGCACCCACGAATTAGACTTGGACGCCGCCTCTTCACCTCCTTTCTTCGACATCACTCCGCCCCTTGCACCTCCTCCTACTCCACCAGCTTGAGAAGCATATCCCCTCCTGTTTCACATACAAATAAATCTCAGAAAATAAATCATGCTAGCTTATTCTTTTTTATTTTTTTTAAAAAAAAACTAAAAATCATAGATTAAGAAGGAGAAGGAAAAAGCAGAGTACGTACCGGCTAGCAATAGAGATTTGTTCAGCGACAAAAGCAGAGACAAGCTTAGCGGAAGAGAGAGATGGAGCCATTTTTAAGCTTGATTAATTATCGACAAATTGGAGCGACGCTACTGCAGAAGAAATTAAGAGAAGTTTTTATCCTGCAGCGGCGAAGAAAGGTTGTTATTAGGGTTTTGAAAAGAGGGAGATTAGATGGTCTCTGTCTAATACGAGGGGGGTTGGGGGGTTTTATATAGAGGGGAGAATGAAGGAGAGAGGATACTTCTTCTTTTTTCTCTCTCCTCTCTTGAAGCCAGACACTAGGGGATATTATTGGGGGCCGCGTCAATATTTCGTTGCCAACTGGCGGTTAGCCACATACTAATACTACTAGTATATATTTTTATTCCAGGTGTAAATAAATAAATATCTTTAATAGTTGTCGTGAGTTCACACGTCAATTGCCGGGTCACCGCCTAATATGATCGGACGGACATTAGTTTTGGCAGGTGTAAGTGGGGTATTTTAACACGTGTCAGTTAAACAGTGGAAGTATGAGGGCGGCGCGGCGGAGGTTCTGTTCTTGTTCGTATTGGATTCCAGGAATCTAGACCACTCGCTCATTGGAAGGATGAAAGTTACGTACTACTACTTCTTAGAATAGCATGGTCCAGACCAAAAGTCGTAAACAAAACATGTTGCCTCTCTTCTTCCTATTAATTTCTTTTTCTTGTAATGGTATTAATAATATTCCTATATTGTAAAGAGCAAATACTTTGATATAAAAACTTATATTTGTTCCTTTTTAAGAAAAAGTAAGAATATTTAGAAATAAAATTATGATATACAATTACTAATTCAAATAACAATATACAAGACTTAATAAAAAGGAACAAAAAAAATTATTGTTAAATGTTAAGCCGTCAATCAGAAATTTAGATTAAGTACTATCGACACAAATTTTACATAAAAAAATAATGAATAAAACATCATTACATATATATATATATATATATATATTGATACTTATGGAAAAATCTAATTTTTCAAACTAAATTTATGATTTCATCTCAATTTTAAAATTTAAATAAAATATATTAAAATTAAATTTAAAAATTGAATAAGTAAATTTAAAAGTTAAAATGTGTGATCAAGTATTACGACTCTATATTAGCTCTTAAGCTAAAGAAATATTTAACTCCGACTCTTGCATACAACCAAAGAGCCGCACCGCATCTATTCAAGGTGTAAATTAAGTTACCCAATTTGCTCCGTCCTTATCCCAAATGCATATGGGAATAATAATAATAATAATAATAATAATAATAATAATCATTATCACCTTTGTAACATATCTTTGTTTTAATTTTAAATTTCCTATATAAAATATAAAGCACGTGGCTTTTCATTGATGTATAGGGTTAGGGTTGGGAGAAAATAATGGCTAAATTTTTGCTAATAGCAATAGGGGATAAGTGGGGATAAACCAAAACAAAGTTTTCATCGGGGTGCAAGGTAAATAAAGTTGACCTTTTTGAGGCCCTTAGTATAAATTAATTCTCATTTTAAGATTTTGAATTAAGAGGAGAAAGAACAATATTATGGAGGCTTATGTTGGGATTCAAAGTTTGGTCTGACTCAAATACTAATATTTTTGTGAGATTAAGTGCTAGTAGTGGAGGGTTGACACCAAAATTAAATATACACTTTTAACTTTATTTGGTCAAACTAATAAGAAAAATATATTTTAGTAAAATAAAGTACACTTGTTATAAACTAACTAAAAAAACGTAGTACTACTAATTGTCATACTTTTTGTTTTCAAAAATTAAACAAATTCATATTAAATTTATTAATTCTAATTTTGGAACCGAGATAGTAGTCTGTAATAATTAATAACATATCAGCTTAAGGTGGTATTTGTTTGTGTTTGAATACCTCTTAATTCATGCATTTGATTCGGTCAGAGACAAATTTTGTTTAGTAATTTTTTTTGCCTCTCTTAATACCTCTTAATCGTTAAGACATTAACTCAAATCTTAACTATTAAGAGTTGTCTCTTAATAGTTTATTTAAAATTTATGAACAAAAATAGCGTCAATAAATATTGTGCTCCTCCAAATTTAAATTTTAAGATCATTCAAATAAATTTTTTAAATAACTCAGAGGTTAAAATGATAAAATAGTGTCATTCATGTTTTACACTTTATAGTTATCTAACAATTTTTAAGATTCAGATAATTTAATTTATTAAAATTTAAATTTTAATTACTCAATTTTATTACAACACCATTAAGTCTGTGAATGCGTCTAGCCAGTCCAGTGCTACTCGACCAGAGGTTTCCCACCTTTCCGTATTACATCTATTTCTCTCGTAAGACTTTATATATAAGGGACCATTTGAGCTACAGCTTGTAATGCTCCTAGAGAGGCATATTTCGAAAAAGCCCAAAGACTACCGTTGAAGTCCATAATAAAAAAGGAGAGAGAAAGCCCATTGACTGTTTTCGTTAAGTTAGCAGTAACCAACAAAATTCGGCCCATAAATAAAGGCCCAATAAGAGCGAAAGCTTTGCCTAGTGTGAACGAGGAAGAATTAGCCGGTGGAACTCCAGTTTCAAGCTTCTGCTAGTTTGTTAGTACAATTTAGCTTCCAGAGAAATAGGTGAGACGATGGCCGAAATGGCGGTAGGCTCCGAGGGTTCGCCGAATAATACTATATACATCAACAATCTCAACGAAAAAATTAAACTTGAAGGTATTCTTCGTTCTCTCTCTACTTTTATATATGAATGTATATATCTCAATGTGTGTGTGTGGATTTGAAGTTTGAATGATGCCATTTATTGCAGAGCTGAAGAAATCTCTACACGCTGTATTTACACAATTTGGGAAGATAATGGAGATATTAGCCTTCAAATCCCTAAAGCACAAAGGTCAAGCTTGGGTTGTTTTTGAGGACGTTTCTTTCGCTACCAATGCACTTCGCCAGATGCAGGGCTTCCCCTTCTACGATAAGCCCATGGTTTGATTAAAATTCTTCTTATTCTTCTTCTTTTGTTGATATTTTTGCCCCTTCATTAATTTCTGTTTGTAGTTGTTAATTGTTGTATTTTATTTTATGGACTTGATATGGTAATTAAACATCATGACTAATAACTTTATAGACATTAGTCAAAATTAATTTGTGAGAATCTGGGCTTTCTGGATTTATGCGAATATATCTTTTAATTGCTATAGAGCTCTCACTACTCTTTTATTGCCTTACATGTGTGAAATAATTACTTAAAGGGATTAATTATATCCTGTTAGTAATACTGTCTAACATAAGGTTCTGGCGGCTCTTTATGAGTCAAACAACCACATTAAAGAAAATGTCCATTGCAGTATCTAACGAATGAATCTAAATATTTTAAATAAAATTGTTAGGGAGTTGGAGTATAGGGTTGCAAATTTTCGATCAAGTGATCTTTTCTTTGAAACTGGAGGAATTTGTACCCCCTCCGTCTTGGTATTCAGAATTTTATTTCTGGTTTTTGACTATAAAGCTGCAAAATGTTAAGACTTCAGACACTTCACAAAAACAAATAAGGCACTTGCATGCAATAATGTTCCTTTTGTTGTTGGTAAATTGGTTTTAAATGATATACAAGATGTTTGTTTTCTCAGTATATTATGATTTCTAACTAATGGAAAAGTGTTCCTAATCATAACCTCAAAATCCTTCTACTTTCTTTGTGATCATATTTTTGTTATTGCATTAATCATTATTATATGTATTTAATACAGAGGATACAATATGCAAAGTCAAAATCGGATATCATAGCAAAGGCAGATGGTACTTTTGTGCCACGTGAAAGAAGAAAGAGGCACGAGGATAAAGGTAACATATTCCTTTAATGTGTACGATTTATGTCCAATAATACTTTTTTGAGATGTGAGACAATTATTTTGAACTTTGTTAATAGCTTTGGAATCTTTCGGTATTAAGTATTGTTAGGTACTTCATTTATATAAAGAAAAAAAAATTGTACCATGTTATTGACATATTTTTAGTTGATGAGCTTTGAACTTAGTAAGACAGCATAATAGTTTTTTGATCACATACTTGATTGATGATAGGATAAAGGATTAGAAAGTTACTTTAAAAAGTATGTTCAAAAGAAATATCTTAAAAATGTTCAAGAGAAGAATACTGGACAATAATTACCAAATTGCTGAAAAGATATATGATTACCACTTTAGTTAGTGTAATAACTCACCGATTACGCACACTTGTGTATTTTTATAGTAAACTATGACCCCCAAGAAAATTATTGCCTTTGGGGAGTATTGAACTCGTGATCTGTAATTTGAAGAACACTTATTTCTAGGCTCATTACTATTTGATCTAAACCAAAGATTGTATGAATATTCACCCGAAAATCATTTATGTAATTCTTGAGTTTAGAGTTTTTTGAGAACTAATATAAAAGAGGTCGATTTTGATGATGAATGTTACGTAATTTCAACGTGCAAAAGTTTAATTGTGAAATGTGGTGTTATGTTCGCATTAAGTGCATAAGTTGAGTTTCCCTATAACTAATAACGGATCCCTAGGAGATATTTGAAAATTGTAGTTGTCTGAGAACTAGTTTCGTGAATCTGTAAATGAATAATTTGCCTTATAGTCTTCTTTCTAAAGTTATATAGTTCATTGTATTTGGTTAAAGATTTCGGCAACAATTTCTATTTAATGATGTAACTTAGGAAAATGCTATTTTCACAAGCTTTTTTCATAAATAGTTTCACAAGATCCTGTCTCATATGAGTAGGTTGAGTCCCACTTTTAGGGGTGAGGGGTCCTCGTGGAACTATCAAAATTACTAGTTGAAAATACATTCCCTAGTACCATTTAATATGAGTAATGGTTAAAAGGTTTCCACAACCACTATAGGAAATTGAATTTACAACTGTCTAGTTTCTTGTTAGAGAAAGAGTTGAATCATAATGAGTATAAGAAGATTTATTAAAAAAAAAAAATCGTTTTCCAAATATTGATAGAATGACTTAATTGTAGGGGGGAAAAATTTAGGATGTAGCTATGTAAGGTAATTGTGTATGTATGTAGTTTAACTTTCTTTGTTTACAGGGTATTTTTTCACATTTTCTTTATGATATTTAATTTCTCTCTCGTGCTATAGGAAGGAAGCGAAAGGAGCAGCATGATGCTAATCAAGCTGCAATGGGTCTGAATCCTCCTTACCCTGGTGCCTATGGCGCAACACCTCAGGTGAGCAGGTCTTTTAGGACTACCTCTTTTGACTCCTTATGATACTTCGGTTTAGAATTGACTTTTTTGAAGTTGTATAAGAGATGGGATGATTCCTGACCATTTCTATCATTGATCCGATTCTAAATACCATGAGCAAGTATACAAATTTAAAGTAGTTAAATTATCGACTAACATGCTTAGTGTTGAAAATTTACAAAATACAACTCAAAAGCAGGAAGCATATAAAATAAAGCTAACAAAACTGGAATTAGAATACGTAACAAAGTAACTATATGTGCTCAACTAAAATTTCTTACATTTACTTATAGAATTACTTATTATGGCAAAGCACCCTTCAAAATATATGCTCTGGATGTACAAGTATGATTACTATTTTACAAGTATGACGCCTGTTAGCATTCCAGCTTTCAATGTGGTAGTATATACCATCTATGCTTTTGGTTTCGAAATGTATCTCCATGATCATTCCTTTCTTGTTACCTTATACTCCCGTACTATATGATACAATCCTTTGCCTCTCATCTTTAAAGGAAGCATATTCTTTTAAGTAGTGTATCTCTTAGTATAATATCCTTTAAGAGTTTTATCATCTGGTTCTGTCACATTGAAAATTTTAAGCTATCACAGATACCATACATGGGTGGTGCCAAATCAGTTGTTCCCAATGCTCCAGCTCCACCAAATAGCATATTATTCATTCAGAATCTTCCTCATCAAACAACTCCAATGATGCTTCAAATGCTCTTCTGCCAGTACACTGGATTTAAGGAAGTCAGGATGGTGGAAGCAAAACCAGGGATATCCTTTGTAGAGTATGAGAACGAGATGCAATCAACTGTTGCAATGCAGGGACTCCAAGGATTCAAGATAACACCCGAGAACCCAATGTTGATTACCTATGCAAAGAAGTAGATAGATGAGCATTTGTTTCTGCTGTTTGTAACGGGGAGAAATAAAAGGCTGAGCATTAACATAATTGTTGTCATTCTAATGAGATGTAATATTCATTCTTTGGCCTCTCTTTTTTACTTTGTTGCATAATAGTTTTGTAGAATTACTTGTATAATTGTAGCTCGACTATGCTGGGATTGTTTTCTAGTTAAAAATTGACCATATTTTTTTCTTTACTTTTAAGCTGGCTCATGTAGCCAGATGATCTGCAGAATTATCATAACTGTAACTAAAACCTAAACCTGAAAGTATTAAGGCGCCCGAAAGTATTATATTATATATATATATATGATATATATATATATATATATCCTCTCTCGAGTGATTCCACCTCCCCATTACTGTTTAAACCCATGGAAGTCCAACTGGCTTGATAGATCCAGGGCACAGAGGTTAACAGAACATGGGCAATTGATTAAACATCACAAAGTGTTCAAGGATATAGTACAACTATTAGCAGGGCAATCCAGGCCCGAGCGAACATGGCAACTCCTGGCTACCACCTAATGTTTGGTTTATATGCATGTGCCGGAGCGGAGACGTTAGCTAAGAAATGCAGATATTCAAACATCTAGACTTCTGCTTGAACTAAATTGAGAGGATTCAAATACGAAGCAAGTAACTCTGTTATGCTTTGGGGATTGAATCAAAATATAGGATACAGGTTTCTTACTTATGGTACAGTCGACCAATAGTTAAAATACCACCATTATATTCTGATTGTTAGTCTAGCATTACATTGCTTCGGTGACTAAGATCACAACTTTCACTTGACCTACATTTATATTCTGATTGTTAGTCTAGCATTACATTGCTTTCGTGACTAAGATCACAACTTTCTCTTGATCTCCTGTGAGCACCTCCTACCCAGGCATGCCAGTGCATTGTGATTTATAGCAGCAAATTGTCCTCACAGTTGCCAAGGATATAGAAAAGTAAGAAATCGAAGCAAAAATACATTGCCAGGGCAGTTATAATGAAATGAGTAAGAAATAGGGGATTGGGGTATATAGTCCAGATAACTAAGATAAAGCTCCAAGCAAGCTTGTTGAATAATTATGGAGAATCAAGAGTCTTTGGGTGGCATTAAGAGGTGTTTGCTAACTGCTATGACATCTACCGTCATATAAATGATGTGCCAAGTTGGTACAAATATAATTCCCACGTCTATTATACCCTCTCTAACTCGGTTTTGTGTTTCTCTAATTGGTCTTTTAACTCCTTCCTCCATCCTTGGATAAGCCTTTCTTTTTTCTTGATAAGTTCGGTCTTTGTCTTCAACTCTTCTTCCATCATAGCAATATCCTTTAAAGGCCAGTGAAACAAACTTGATCAGTATTTGAAACATCTAAGTTGATAAAAAACAACCACAATTTGATCCATAGGCTACCATATGGAGAAGTTCTGCCTTGGTTGGCTGATCCTCGCGTTGCAGACCGGTAAAATATAGTTGAAGCTTTTTAGCAGCCTCCATAAAGTCTCTGGCATGTCTCTCCACATCAACTGATTTTTTTTTAAAAAATTAAAAGAAGAGGCATTCTGTTAATCAAGTATGTCAAGCGAAATAATGACATCCTAAGTTCACTCTATAGAATAATCACCTATGTGTTTTAAAAGAGGGTCTAAAGAAACACTTGTGTTAAAATGATCACTACTTTTTTCTTTTTTTGATTACAAATAAATAGAAAAGCACTAGTTTTTTATAATTGTTTTACGTTAAAAGAGAAGATATACTCCCTCCCAGGATTACAACGAATAAAAGACAAAAGATATATTAATTATTTTTTCGATGTAGGTGAGAGAGTGACTGTATTTAATTGAAATATATCTCTCCATACCAAGAGAATTTAATATTTAATGCTAAGGACATAATAGAAAAAAATATGTAAATTTTTGGTTATTAAAGGAAAGTGGACAAAAATAATAATAAGGACTTTTATGACGGAGAGAGTATAAGACAGATCCGTAAACAATGCACTAAGTTAAATACAGTCACGGTCATTGAACTATACCCGCAGGTTGCGGCTTGTTAACTTTGACTTTTGTTCCAAATTTAACGGTCAACATCTGTTGATAATTTTGACTTAACATTTCAGTGTAAAAAATGTACCAAAATAGCGAAGCAGTTCCCATTTGTACGAGGAGTGAAGGTCATTTTGGTATTTTTACACTGAAACTTGGGTAAAATTGTCAAGTCAAATGTTGACCGTTAACTTTTGGATGGAAACAGACAAAATTATGGGATTGAAAGTGTTACAGGAACTTGGATATTTAAAATAAAATAAAGTGTTCAATTATCAAACTGAATGTGCCTGGTATGGGAAAAGTTCAATACCGGAGGTATATTTAACCAACATAAGTTCCAATAAATAATTGATTTCCAAAATGTGCTTATTCACCGCCCCTTAAAAGGACAAGTCTCGCACTCTTTCAGAGATAGATATAGCCTTCACTAGTTCAGGTGGGCATAAGCAAATTCAGATCACAAATTACCCATGCAACAAATCACTAATTGTCTATCTGTTCTAAAAAGTGGTGAGGCCTGTGAAGAAATTAGGGATCAGCATCATGTGCAAATTTGAGGGATGTTTGTGCCTTAATTAAGAAAAATAATCAAAACCAACCCTCATACCAGAAGTTTCGCACTGATTGGTGAGCAAATCTAGAGAATACAGGTTTTGTATACAAAATGTATACAAGAAAAGGACAGAGACAGAGATGCTCACTCTGATGCGAAGGGTGGGGAGAACGGTCAATTGCTTGGAGCTCTCTTGCGGGCAAGCATGGAAGCAAAGCAGCCTCCAGTGCCATCACACAGGCAATCATATCCTCCCTTGGGGAAGGAAGCTGCAGCTGTGAATCAACAGTAGGCTGTTGATCCAATACCTGTCTCTCAGCCATATTTGTGGCTCGCTATTAACTAGCAAATGTGGAGGCACAGTGCAACTGCTCTCTCAGCGGAGATCACCCAAACTCCAAATTCTGCAAGTAAAAAGGACCAATATGCATTACAGATGATCACTAAATTTGGGATGCATTATGATTGTGAACTACAGGAATCTCCAGATACATTATCGAAACAGGGGTTGGGGGGGGGAATCGTCTGGATAAGTTTGGTACACAAAATATTTTTACCAGAAATTATTCATTCTTTTTTAGCTTGAAGAAGCAAGAACAATTCTAACATGGGCAGCTACTTGGTCACAAAGGAGAGAATGTTAGGTTGTTATCGAAGAATTGTAAACTAGAAATTTCCCCCCTTAAAGTTTTGAACATTTGAACATCAATATCGAATTATGCTCTCTTAATGAGATGTTCTAACAAAATCAATAGAAAATCATGATAATCAAATCGGTTTTTAAATAAAACATCTCAAAATGTATATGCTGAAATATATATATATATATATATATATATATATATATATATGGGACCGATCCATAGCAAACATTGTAAAAAAGAGTATAGCCTTACAACATATCGCGACCCTCCATCCGAAAATCTAAGGGTTTAATAGAGTTCCCGTCCGCAGTTTAGTTTTTAGTATTCCGCAGTTTAATACTGCGGACGGGACAAATGTCCAAAATACCCTCCTTATAAAAATCTCTTGTCATTCATAAGTATTTTTGGCCAATTGGTCAAATTCAAATTTTATTTAGTTTTTAAATCGTTTCTTCTTCTGGGTACCCACCCTTTTGAAAGTATTGCAAAGGGCAGTCCCAATATCATTGTCATCATCGTCACTCTCCAAAATTTCTGCGTCCCTCCCTTTTTGTTGTTTCTGATACAAATCAATTAAAAACTCCATAATTGCTCATACAAACAAACAATTACTGCCCTAAATTAAATTTACTTGTACTAAATTCAAAATACAAATTATCACATATGAGATCAATATTAACACTATCCGCAAAACAAAAAACTGAAAACTGATAAAATTAAGGAAATAAAAACTTAGAGAAATATTCTTCCTCGATACGGAGCGGAGTTGAGGATTAGGATTTTTCCAGACTCTCATCAAACACAATTTCTAAGGGTTTTAATGCTTTATGTTCCGAGAGCATGAAGACGTAATATATATATATATATATATATATATATATATTGCAGATTATTGGCCAAGTAGAGGTAAGAGAAAGAAACGTCTTTATAGTGTTGTGCCTTGACGTCGAGTATGCAGAGGAGAACGAGGATGAGCCACACAAAACGAAGCGATGTTGACGGTGCCAGAGACTCGTCGGAGTCTGATACGTCGAAATAGGATTCTGGTAAGGAAGATTTAGGCGGAGGTGGATAGTCCGCGAGGATGTCGGCGAGGATGTTGCTGTAATCGGCAAGAAGAGAGAGGTAATTCATCACGACAATGGTTACCTTTTCTGTGCAGCCACCCTAATTGTTGCTTCGACTGTCTCCGTGGCACTCCTAGTTGGGCTCCGAGCAAGAGCCTTGGGCGAATCCCGGGCCCAATCACACACAATGCCAAGCCAAGCCATGTCCCGAGCCTGCAACAAAACTCGTTACCCGACTCTCTGTGTCAACACGCTCCTCGACTTCCCCGGCTCCAAATCCGCCTCTGTCGCCGACCTCGTCCACATTTCCATCAACATGACGCTCCAGCACTTCGGCCGCTCCCTCGACGTGTCCTCCGAAATCAGCAACCTCCAGATGGACACGCTGGTTTACCAGGTCCTCGACATGAGCGAGACAATGAGATCCGAGCGGCGATGCCGTTCAGAGTTCAGAGTTCAAATCAAAAAAAAAAGCTCAGAGTTCAAGCCTTGATCAAAAAAAATCATGGCAGGAACGGAAGGCAGAACATGAAGCGAAGTAGGTGAAATATAGTTCAAACTCCAAGTCCAACACATGGATTGTCACTAAAAGAAGTAATTAGCGCCAGCATTTCCCGTGGAAAGTTAGTCTCCGGCGCCACTAACGATGTAAATCCAGCATCAATGGTGCCGACATTCGCTAATCCGGTATAGACTGAAATGGCAGTTCTATCGAAGAGATGTGTTCAGGTTCGAGCAACGATAACGAATGTCTTCAAGCTCAAGCAACGATAAGAATGTCTTTGGGTTCAGGAATTTTTGGGAGTTCGGCTTCGAAGCAGATGGCTTCGGCCTTCGGGAGTTCAACGGAAGACACTTCGGAACGAATATGTAATATGTAATAAATCTGATCCCCATATTGAAGGTGTCTCCGCCACTACCCACGGCGTCAATCTTGGCTATCCGACCACCACCTTCTGTCGCCCGACATACCTGTCTTCGTTCAGCCGCATGTCTATCTCGCTTGCTCTGTCTTTTTAATCGATTAATTCGTTCAGCTCTTTATCTGTTCACTATTTTGTTTTTTGCAAGTTTCTAATTATAATTTTGGCTTGTAAATTTCTAAACACGGTGATACAGATAATAACTTGATGGAATTTGTAAACTTTGTTAAGAAAGAAACGGATTAGATCTGATGGAAAGCCAATTTTTCGTAATAAAAATGACAATCAAAATTTTTGTAAAGATAGGATCTTTTCTCAAAATAAGAATTATGAGTGTTGAAAATTGGAAGGAAGTTAATCATATTCCTAGAGAAAGTGCTTGTGCTAAGTTTGAATCCTACCATGGTATTATTATCATCGTCTTACTTTTTGGTGTGATTTGATTACCCTGAGAAACAGTGAAGATAAATAGTAATTTTAATTCTTTAATCTTTTTAGTAAGCAAATTATCACTCATATAGATACTCTACCTTGGCTTCTTGCCTTCTTCAATCAATTTTTTATGTGAGGATTGCCCTCGGAATTTCGATCTTTAGTGAAACTTACAAATTGATTTTTGGATTTTAATGTGCTTTTGTTCATAAAGCTCTGTATATTTGACTGACATACAATCAAGGATATGTGGTAGTGGGAGATGAGGACTTGCCAAAGGATGCGAAGATTGTTAAAACACTGCTAAAATCAAAGGGACTGAGAGAGGCTTGTGGCTGTGAGAGCACAAAAAGAAAATCAGCTGGAACCCGAACACATCTATATTTCAATATATAGTCAATGCAATAAGGAGAAAATGGTATCTGACGAGCCATCTATTAAGTCCCTTACATGTTCGGATGGAGGGTATTTTGGATATTTATCATTTGCGGTATGGATCGGTCTTAAATATAAACATAACGGATAATCCCATACATATGTGAAAACACATGTCATAAAATTGTTGATTTTATTCGATCAGAGAACACAGAATACATACATAAACATATACATTTATATGTGTATATGATTGAAGATGGCGACTCGACGAACGAGTGCAAGAGAATTCGGAAATAGCTAGGGTAGACTCTAACCTATAAAGGAGAAGATCCGGCGGGAAGGTTACCGGAGAATAGCGAGGGGAGAACAAGTCGACGGAGTGCAGGCAGGCGTCGGGATATGAATCAACTCAGCTACACAGAGTTTTCTCTTTTGGACATCAGACAGAGAGAGAGAAAGGGGTTAAAGATCCCCATCCCACCGTCTGAAGTTTTTTTTGGAGTTAATTTAGTTAATTGGCTGCATATTAATATGTTATTGGTTAATTGATTAAATTCAAAAATAAATAATACTAGCAAGTAATATTTCAAATTGCAAAATTGATAAAAATATAATAGTAATAAAATTGCATGATAAATAATCTTTCATAAAATAAAAAATTGACGATTTTTTAAGTCAATTATTTATTTTTAGAATTAATAATTAAGCATATATAAATATATTTCTAAAATTATAAAAGAAGTAGATATATTTAATTTAGACTATTTTACGTAAAAGATTATTTAAAATTTAACTTTTTTAAAATAATAAATTTATTCTTTGACACCTTGTCCCATTAAAATAAAATACTCTCCTAAAATAAAATTTGAAAGCACTCCGAGGATCGTTTCAATCCTTTTTGATTATTTAATTTAGATTGTTACGTGAATTTAAGTTATTTTTTAATAAATTTATAATGACACCAAAAAGATTTAATTATAAAAGGAATAATTTTTATTATATAAAAGTTATTTTAATAAAATGAGATTTAACTATGGGAATATTGTTCAAATAAACTGCATAATTTCATTTCTCAAATTTTAAACTAGCAATAGTTTTCCTAACCAAAATATTCGTAATTTATTTATTTGACTTACACTTCACTCGTATCGAAATTCGAAATAAATACCTTGCTCTCATAATTACTACAATTAATTTCGTGACTGCTATTTTATGGAGGGATTTGGGACTAGTTTCAATCAAAATCACAAACACCAAGATATGAAACTTGATTGTCAGCTCTTGTGAATTACTAGTACATACTTACTCCCAATATTAAGTCCTTTTACAATTGTACACAAGTATTAAAAACATAATTATATAACATTAAATATAATATTAATTATTTATATTATTTGATTAAAGAGAGTGTTATTGATTGGACACAGAACTAGAGTTATATTTAATACTTTTAATACTTGGATTAATATTAAAAATTAATAAATTAATGCTTACTTCAAATTCTCAAACCACTTATATTAAGGGAAGGAGAGAGTACATGTATAGATATAGATACATGTATACATAGATTGATAGATACAAATACACAAGTGAGGAGGGAATCACTAGTATCTCCGTCCCTTGAAGTTGAAATTAACATGGACAACATAACGCATCCTTATCTGATCCACATTGTAGACTATGTATTCATTGTACAACAACCTAGCCTGCAAGCAAAGCAAGAAGCATTTCAATGTTTTATTTAGTGATCTCAATTAAATTATTATGATCATATATATATATATATACACAATCTCAACAAGTAGTAAGTAAATGTGCATGACACTACACTACTAGATAGAGTAGACCTTGACGACTGAAGATTGTTCTTTTGGCTTTCCTAAGGGAACAACAACACCATCTTCAAGTGTCTCGACCTCGGAAACATCTGGGGCAGTTGCACCAACTCCTTTTGTGCTGAAATGTCAGGTATAACAAACAATATTACTATCCTCCACCGAATCAATCCCTATATGCTAACTATTTTAGCCCCGTATAACTTTAAATTAGATTTGGTCTTCTAGCCTAAAAAACAAGGATTCAAACATGAAACTAAAAGGTACCATGAGCTTCACTTTTTCTAGGTAGGTCCTGGTTATGTTGGATTAGAGTTTCGAGTGGATGACCATACTCTCCAATACATTATATTGCTAAATAAATCTTTGGATTGAAGAAGGGAAAGGAGATTGAGAAGTCAATAGAAAAGGAAACCTTAGCTTTCCATCCGGCAACTTGTCTGCATCATATTTTCCAATCAGCAGCTCGGCCATCTCACCCAATGCAACCTAAAACATAGATGACATGGCAATTTAGTAGAAGACATCTCAAGACAATAAATTAATAGGAAGAAAACTAGTTCAACAAAACAAAAAAACCTGAAAAATCGAGAAAATATTGTTTGTGACAGTGGTATCACGTCATCAAATCACAGACTCAACATAATGAATTGAAAGAAATGTGTGGATCCCCACTTGATCAATGATGATAGGAGAGCTAAAGAAATGAAACATTTCTCTCTCATTCATTACGTGAGTGTGTGATACTTAAAGACGTGATACACTGTCACATTCAATATCTTCCGCTGTGACTTCACAAGTTAGAAAAAACACACTAACTTGATCATAAAAGAAAGTGAAACATTTTGTCTTTCACAAAGTATCTCCAATTCTCTCTTTTTCCTCGCATAAAATCATGAAAAGGAAGGATCTTTTCTAACAAGTGAATAATAAATGAATAAGTGATGGCACATGACATTTCCTGAAATTCAATTTAAGCTCTCCGAATTTATTAAAGTAACACGGAGGATTTTTAACATAGAATTTACAAAATCAACTAAGGACAACCTCACATAAAAGCAGCACACCCTCTGTAGCCGTAGGTGTTGAGCAGCAATAGTTTGCACTTTTTGAGAACATGTCGGCAAAATAAACACCTTTTCCAAACATATAACCTGTTACAGGTGCTTCAGGAGGAGCGATGCGCAAACCTGGTGGTTTTTTATGGTACAAATTGCAGTGAGAACATTTGCATATTCATTAACAGAAATAATAATATGAACTGGAAGAAAGGATAACCTTGTTTTAGAATTCCAGTCCAGTTTGTGAGCCGAGAACCATGCCACAATAGCATTCTATTTTTCGTATTGGAGAACTGCTCAAAAGAATAAAAGAAGTTATGCCAGACTAAAAATGATTACAAATAACAACAATCTGAAAGCAACAAGATACAACTTCAGTACAAAGCAAAAGATACCACATAAAAAAAGGAAACTGTTCTATTTACCTTCTTGAATCGCTCAAGTTCACCCTCCCTTGACACACGTAATATCTGGACAATATCCACAGTATAGTTCGAATGTGTCTTTGCATGAGTGTTCTTCATATACTTAACAACCTGAACACGAAAAAAGAATCTACATATAAATATACCAAGGTTGGTATCATCCAATTGGATGCAAAATAATGAACAGCAGAACTTCTACTTCATAATGACTTTTAGGTCATCAAGGAAGGAAGAGCAAAGCAATTGCTAACTTTATGTTTTAAAGTTGCAAGGATTAAGTGATTAACGAGTGAAAAAGTGTTTCTCATACCATATTAAACTCCTTGGAATTGACTTCAAGTGGCATCAAATCACAATTGATGCGTTGATAACAAGAATACAATGGATCTTCCTATTACAACAGCAAAAGTAAAAATTAAAAACCAAAGTTACAAGTCATTCAACAGAGAAGCTAGTATCCAAAAACTGCCAAAGCGAACACAAATTCCACCAGAATGAGATTTAAAAATGAATACGTACGTTGTATTGACAGTTCCAAAGACAAGAAAATCAGTAAAGCCCAACTTAGTTCAATGAATATCTATTTGTACCATGTAAAAGGAGGACAAAGTAACCTGGTCTCAAGAAATGAGGCATTTAGGATTCATAAAATAATAAAAACTGAACTTCAAGTGTGGATTATTGAAGTCTAAATGTAAAACCCAATTTCCACCTCACTAAGGGTGTAAACGAGTCGAACCGAAGTGAACATAGAGCTTCCCGAATTCGACTCGAAATATTAAATTCATACTCTCGTATTTGAAAATTTCTACTCAAATTTGATCCGACTAGGATCAAATTATATTCAAACTACTCGCGAGTTTCAAATTCAAGCTCGAATTCGAGTCTCCACATAATAACTAACTTTATAATAAATATAATTATAAATTGAATTTGTTGTTTTACTTAGAAATGAGAAAATATATTTACTATTACACTTTACAAATATAAAATCACAATTTAAATTAAAAACAAAATAAAAATAATTAATTATCCTAATTTGATTTAATTTTGTATATATTATAAGAGAATGTATCGAGTATGTGATCGAATTTGTATTAATCAAGTATGTATCGAATCACAATCGAGAATTCGAGTAGTTTGAATCTTAAATGAGTGTATAATCTTGGTCACATTCTACTCATATTTTTATTCGAACTATTTTTTATACTCAGATTAGGATCATATTATTAACGAATCCGAGTCTCGCTCGAATTTTTTTGAGTCAAGCCCGAACTGTTTGGTTCATTTACAGCTTTACGGCTCACAACATCATCTTGGTTATAATTATTGCATGAAACTTAAAAGAAATGTCCTAAACAACAAGGGGAAAGTCAAGAATTTGACACACAAAATCAAACAAGTGGTAGAAGACCAAAGGATCAATACCTGCATTCCTGCAACATCCTCCAACAATTTTGTTGCTACCTCAATTTCTCCAAGGGCTTCAACCTTAAATCACATCAAAACTAATCACTGTCAATGATTCAATAAAAGTGACTAAATGCATACACACAAAATCTCATGGCAACCCAATGCTCGACAAAGAAAATAGGGAAATACCATTTCCAATTTGTATTTTAACTTTTGAGGACTGTCGATGACAAATTCACCTATCAACATAAAATTTTCAATGTTGATTACACATCATTTACAAAGGAAATAAAGAAAAGTACGTAGCAAGTTGCTATATTCCAAGAACTATCTTAATATGATCACCTATAAACACAAGAAGAAATTATATAAGAGGGACCAGGAGAGAGAGAAAGAGAGAACTCACTCATCTTTCTAAACCCAAAATCATGAGGAATAATTGTATAAAATTCTCTGCAAACAAAAGTCATGAGATATTGTCACATATTGGTCATAGGTTGTGAAAATATTCCATAGCAGTAACTACTTGAAACTGCAACATAAGTATGATTATGGAAGAAAAGTAGAACATATATATTTTGATATACTGTGAGAACCTTGTAGTTAATAATGTGAAAAGTAACTCTAAGAATTAGAGAGAGCAGATTTCCAAATTCTCACCCACTTAGCTGCTCAAGCTTTTTCCTATCTGATTGGCCAATCACATCAGCAATCCTCTTCAACACTTCGAAGCCCTATACATGTTCAAATCAAATAACAAGAATGCTTTAAATGAAGGAGTTGATAAACAAATAACACAAAACCATCATATTATCTCTAAAGCCAAACACCTAAAGATTCAATTAGAGAGAGAAAGAAAGAAAGAAATTTACACAAAAAACTTGCAAATCAACTGCCGTCAGTGGACTCTACTTCCAGAGAAAGAACTCAGCAGCTAAGGATATAATAAATTTACACAAAAAGCTTGCAAATCAACTGCTGTTAGTGGACTCTACTTCCACTCACTTATATAATCATGTCGTCTCTGAAGCCAGAGTAAAAGCTGAAATCAGTACATAACCCTAGTTACATTGATCAGTCATGTCATTGGCAATAACCTAAAGTAGATGCTCAAAATGACACCCCACTCCCAAGAAGACTTGATATATACATTGGGCCCCATTCACAAATAGTTTGAGCTCTTGGAGCAACCGGTGGTCTAGCATTACAAGAGAGCTTTCTATGTGGGATGTATTAAGTTAAAAGTTCACCAAAATCCAATCATCCCGCACACTCTGTTATGTCTGTCTAGTTTCTTTTCTTTGAGTTTCTCTTTCCAAGTGCAAGAATGGGATTGAATGTATGAGGAGGTGCAAAAAGTTTAATCTTTGTTGTGTCCTTCTACCACGACTTAAGCTTTTGGAACAATAAGTAGTCATGATAAGCATCACTTGATTTTGAGCTTGGCCCAAGTTTTTTGTACCTTGATATATTTCAAGTATTGCTTGTAACTAACTTCTGATTTGATTAAAATATAAAAATAATACCCTTTATATTTCGGTTTCACTTTCACATAATAAAAAAATTAGAAATGATATTAGTGAATGTTAAGAAAACACGAGCAGAACAGAAAGACCAACCTTTAAAATTGTTGACTTGCTTAGCTTACCAAGTGGCAGCTTTTCAGCATTATATCCTACAATATAATATACAAAACATATTGACAGCAATATGATTGAAACAAAAATATATCATACTTGCGTCCTAGTATCATGATTATAAGTAATAGTGTAATAAACAAACCTATTTCCATCATTTGTTGCTTCATCATGCTAACATTGCAAATAAGATCGATAAACTTTGCTACACGGGCTTCCAGCTTTGTTTCTCGAGGTTGAATTTCGATTGTAGAGTTAGAGTTCGCTTGGACCTGATAATGGTTATTAGGACTTCAGAAGTAGTGGACAATATGACATTCGAAGTTCAAAATGTTAATGTGGAAGATCGTCAGTCCAACAAAGGTTAGACACTCAAATTTTTGGCACATGGGACAACCAACTTCGTTAAGGCAATTGAAAATAAAACTTAACTTGAGGAAAAGAACTTGAAATGTTACCCTTGTAACATCAGTGTCCCCTTTTATATTTTTTCTCATAAATTTTATTTTGGATGTCATTTTCTCGAAAACAGCAAAAATGCAGGTACCTCAAGCATAAAGTTACTACAAGTATTAGTGTAAGAGGAGAAACAAACTCACCTCTAACTTTTTCTCTGTTTCGGTGTAATCCATTTCCAACCATGCATAGCACTTTGGATGACAAACAAACTCTTTCCGGTTGGACCACTGATTCTTAGTCTTGGCATAGAATTTTTGTTCAAACTCCTGGATGGCACTCTCTGGTGATTTGTAGGGGCCATTTAACTTATCTTGACCCTTTACACCAACTCTTCCCCATCTACTGTAAACCATTAATTTCCAACCATCATCAGATTCTGCAATAGGATATGGAAGATAGAAACTAAGAGTAAAAAAAATAAAAAATACTAGTGGAATCTGATAGACACGAGCATGTATGTTCATGACTGTTTTGTAACAAAGCAAATAAAGACTTGTGTATGGGATTCCAATTAGCAACGTGGAAATGACCAATGCTCCATGCTCTTAAAGTAGAGTGAAAATGCCAAATATATGTTTCACTTAGCATGTTCTACTAATTCATTGCCTTGAGGCACATATATTTTCTTTTTAACTTTTCCATTACTTCTCATTAATGAATATATATATATATCCTCAAAGAGAAATAGAAGTTGTTATTTCTAAGGGAATAGAGAAGTAACCTAGAACTTGAATAACATAGAACTTGTTATTGTTATCCCCAACATTTGTCTGGTTCAACATGGCATCATAAATTTCATCCACCTACATACACAAAAACAAAAATAGACTAAGAAAATAGCATGCCTCGCAATCTTCATATCAATCGACAAAGCAAAGACAAAAATCCCCTTACTCGTTGCAGTACATGGTACTGAGACTTAATCTCATCCGGAAGCCATTGATCCAATAATGCTGCACCTTTTTTGATAGCTGTTACCAGCTTCTCTTCCTTGCTTTTATTCACATCTTTTTCTTCGTTCCCTAACATCCACCAAAACCATTAGTAATCCGGAAAAGCAAAGGAAAACATACCATTTGTGGTAACAGGCATTAGAACTAATACAAATCAACAGTCGATGACAAATAATTCAGGTAATACATAATAGTAATATTCATTCATATATTAAAAAGTGAGTTGAAGCTTAATTAACTATTACCATCTATAACAATGTCTTTAGACTTGCTCACAAGCCGATCAATAAGCTCCTTCTTGGACCCGCTTGTAGAAATCCCTAAAAGAGTGGCTTCTTGGCGTAATTGTTTAACAGTCGTGATTCTGAACTTGTCAGTATTCGAATCCCTAATTTCAGAATCATCTCCCCTCAATCTTTTCTTGCTAGTTTTTGAATCTTTGCTCATTTCTAGCTGATTTAAGTCTTTGGATCTGCAATATTTTATTAAGACAAGAAGATAGAGAATAATTAAAGAAAATACCAATATATATATGAAGTACTCCATTAAGTAGCAGTAGTTGTATAGCTTCCGGTACAAGCATTGACAAGTTCCAAGTGCCATTGTAAAGGTTTGAAAATGTAGCATAAATTAAATTCATATCCAACTTTTAATAAACTTCCGCTGAAAGACTACTCCATGTCCCACGCGCGTATTACTCCATCCCCTCCATTTAAAAATAAAATACTACTAGTAATATTTTTTCCCATTAATAATATTTAAGTAATTTTATTATGATTTTCATGTCTTGTTTTATTCAAAAAAATACTAAAACCTTGGAGCCTTGGAATATGAATCTTTTTTGAAAAATTAATTATTGTCGTTATAATTTCGAAGTATTGGTGAAAAGAAGTAACCAAAGTTTTTAAGATTTAAGGAGGGTAAAGTGGTAATTTAAATTTAATTAGAAATTTTTTTTCAACTCATAAAAATGTATTAATAGAGATAAGTTATAAATTTGAACAAAATTCTTCAACTTAGTTTAATTAAAACGAGTTGAGCTCAATTTATACTATTTTTATTCGAATTCATCCCATTTAAACTCGATCTAAACTAATTTTAAACTTGATAATTTAGCATTTAGTTAATTAAAATATTTATTTTTACATAATGTTTAAAAAAAATAATTAACTCTCGGCTCAACTTATTTATTAATTAGTTTAACAAAATATTGAGACTCGTTTCAATTCGTTTAAATGTTTTATTTATTTTTTTTATTAATTAGTCAAATTCGATTTTAAAATATTGAGACTCGATATATTTGAAAAGGACTCGACTGACACAATATATTAAATGTTTTAATTTATAAATAGTTTATTTTTTTTTTTCATTTTTTTTTAAGGTTTGTATCAGTTCTTTTCTTTTTGTCACAAACATAGTGGAACAAAACCTAACGCAGTCTCCAAACACAACCCTACGAGGCTGCCGCTTGATTCAGTCTCTTTCCTTCTCTCTCTGTTCCTTCACAGAGATGGCGGACAAGAAGAGAAAAAGGAGAGACGAAATCACACATAAGAAAGAGAGAGGCAATCAGATGAGGAAAAATAAGCATACAAACTCGAAGAAAGGAGGTCGAGGAGAGAAAACGAAGAGGACTGGTCCCCATTTGCCTAACGCTTTGCGGAGAGAGGTCGAGCTCCTAAACCCTAACCATAATCCTTCCCTCAGTGACGAAGAAATTGATTCCGATGATGCTAACGATCTATATGAATACGAGGAAGCTATTCCCGAGGAAGAATCCCGTAAGAATCGCCGTTATGACCCTGTTGATAATTTCGAGTACCAACTTCCCGACGAATTTAAGGTTAGTTCATTTGTACAATTCTAATGTTAGTTCATTTTTAAGTATCGACCATTTCTCCCATCCCTTGGGGTTTAGATGTGCTATATTTGTAGGATGAGAATGTTGAATCTGACGATGAAGACGAGGACGATGATTTTGGTGGTACTAACAGAGACCTAGGAGATAGTATTGAAGAGGAAGACGATGGCAGGCATGCAAGGATGTTGCAAGAAATCACTGGATTGCCCGGTGATGCTTTTGAAGGTAACATTGAGCCTCAAATTACTTACCTTAAAAATGCCAAAAAACATTCTTTAAATTACCATGCTTTTTAAAGTTTAGGATGCATGACATGCTAATAGAAGGAATGTTGCTCCAGTAGCTTGTGCTTGGATTTTTTATTGTCTTTTCAGTTCCATATAGTTTTGGGCATTCTGTTTAAATAATTCTGTAAAAAGTAAGTGACATACTTATTGACTAAAAGTCTGACATACTTATTAGAAAATTTCCCAATAGTCTGTAAATGATATATGACCATCACCTTTTATATCAATCACTATTAGGACTAGCCTGATGTTTTTATTATTTGCCAGGCAAAAAGAGGAAAAAGAATATAGTCGTATCTGAGGCTTATCCAGAGAATGAGTATAATCCTAGTCGTGATGTACTGGATGGTGATGGTTCCATTAGTATTCATGACCTTCTGGACCCACTTCACGGAAAGTCTGGTTTCACCAAACTTAAAAGGAACATGCAACAAATGGAGAGAAAGTCTATGTCCATTCATGCACCCCTTCCAAAACCAGATAGAGAGAAATTGGAAAGAAAGGCAGCTTATGAGCAATCAAAGAAGGACATCACTAAGTGGGAACCGTTGGTCAAGAGGAACAGAGAGGCACCTACGATCTACTTTGACGAAGATACAGACCTGGGTTTTTCCACAGTGGGGGCAATAGCTTCGGAATTTGAACCTAGAACTGCTTTTGAGAAACAAATGGCTGCATTGGTTAATAATAATGAAGTTGCAGAAGCTCACAAAAAAGATGGTGCCAGGCTCCTTGAACTGAACAAGGTAGAAGGGTTGTAAAATTCAACACCATAGATTTAATTCTGCTGTTTCTATCATACATGGTTATAATATTGCACTGTCAATGCAGTTTACTATAAAAACATTTATACAGTGGAAAATGAATATAGTAATTACCTCAAGGTTGCCGGTTGTAATCCCCATACTTGGGGTGAAAATTATCAATGAAAAAAAAACACAAATTAATATGATGGCTTAATAAAAAATTTCTTTTGGGGTTCGTAAATTATGTTTGTCAGATATCGGTGGAAGATGTGAAGGATCGCCAGGACCGTCTTGCCAAAATGCGTAATCTTCTTTTTCGTCATGAAATGAAGGCGAAACGTGTTAAAAAGATAAAGTCCAAAACATACCATCGCTTGTTGAAGAAAGACAGATTGAAAGCAGCAGCGTCTGAAATTGAAATGGACCCTGAAGCTGTTAAAGAACTTGCGATGAAGCAAGAGTTCAAAAGGCTTCAGGTGATTATCTCTAGTCATATTGTTTACATAAAGAGTAAGTTTGTAAAAGTTTCTTGATTGTAAAAAACAAGTTCTGTTTTAATCTGTTAACATGTCCTTTGTCATAGGAACGCTTGACACTGAAGCACAAGAACAATAACAAATGGGCGAGACGCATTTTAGAGCGTGGTTTGAGTGCCCAAGATGATGGAACTCGAGCTGCTATCAATGAACAGCTCCATCAACATGCTCTTTTGACTAGAAAAATGAACTCAATGAGGGATGGTAGTAGCAGTGATGACAGCAGTGATGATGACGACGCTGATGACATTTCAGTTGGTTCAGATCAAGAGGGTGCATTGAAATTGTTAGAGAGAGCGAAAGAGAAGACACTTGAAGTACTAGAAGATGATGAAATGCCTAAATCAGGAGTGCTTTCTTTACCTTTCATGGTAATCTTTGCTATGTTCCCTCGTGTGAACGCTTATATTCCTGGTTTAGTAGTTATTTATCAATTTTTCTTCTGCTGATTGCATTGACATAGGTCCGCGGGTTGAAAAGGAGGAAAGAGGCAGCTGATGAAGAAGCTAAGGTTACCCTTCAAGAATATGAATCGTCACTGAATCAATTGGAGGATAAGAGCAACACAGAAAGTCTAAAAACGAGTACTTCCAGTGGCAGGAGGGTATTTGGTGCTCCAAAACAGCAGGTTCAAGAATCAAGTAAAAAGATTAGATCAGATAATTATTATGGTAATACTGATAGTGAAGATGACTTTGAGACCAAAGAAGATGTTGATGTTGGAAGTGCCAGAAGAAACTATATGCATAAAGATATTAATGTTGATCCTAATGTGCTTCGCGAGGAGTCTGAGATTAGTCATGATAATGTGTTCAAGGTGAGGGAATTTCTTTTTTCCATTCAACAGTTCTTTTTCAGAATGTATCTTGTTTTTAATATGTCAGAGTAACAACAATTTCATCTTTGTGGTGGGTAGAGTTTTGATGAAATTGTTAAGGACCCGGCTCCCAAGACAACATATGAAGTTGCTCTATTTGCGTCTGACTCATGGAAAAAGGTTAGATTTGACTTCAATTATTTCACTTCCGTTCATTGAATGGAATAATTTTTTCCCCTTCCATTCTTACCCTTTTTAAAATCTGAATGATGAACAGAGAAAAAATCTACCACAATTTACCGAGCAGATGAAAAATAAAAATGAAATGGTTGCAAATGGCGAAAACTCTTCACAGCTTATGGAGCCTGCTTTTTATGATGACGAGATAGAGGTACAGCCATTTGGAATATATAAGATGCACCACCATTTTTATTCAATGGTCTCTTATTATTCTTATTTGTGTTCTATTTCTGTATGTTGTGTTTTTACAGGAACTAGAAAATAATAGTGATACAGATGGTGAGGTTGGTATGGTGGATGGGATTTTAACTTCTATAAACAAGTCAACCTATGAACTCCCATCTCAAGCTGATCTTATAAGGCGTGCTTTTGCGGGTGATGACGTGGAGGAAGAGTTTGAGAAGGATAAAGAGGAGATGTTAAATGAGGAAAATCCAGAACCAGAAAAGCCTGTTCTACTCCCTGGCTGGGGTCAGTGGACTCATGTACAAAAAAAGAGAGGCTTACCTTCTTGGATGCTGGAAGAGCATGAGAATGCTAAAAAGAAGAGGGAAGAAACTCTTAAGAAGAGGAAGGATGCACATCTTAAGAATGTGATCATATCTGAGAAGGTGGATAAAAAGGTCAGTCATTTTGGTTATAGGGTTTATTAGGTGCATTACGGTACAATTTAGATGATAGAAACTGAAGTAATCAGGAACAGACGCATTGCACATGTACACAATTCATTAACTCTGTTTATTACCTAATATGTGGTGTTTGTAATGGTATATGGCAGGCTGAGAAGCTGCACACAAAGACATTGCCTTATCCATACACATCAAAGGAAGTTTTTGAGCAGAGCATCCGGATACCTATTGGTCCTGAATTCAACCCTGCAACTGCAATTGGAGCTCTTAATCGCCCAGAAGTGTGTTCCACATTAGACTTTTGCCTCCCTTTGTTATATATTCGTTGTGAATGTTTTGGTTTTCATCCTCACTATGACACAAGGATTAGTGCAATATGGTTGCAAGGCTACTCTGACTTTGTTTGTGATTCATACAGGTGGTGAAGAAATCTGGTGTGATCATAAAACCAATCAAATATGAAGATGTGGATCCCCATGGGAGAGCAGAGGAGCATAAGCGGGGTGGGAAGAAGCAGAAGAGTGGGAATAGACGGAAGAACAAGAATTGAGGCAGAATGTCAAAAAGATTGATACAAAGTGATAAAAGCGGACTGCATAAGCAGAACAAAAGGAGTCTAGGCAAAGCAGTGAAAAAAGATTACTGTTTTTATCCATTTAGAATTTATATGGGTCCTGTTTTTCCCTTTTAGTCAATTATGTATAATATATATATTTCCTTGGCAGTTCTATGAATGCCAAAGGAGAACTCTATATATATTTTTTTCATTTTTGTTCTTTGTCGTTATGTTCTTTTATAGGAGAATTTGTCAAATTGAGAAAAGTGTATTTGTTAATTAGGAGATAAGGTATCAAGAAGAGGCTCTTTGTTAGGTTTGCTGTTAGAAAAAGGAGATACTGAATTCAGCTTATGGCATTTATTTATACGATACAATTTTGTTAGGACACTGGCCAGCATTTTACCAAATCCTACAGGAACATTTCCTCTTTTTATTTATTTGTATCAAAACAACAAAGGTGTTAATTAGTAGTATTTCATAGTTAATTTGTATTTGTTAGTAGTAGTTCATAGTTATTTTATAATTGTTATATTTAATTGTATTAAAATTAATAATTTTATATTAATTTTAAATTTTAGGATTTCATAAATTGATTTTAAAAAGTAAAATTTATCTTTAATTTTGAATTTAATTTTAGAACAGAGGGAGTAATATAATGTATGTTAAACTGTCTGTCAGTATTAAGATTCTTTTCTGTATATAAATGAGATTACGTCTTTGATTAATTGATTCCTTTAGACAGTTGAGGTTTATCTACAACATAATTAAACACCTTAAAATTTATATTTATGTTTGAAAATCATGATAAAAAAATATATATATATAAGCATGTATATTTTATGTTTTGTTATTATTGTGACAAAATCATTGTACATGGTGGAAACAGTTTAACCTGCGAATGTTGTGATAACAGGAATTTGCTGTTGAATTACTCTGAAATTTAGTGTCTGGTTAGGTCTCATATGTCAATATAAGTCTTATCAAAAAGGCTAAATTGTACAAAATTGTAATATAGACATTAATATTTTAATTTTTACAATGTCATAATTATTTTTTAATTTTTAATTTTTGTAAAAGTGTCTCCTCAAACCAATTTTTGTAGTTTAAGTATTGTCATAATATATTTTGTGATTAAAGAACGTCTACTAAAGATAGTACTGTCATAATTTTATTTTATTTTTTGACTAAAGAACGACTATTAAATATTAAAGATAAATACTCCTTTTTATTACATAATAAAAGTTTTTATTATTATTTTAGATGTTTATTTATTTTAAATGAATTTTTTTTTATAATAATTTACCTATAATATCTTTTTATTATTAATTGATATATTCTTATTTTCTATGATATTTATGAAGCATCACTAGTAATTTGTATAAAACTATATAATTAAATAAAAATTTAAATATGTAATTAAATATGCAGAAAACTATGAATTTAAATATGCGCAAAAAATCAATCAGAATTTTTATGTTGAAATGGAGAAAGAACAAAATAAAGATCTTTTATATGAATATGATAATTGAATAAGAGTATTTTATAATTTTATTTATTTATATTTTGACTCTCATAAAAATCACATTAATTTACTGTTTGTTGGGGGAAAATTGTGGGCTCCCGCCACTCTCACTTGCAGAAAACTGAAAACCTAAACGGCAAAATATTTCCTCAATAAAATTAGGATTTGCATTTTCAAATTTCGAAGTCCAAATTTACAGATCGAACTTCAATCACACACACTAATGTGTGTATGTGTGTGAATTGGTTGCTAGCATAATCATGCTTCACGAACTCCTAATCTCACTCTTAGGTTTCACCGGCGATCTCATCATCGACGAAAGAGAACACCAAAATTCTCTCGGTATTCTTCACTTATCTCCCGATGCTCCCATTTCCGGCGGGAAACCTACCTTCAAGCTTGCTCCCGATCTCTCTTTCCTCCAACCTAGTGATAGGTAAATTTTTTGCTAATATTTTACTCAATTGCTTCTATAATTTGACTATTCATACCCTTCATGTATGATTTTGATTTCAGGGATGTTATTGAGAGGATTATCACGTTAGGGTTTTATTACAGAGAGCTTGATAGATTTGCGACCAAGTCCAGAAATTTAAGTTGGATACGGTCGGGGAATGAGTCTCCTTTGTCTCGAACTTCTGAATTGTTGAAACCTAAAAAGGAGAAGCAGAGTGTGTATCGGAGGGCGATTGCTAATGGCGTTGTGGAGGTTCTGTCAGTTTACAGGTCAGCTGTTTTGCATATTGAGCAGAAATTACTGTCTGATACTTTACCCATTTTGGCTACAGTTACTCAAGGCCTCAATAAGGTAGATTTTTGAATTTCAGTTCCTCAATTCTTGTATTACATATTTTCACTGCAACACTTCAATGAGTTGTTATGTAGTTCCTTGGCATGAACACGGGGGAGTAAGCGACCATCTTTCTAGTATTCTTTGTTCAAAAAAGATTGTCCACTTTCTAAGACTAAATGTAGACCAAAAAGTGACAATGTTCCAAAATCACCCACTATGAAAAATGGCTAAGGATATGTTTTATTTAATCATTGATATTACTAATATTTAAATTGCAATAGGGGGTTAAATTGGAAATTGACAACCTTTCTTAAAAAGCATGATCTTTTAAATTAGACTGTCATTCATTTTGAGATGGCCAGAGTTATTCTATTATATTTTATTAATTTATTCTAATAAAATTCTTATTAATGTAGTAATTATTAATTTAATATAAGTTATAAATAGAATGAAAAAAATGGGTACTTTTCTGGAAAGAATTACTTCGCCACCGTTTACTTTAAAGATCCTCCCGAAACATTTGGGTCGAATTATGAAACTATTCAAGAAGTACAGGAATATCTTTTTGAATTTTAACTTTGTGGTTTTATAGTCTACCTTACAGTAATTGGATATATGCATGTATACTGGTATAGTTGTCTACTTGTGATGGTCCTTAAAAAAAGCAGATCGACTGGTGGTGAAATTTGTTCAAGCATTTTTCCAACTAGTGAAAAGAAACAGCTAGCTAAAACAAGCTTTGTGTATGTATGATAAGAATATATGATTATTTCGCTATAAGGTTACTGTTAAGATTTTATGTTATTCGAAAGATTATGTATACAACTGAATGCAAACTGAGTAACACTTTTGAAGTAGAGAAACCGTATCTTCTTCGGTAAGTATGTTAATTATGTTGTTCTTTTCCTTTAGTAACATCATCCTTTCATACTTGGGCCAAAATTACCTATTAAAAAAGTAATGTCCTCATTTGCAAGGGCGGAGCCAGAAATTTTTTTCCTCCTGGGCTACCAATTGCCATTTAGATTTCCCAAATAATAACAAACCATTACAGGCCAAACACCCCCCCTAACTTGCTCAAAAACCAACTTTTCCTACTCTCAGAACTTTTATCGAACACCTTGAGGGCGCTGTTTTATAGCCCCTTTCTCTCCCTTGTTTGAATGTTCAATAACCAGTGCACAAGCACCCAACAATCATAATAGATAATAACAAACTTGAATAGACTAAATTAAGCCCCAACTCCCCCAAAACTGTTAAAACCAAACTTTATCCAACTAATTGTAAAAACTACGAAATTTTACCTTCAATGCAAATTAGCAAGAAATTCATTAAATGGTTCACATCTTTTTTTTATCAACTATGATGCAAACAAAGTTAAGGCGATCTAACTAATCAGCTCAGTCAAAAAAAATACCATTTATAGTAATATGAAAACGTCAAAAAAGCATACCATTCAATTATCCAAAACACAAAAGTAAAACAAGACTTCAATTCTTTACTACCAAAATAGTACAGTTGGCAGTCCCAAATTTGGTGGCTAATTGCACCTTCTCTCTCAATCCCCCCTTCTCCTTCAATGCCTGCAATTAATTTAACCCCCTCAATTCCGTAATGGTCCTTGGCTAGTTGGCCCCTTGCTCGATTGCTCACTTGCTCCTCTTTCTTAGCCTTAGATGTGTTGAGATTACTTGGGCTTTTTTGTTGGCTAAAATATTGGGCTGGGCTAAGATATATAAGTAAAAAAAAAAAAAAAAATTGAACCGGGCTACAGCCCAACCCAGCCCCTACATGGCTCCGCCCCTGCTCATTTGCATTTAGTACTTCCAATTTGTTTGTGTTTTGACGTTGTTTGGTATATTTGGCCCATGTAATCATCTGCCACACTCTAGTTTCTTTTTTGCTTTGGTTTTACTTTACATCTTGTACAGAACTATATTATATGCTGTTATCAAAATGACTTTGTAATCATCCCTATTTCTTCCTTACTTTTGGTATCATACTTCTACGTTTTTTTGTTTGTATATTTTCTTCTTCGAGTGATTGATGGATGGTTATCCTAGTTTTTGGTTCTTCTCCCACCTCTTTATGAGCTCATTCTAGAGATTGAGCGTGATGGTATATGTGGAGGACGACTTCTTAACCTTTTGCACAGGCGATGCCACTGTGGGGTGCCTGAATTGCAGAGTTGTATTCAGAGGTGTGAACTTTGTTACTCTTCTATACTTCCTTTTTGATGCTGCCGGACAATTTATTTTCTTCAGGATAAATTTGGAACTTGGAAAGAGTGAGGAAAGGAAAGGAAAGGAAAGGAAAGGTTGAAAAAGGAGAGGATATGTGATAAAAAAAACACTCTTAATGAACATACGTCCAATTTTATATGCTATTAAATACTCTGTTGTCAAGGATGGTAAAAAATTATTTATAAAAGACTGTTGACGAAGCTGTTATAGAATTTTATATCTCATTTTCTTCTCCTTTTCCCTTCCCTTTCCTTTCCTTTCCTTTCCTTTCCTTCGCCTTACTCTTTCTGAGCATATATAGTCTTACTGTATTATTTCAAGTGTTATTCAGAAACTCATGGCAACTGTATGTAGTTATTAGAAAAGCTTTGAGGGTGTCCTTCTGTGCTTTCAGAAAACTTGGGTACTTTATACTTTATACTACCAATATACCTAGTTGATAATTATGTAGTTTTCAATCTACTTTAGGTGCGCGGAGTCTCATACAACAAAACTACACATCATTCTCTCAACTTGGAACATAGATATTTATTAACATCTCATAATAGTTTGTACGGATTCAACCGGTTTAGTTCTTCTCCATACAGATATTTCTTACATATGAGGAAAGATTTCACTTTCTATCAGATATTACTTGATAGCTTGGTCATGTGAGCCCTAAAAGATCTTGCAAGTCACGACAAACTTTTTATTTGGCATACTTTCCACACTGGGCCTTCATATGTAGAACATGTTACCCTATGGCTACACCTGGTCACGATATTAATACCTGGAATTCCTAGGTTAATTAATATTTTGGTCACCATACTAGGGGTTGATTTTCATTGTTGTTATCGAATTTTTTTTGTTACAAAATGGTCATTGCTTAATATTCCGTCCAAAAAAAGTGAACGGAAGTGTTGACTAGACTAATGGTCAACATGTGTTAATTATGTGGCATGTGACGTGGATCAGGTTAATTAATGTTTTAGTCATTGTACTGGGGGTCGATTTTTTTCATTTTGGTTACTGAAACTTTTTTTTATTACATTCTCATTATCGAAGTATCAAAAATATTACAAATTAGTGATTTTATTACAAAATATTACAAATGTATGAAGAAAAAGTACATCATAGCTAATTTAAATTCATAAAATTTTCAAAATCATATTTAATTTGGAACTTTCTAAACACCAAACCAAACTGCAAAATAAAGGACCCCTCAGATCTGCCGACTACTTCAAAATTGGTGTAATAGAAACTATTTCACTCTAATTTCGAACTGAAACAACTAGCTTTGGACGTCTCCATCATCAATTTGCCGCTCTTCTTTTCTCCTTTTTTTTTCTTTTCCAGCAAGTATACAAAGGTATAAGAGGGACTTATTTTCTAAACTAGATTGTCAACGAGAGGCTATAGTTCCGACTTGGTCCACTGTAAGAGAAAGAGTTGATTTACATAAGGTGTAGAACACCGTTTTTATCGATAAGTCCGTCATTCGTGGTTAGAAAAGGAAAATGAACTTTGATTTTTAATTGCTATTGTTTCTTTAAATTATGTTCCTTTTTTCTTAAAACTTTAATTATCTTCTTATAATATTATGGAGTATTAAAATAATTAGTCTGACTTTATCATTTTTCTTTTTTTCTAGAAGAGCATTTTATTTTATTTCTACAAGTTGACCCACACATGCTACCTCATTAGAATATTCCACACCTATATGTCAAATGTTTGCCAAGTAAGTTTTTTCGTTAATATTTTGGACGGAAAATTATAAAATCACTAATTTGTAATATTTTTGGTACTTCGACAACGAGAATATAACAAAAAAAGTTTTAGTAACCAAAATGAAAATAAACCCCTAATACAATGACCAAAACATCAATTAACTCGATCCACGTCACTTGTCACATAATTAACACTTGTTAACCGTTAGTCTAGTTGGCACTTCCGTTCACTTTTTTAGACGAAATGTTAAGCAATGATCTTTGTAACCTTTTTTTAGTATAGTAATGTGTCTGTAACAAAAAAACGATTCGGTAACTATAATAAAAATCGACCCCTAGTACAGTGACCAAAACATCAATTAAACCTAAAATTCCTACTATATCAACTAATGTTTGTGCAAAATTCAAATAAAGCCTAATCCCGTCTCATTAAATCTAAGAGACGAGGCTTGAGTCAGGTCCTATGGCTTCCTTCAAATTTCAATATGGAAAGTGACACTAGCTAAATCTAATTAGATTTTGTACTTTTACACTCCAAAAACAGAAGTAGTGCGAGAACTCTGATTATGCATCTTTTAATAAATAAACTTCCTTCTTTACATTTGATTATGCATCTTTGATGAATAAACTTCTTTATTTACAAAGACCAGTCTTTTATCTTGAAATATTTTTCATTATTTTGTAAAGTATTCTGTATATACGTACACATGTGTGTGCACATTATGTGGTCACATGCGCGTCTGCGCGTGCACACTAATGCTGGTCTGCTTAGTACTGCAACTACAGAATATATTGCTCATTGAAGTACTGCTGGGGCAGTATACATCAGTCATCCAGGAAGATTCATGATAGATGCATTGAGTTAATTATGTTTTAGTTATCTGTCCAATGCGGTGGCAACCAAGTATTTACTTGACCACTAACTTTAATATTTTTATGTTTTTCCCCTGAAGCTTAGACTCCTTTGGCATGGTCATCAGGTCATGTATAATCAACTAGCGTCTTGGATGGTATATGGGATTCTTCATGATCAATATGGAGAATTTTTCATTAGCAGGTATGACCAATAACTTGTATCTTTGATGACTGATAATCATTTTCACATTTTTGTGGATTGTTAAATCAAGTTTACACTTGTTTATTCCACCGTATAATTTAAGAAATGACGGTAAGCCTTAGTCTAAGCAGAGAAGAATGTTGTTACAGACTGCCTCCCTGCTTCAAGCTCTTAACTTTCTTGCAGTTGCTAATTCCATATATTATTTTGTTAAAAATGAAATTTTGCAGTTTTTAAAAATTTATTTATTCATTGTAGATTTTGTTTGTGCATTGGAGTGGGGGCCAGGGAGGGGAGGGTTAGGAGTAAGCTGCAAGAACTGAACCATGCTAATTAATCTATGTTCTGCGTCTTCTTTGTATTCTGCCTTTAATCTTCTTTGGTCCCTGTCATCATTTTGGTTGAGCTTTTGTATTTTATTTTAATGCATAAGTTCTTTTCTGCCATTCATATGTCTAAAAACTTGTAAATGTAGGAAAGACAAACTACTAGTTTTTTTGTTTCGTACACTTAATGAGGAGCATAATATTGTACTTGTTTCTGTGTCCTTTAATGTTTGACACAGAAAACCATGTTTGTACAAAGGACCTTTGAAAATCCCACCCTTGACCCCTCCCCCATAAAACTTATTTATCTTTTAAATGCTGAATGTTTGTACTTCTGTAATGGCAGTGCCTTTTGTGCTCGTTTATTGTATTTTTTCCCTTTTGTGTTAATTTAGAAAAGGGATGCCTCAAACAGGGTATTGATTTTCTAATATTTAGGCAGGAGGACAGGGATGCAGAGCGTGAACCTTCTCATGAAGACATGCTTGAAAAGTTGGCACGCATGTCAATCAATGATGCATCTCTGACAGATTGGCACCTGGGATTCCATATATCTTTGGTAAATCAAACTGTGTTCCTTACACTGCATCTCTCATTCAGATTAACATTCTTTTGTGACTTCATATGTTAGCATTTCGGATAATATATTTGTAATTTTGCTGATATCGGTACTTTAGACTGTTGATATATTCTGCATTTCAGACTGTTCTTGTTGTGAACCGACGTTCATGAGCAAGAAGATTTTATACTTCTTTCAGCTCTCTTTCTTCATATCTTCTTTTTTATTCGTCTGACAAATTAGAATACTGCTATTGTGGCTTTAGTTCTAGTAATGTCTGTTGTTTACTTGTTTCCCATTTTTGGAGTTTCTTTTTCTGCTTTGGCTATAGCACTTGTTGTGAGCTACTATGAGGAACAAATTAGTGCACTACCTTCTAACACTGCTTTCTCTGCAGGATATGCTGCCAGACTATATTCCAATGCGAGTGGCAGAATCCATTCTTTTTGCTGGAAAAGCAGTCAGGGTTCTTCGAAATCCAAGTCCTGCCTTCCGCTTCCATGATGCTCCATCCCACCAGCAAATACCAAGAGGATCACAAACTACTCAAGGATTTAAGGGTCGCTTCTCTTTCCAGAAGGAACCTTTATTGGACACAAAGTTAATCGGAGAGGAATTAATTCCTCAATCTGAGGCTGATAAGATTGAATCTATGCTTCAAGACTTAAAGGTCTTTCTCAGGACATATTATCATTATAGTGAAAATTTTACACCATCCTATTTGATGTAGATATCCATAACATATTTGTTTATTTTACTTCTCGCTGTATGCTTCGTTCTTAGAACGTAACTGCCCACAGCCCCACACTGATTTGTCAGTTTTCTTGTGTTTTTCTTGTTGTGGAAAACTCTGTTTCTTTCTTTCTGCAATCTTACTTTTAGAATGGATTTTCATCTATTATATTATATGCAGGAATCATCTGAGTTCCACAAAAGATCATTTGAGAGTTCTGTTGACTCAATTCGGGCTATTGCGGCCAGTCATCTTTGGCAGGTACCTGATGAGGCAAATTTATTCTTCTTGTCTTTAAAGAAAATCTATTGAAGTTTTATTTTATTTTATTTTGCCACATTTTCAGCTTGTGGTTGTACGTGCGGACTTAGATGGCCACTTGAAGGCCCTCAAAGATTATTTTCTTTTAGCTAAAGGTGACTTTTTCCAGGTACAAGATTAACAGTAAATCAGTTATGCGCCCTTGTGGAGTTTCTTTTATTTTGATCTTATGTTTTTGACTTTTTGTAAGTAAAAACCTTTTATTTTGATATTGTTGTGTGGTTACTTTAAAAAGTTGAGAAGGGAAATTTGAAACCTTAATATGTAGAATAACTGGAACAAAAATCATTAAGTAAATGTGACAAAAGGATCAAAACACTTGATTTGGTCCGAGATAAAGATCAAAAGGCTTGACATTTTTAACCATATTTCTTGTAAAGTTTGCATTAGTCTTTTCATGAACTCATCTATTGACTCATCAATGGATTTGTAATCACTAAGAGCAGAAGATTTAATAATTAAGATTCTCTTTTTATTTTAATGCTTATGCAAGTTGATATGCTACTTTTAATTGTTAAAATAATGAACTTGTTGACATGAGTTGTTTGATATGTTAGAGTTTCCTTGAGGAGAGTCGCCAGTTGATGCGCCTACCACCTCGCCAGTCAACTGCAGAAGCTGATCTCATGGTTCCCTTTCAACTGGTATGTTTATTACAGGTTATTTCTTTAGGATATGTATGTTCTTTTTACCTTGTAACTCTATGTGATTTCAATTCTAATTAGACTTGCCTTATTTTTTTAAAAAGGCTTAAATATGATTTACTATCCTAAACTATAGGCCATATTCCACTTCGGTGATCCACCTTTCAATTTTGTCAATTAGATGACTGAACTATTAATTTTTTTTCGATTTCATTCAATTGGGTCTGCCACGTCAGAAATTGCTGACGTGACATCCTAATGTGCTAAATGAGTGCTTATGTGTAAAAAGAATATATATATTTTTAATGAGACAAAGGACAAAAAGGTAAAATAACAAATAAAACTATAAAAAATTAGACAAATAATATAAATTATAAAATATATAAAATTAACATTAATAATTAAGCAATTTTGAGATATTATATTAATAATATAAAATATATAAAATTAACTTAAGTGGCGAACAATTTTGAGATATTATATTAATGACATGGCATGTGTGCCCCAATTTTTAGATAAAATATTATCTTCATTTTAAATTATAATATTAATATTAATTGTTTAAAATTAATTTCAATTATTTTTAAACTTACAAAAATTAATATTAATCTTATAATTCAAAAATGTATTTGAAAAATTGTAGGAAAAGTTATAGTACTGCATCTATAGAATTAATGCATTACTATACAAAATTTCAGGTCGTCCACTTCTTATCAGATTTCTTCATCTCTCTCAACTATATTCAAACATTTCCACCATTTCACCTTCAAATTCCAAAAAGTCCGTTGATGCAATGGACTTGACCGCACTTCGAATTTCATCACCATTTTCTTCATTTACCAGCATAATACTCAGATATTGCCACAAATCATTCTCTCTCCTCCCTTTCTCTCTCTAAATCCCCCAGAAATTCACAGAATTACACGCTCAAAGTGGACACAAGTTGCAGAGCAAGCAAAGACGGCATCGTGTTCGACGACGCGGCTTACGAGGCTGCGCGGCTCAGCCTCGACGCTAAGGCTCGAGAATCCATGGCGGAAGCTTCGGAGCGAGAGGTTAAAGACGAGGACGATCCGAAAGCTTGGATATGGGTGATCCGGAAGAGGGTTTGGGACTTGATGGAGGCCCAAAATATCGCGCAATTCCCGATCCCGTTCTCGATCTTTCTTTATTCTCCGGCTCTCGTAATCTCCCCGGTCCACTGAAAAGTTAGAGAGTTGTTGCGAAATTTTTGATTCTCAGGTCTAAGGTTTTTGTCGATCGAATTTCGGGATTTCGTTGAGAGAATCGATTCTGATGGTTAAAAGTTTTGATGATTTTTGCTTAGTTTTGATGTTTGATATAAAGTGACGGGACAATTTTACCCTTTAATATATCACCAATTTTAAATTTAAAAAATCATAAACTTTTTTTTAACCACATCAACTAAGTTATGCTCCACGTGGACAGCTACGTCAGCAATTTCTGACGTGGCAGACCCAATTGAATGAAATCGAAAAAAATTAATAGTTCAATCATCTAATTGACAAAATTGAAAGGCGGATCACCGAAGTGGAATATGGCTTATAGTTTAGGGTAGTAAATCATATTTAAGCCTTTAAAAAATAATATTAAAAAAATCCCATCTATTTTTAAAGGCATTGCTAAAACCTAGATGTTGATTCTCATCTTTTATATATATGATTATGAGAAATGTTAGCTTGAAAAATATGTTCCCTATCAACAAAATACATGTTCCGTTTGAACAAATTGTCTCATTTTTTTTTTGACATTGTCATAATAGGTATGACCGTATAACCTTCAATGTATTCTCCCAGAAACAATTGAGTGTTTTAGTATCATATGCCCTTCAAAGCTTAGAAATACTCTATAAGATTTGGATATTTTTTTTCTTGAATGCAGGCTATGGGATATTCAGAATTTTCTTATTGACCATTTTTTAAATATGATTTTTTATATAAAAAAAAAAAATTGGATAAGAAGAAGTTGGTAATGAATACAAAATATGATAGTGGATTACAGGATTAGAAAGGCTTTAAATAAGCTTGCTTGTGTAACTCCAGTTAAGTTTTTAATAAATATACGGCTATACACAACTATAATAATATAATATAGAGATCAATATTAAATTCTTGCGTATCTTTGGGAACTCAAGGAGTCAAGGACTGACCTCTGCAGCATATAGATTTCTTAAGAGGCTCTTGTCAAGATATGCCAGAATTTTTTCAGAAGAGATGTCAATTCTTCCAAATTCAATACATCTAGATACCCATGCTTGGTTCAGGATCCTAGAATGACGTCCACTATTAGTTGTTTTCTTTGGAGGACTTCTTGTCCACCCTCCACTCGTTTCTATCTAATAAATTCCTTCCAAAGAAAAAGTTAGGTCCGTCCCTGATCATTATTTAAAAGCTATTTGCAGAGATTGCTGAATGCTGATATTGAAGCCAAAAAATTTCATTGTCATGTTGCAGGCTGCAATAAAGACTATTGGAGATGAAGATAAGTACTTTTCAAGAGTGTCTTTACGGTGAGAATCCAAATTGACTACTTTCAATTTCTGGGTGGACAGGCAGTATTTATAAGTAGTATTTTACTTCTGTTTATCAGTTATGTCATTGTAGCTTAAAACATGAAATTAAACTTCTTTTCACCATGTCTAGGATGCCTTCTTTTGGAATAACAGTTAAATCTTCTCAAGTTAACTTGCCAAAGGCAAAAGCTTATACCGATGGAGACCTTGGTGCCCTAGCAGATACTTCTTCAGAGACGTCCCTTGATGGATGGGATGGTATTGCTATTGAATATTCTATTGATTGGCCGTTACAGCTCTTCTTTACACAAGAAGTGCTTTCTAGGTGAAGTTCTCAACTGCGTTTCTTGTTATGCTAATCTTGTTTAATGGCTACTTGGCCATTGTACAAAAAATGTCAGTTCATCTTACCTTATAAGTTTTAACATTCCTTCTGGTAAATACATGCACTTGTTTTTTTGTTGGTTGTTGGCTCTACATGGCATCATTAAGAGTTTACGGTCACTAAATTAGTGACTGTTGTTTTATGTCTAATCACATGTATATTCCAGATATCGAAAGATATTCCAATATTTGCTCCGCCTTAAGCGAACTCAAATGGAGTTGGAAAAATCATGGGCTTCTGTGATGCATCAAGATCACTCGGACTTTGCCAAACGTCGTACTGATCGCGTGAACTGCTCAATTTCTCAGCAAAGACGGCAGCGCTTTAGACCAATGTGGCGTGTTAGAGAGCATATGGCATTCTTAATTAGAAATCTTCAGTTTTACATTCAGGTGAGTGGTACCTGACAATTCTACCTTCATAAAATGTTAATATTCAACAAACTGTTGAAGAGAAGTCATTTTTTGTCATACTTTCTAATCAATGATCAAGGGAAATATTCGATGCGTCCGCAAAAACTTATTGGTCGATGATATTTTTAAGATTTCAAATCTATGCTGCTCTTTGATCCTCAAGCCAGTGGGCTGAATGTCAAGCATATATTTTGTATTTTTTTTATATCAGTAGTAATATTCATGTTCATATCAACCTGAACCAGTATAGTGCAACTATGCTTTGAGAGTGACATAATTTCAACTCCAGTTAAATGCCGATGGTCATAGGCATATATTGAAATTCCTTAGATTATTTTCCAAGAATGCAATTGTGTTCCTAGGAACGGTTGTGCTCTTTTATTGTTTCGATGATCCCCATCACACCACCATTATAAGATGGCAGCCTAGCTAGAATTGTGGCATCATACCACATATTGTGTGTTGAAAAATGTCTTCACAGTAAATACTAAATCATAGAAAATGTAGCTAATGTAGCACGAGGTCTTCTCTCTTTATCTAAGGAGGAATTGTTGTGTGTATATGTATCCTTAACTGTCTCTGTTTGCTGTAAATCCGATGCAATGGATATCTTCATAAGAACAATAAATTGAAAGGTGTGAAAAGTTAGATCAGAAAGATAGAAATATGAAAAGTGAAAACGCTAGCTTTTATAACACCATGTCACACATGATGTGCATTATTTGTACTATATTAGTAGTTCTCCCTTTACTGAATGAGTTTTGGAGAGGGAAAAAAAAAAGAGAAGTGCAGGTAACTTGCTTGCAAGCTTTGATTCCGCAATCTTTTTTGGATGATGGGATATAATAGGCCTAATAGTGGATGGGCAATACTTAGCTTTGCCATGCTTGAAGATTTTTGATTTCAGGAAATTCAGGACAAATGTGAGCAGGTACTGAAGAGCAGCCTTCTTTTCCTTCATGATTTTGAGTGGTAGGGAGAAAGGTTTAAGGTGTTGATTGTGGGCTTCTAGGGTAGTAGAAATCAACAAAATAGGCTAGGCATCAATTTTGATAATTTGGGTTCTTTTAAGTTGCTCTTGTTGATTCAGTTCTTCATTCTAGAAGTACCTATGTAATGCTTTGTCCTCTTATTTTTCTTTCCAATTATGATACATCTCATTAATCTTTACCCAAACACCAACTTCAAAAGGGTACCTAACTATTAGAGTAGTGGTGTGGACTTGTAAAGTAAACTCCCCACCCGCTTCCCGACATGTGGGCCAGAGCAGTATCTATGGAACTAGTAGAATGTAATCTTATATAGAACATAATATATGATCGAACACATCTCAAAGAAAGGCATGGTTGCCAAGAGAGTCAGTTCCATTAAGGTGCACCAATAAGGGTCTTAATGGGTTGCACATGGTTCTAACTTCCAAGCATCACTATGACTCGATAGAATCCTTGTAATTTTACTTCTGTTTTGATAGTTCTGCATTCAGCTTAAAAGTTTCCCTTTCCTCTCCAGGTGGATGTGATAGAATCTCAGTGGAACATATTGCAAGCTCATATTCAGGATTCTCGTGATTTCACTGAATTGGTGGGCTTCCATCAAGAGTAAGTTACAAGTGGAAGGATTATCATTGCATCTGGCTTCTGAGTTAATATATGTTGGATTAAAATGATGATTATGTTACTCTGTCTTTCCTGAATTGAGTGTCATCTTTCAGAACTATATATGTGACTCGGACTTTATGATGTGCTGATAGCACATTTAGATGTCACACTGTTTTCTTTTTCTTTTTTGAATTACATTTTAGATGCAGAAGAATATGTAAATAACTACATTGAAATATATAATGCCGCGTATCTCCTGTATATCTTGAATTCCTAGCTAATATCTGGGTTTTCAAGATGACAGTCAATTTGGCACGGATTGAGTACTACGTGTAAAAAAATCAGTAACTGTGTTTTACATGATGAAAATGAATATCACATTTAAGGGAAATCGTCTGAATTTCATTTACATAAGAGATTTTAATAAAGACTGATGGCTCATAACACCTGACACAACCCTTCTTTATACTAGCTTGGGACAGGCTATGCAAGAAGAACAGTGAATCTATGCCTTCAGTTATGAGTTCTTGGTGCCTAAGTGCACAGCCTTTTCATTGTTGGATTTAGAGAACATCTTTGTTGAATTTAGTTCATGATTTTATAGCTTTTACTGTATTGTTCTCTATGCCATGAGATAAGGCTACCGCATACATTAGTCGATCTTGCATACTTTGCATGGCTACTTTGCCATCATCGGAGTATGATACTCCCTGCTTCTTCGTCATAATTGATGGTATCAAACTTTTTGTGCCCCAGATGATTTTGCTGTTCTGAACATTTATGTAATTTGTTCTTTGTTCTTTATGTTCATCATTCCCCTCAACTTTACTCATCACACGAGGGGATGAACCTTAAACCTATGAAGGTTTTAGCAAAGGATCCTGGTAGTATTGCATATATGACATCCTATACTATTGCTTACTCTGAATGATGCAAGAAAAATAGCAGATGTTTCTCCTTATCGTCATTGTATTTTTGGTCTTTAACTTATACTATTAGTTAATAACTTGATATTATCAGTTATTATGGTTGCCATTTCTAGCTCTTCCGATTTTCAAAGCATAATTTTGTTTTAACTTTACTTTGTCAAATAATTATATTATTAATTTATCCTGCAGGTACTTGTCAGCTTTAATTTCACAATCTTTTTTGGACATTGGTTCTGTTTCGAGAATTCTAGATGGCATAATGAAGCTCTGCCTGCAGTTTTGCTGGAAGATTGAGAACCAAGAAAGTAGTGCAAATACTGTCGAACTGGAGCATATAACTGAGGTAGATTGAATTACTTGTGTAGTTGAATGCTGCTAATAAATATGGCATGCTGAGTCCTCCAAGTAAGCATGTTGCCACTTCTCATGAGCAATATTTTGATATATGATCAACTTGACACAAGCGGGGAATTGTGTACGTTGTATATCTGTCGAGTATATTACAATGGCATTAACCCCTTACTTCTTGTGTGTTCAAGCTTAAGATCAGCATTCATGTTCCTTGGTGTCATTGCATATGCTATTATGTAGTAATAACATGCTTTGAGTAATTTTGTTTGTGTATTCAGATTGTGGTCATGCCCAAACATCAAAGCACTATCGTTACTTTGATTATTATATTTCGCCATTAAACTTTTGTTCCTTCAGGAATTTAACAAGAAATCAAACTCCCTATACACAATATTGCGTAGTAGCAGGCTTGCCGGAAGTCAGAGAGCCCCATTTCTTAGGCGATTCCTGTTACGTCTCAACTTCAATTTCTTCTTTGAGGTAGATCTGTTTAATTGCCTTTTACATATTTCTTCAAGTTGCTTCATGACAATTAAGATTCTTATATATGTTAATTCTGTGTAACAGGCAACTGCTAGAGGTGTGCTAAATGTTGTAAGACCACGCCCAACCCTCCCAGTTTTGCAGTGATAAATTGAATTCATTCCCCCTTGTTTTGAAGCTCTCCATACAGATCATTGTAAGGTGGTCCAGCCTTGCTGGTCCATTTTGGCAACATGGTCAAAAATAGCGATGTGAATTAATTAGGTGACGAGAACAATTGATAAATTAAGTTCTGTTCTTGCTAAACTTTAAACCAAGCAAGCGTAATTGAGGAGAAAAGCCCAACAAGGTTTATGTTGGCACATTTTTGGAAAATTTCTCTTTCTTGATTTGCTCACATCTATATATAATATAATAATCATTCATACTTTTTACAGAAATATCTGATTGATGAAATCAGAATTTCATCAGAATTATAATATAATATATTTTGAAATCTGATTGAACTTCATCAGAATTTTGTTTTGCATCGTTAGATTAAAAGAAAAAAGCCTTACTGAATCTGCTTATTATGGGATAAGTTGGTCAATTAGTTGCTAATATAAAGATAGATCATTTTTTGATCTGTATGTCGATATTGTATTAATCAAAGTTAATTTTATGTTAATAATTCTCCTTTTTTGATATTGTAAAATGCGACAAAACAAAAATGTGAAGGGAAAAAAAGACATAAATGGGTACAAAGATGAATTATCATCACATACATAAAAGTGGCCCAAAAATAAAGATGTTTGGCGGACGCAAGTCTTTCGCTTTCATGACTAGATAAGTTTTCTTTCATTTGGTTTACTCCAAAATTTATGTAGTCAAACATTATTAATATAATTCCAGCCCAATTTAAGACACAATCAACATCTTTAATATGCGTTTAACAAGAAAGGTAATTTACCTAATTTTTATTACTCCTAAAATCTCATAGTTATAAAATTGATTTTTCGTTTTGAGATGTCCAATATATAAATTTATTTTATTTATAAATTTTAGTTGGTTCATTATTTTACTTTTATCGCCTTATAATAAATATTCAATCATTCTTTCTTTTTTTGAAGAAGCAACAACACTCAATGTCATTATTTTTATCGCGCGATTTAATGTTGTTGTATTCTCTTCTGGTTAAAATTTATGGATTTTAATGGTTAGAATGCGTCAATCAATGAAATTGAGAGTTAGGTGTGATAAATAAGGAGTAATTAACTTATTTATTAATTCCATATTAAAGGGTATATGTGGAAAATTTATGTTAAAATTGTCACTTATCGATTTTCTTTAACTATATGTCTTAAAAGAAATCAAATTTATAAATATATGGACGAAGAAAGTATAAATTACCATACATTCTTTTGCCAAATGTGTATGATGGTAGGTAGCAAGTTAGGTGCAGCTCAGTACCTTTGTCATACGAGTCCTTCTAGGGGAATGAACTTTTTAAATAAGAGTAGTGATCGGTAGGAATTTTTTTTTTTTTTTGCTTTTACTGCAAAATAATTAATGTGATTTATTGGAATCGAAATTTTTTATAAATATCATTGATTTAGGTGTCATTTTGATGATACACGTAACAAAGCGAGGGTTATATAGTGCATCTGACTTCTTTTTTTACGTATCCAAATGACAATAACAAATCATCAGATTATTCTAAAAATTCGCCCAATAAATCACATTAATTATTTTATGAACAAAAAAAAAAAAAAAATAAATAAATCCGGCGGTCATTACTTACCCCGATCGAAAAAAATCCCCTAATTTATTGTTGTCATACACCAAACACTGACTAATCCAAATAGAAAAAGTCTAGGGGAACCGTGTATAGCGACCGGACTTGGCGACCGGTCCAATTTTTTTATTTTTTATTTTTTATTTTTTAAAATGTCTCCCAAATAATTTATAAGATTTATTGTACAGACATATTTTTTACATGTATCCAAATGATATCCAAAACACTTTTTTCTGTAAAAATTTCAGTTCCTAAATTTTATAAATTATTTGATAGACATTTAAAAAAAAAAAAATTGAACCGTTCGCCATACACGGTCGCCCCAGAACTACTCATCCAAATAACCAACAAAACACTAATAAAGGAGAAGAAACAAACAGACAACGGCTTATCATCATCTTCATCCTCCCCTCTTTCATTCTCCCCCCTCCCAACAACCAAAGAAAATGGATTCCAAACCCCAAACTCCAGAAAACCCAGAATCCCAAACACAATCAGAAGACCAAAACCAACTCCCCATTGCCTCAATCTCACTTTCTCTCTCTAAAATACTGCCAACCCATTTCCTTATCCCACCTAAAATCTCTTCCCTTTTCTCCTCTCACCCAAACATTGTGAAAATACCCACCCAAATTTCTTCTCTATCTAACCTCTCTCTCTCCTCCTCCTCTTTTCTCGCCCCTCAAAGACCATTCTTCAAGTCCACCGTCTCTGCGAATCCTCTGCAAAACCCACTTTCTCTAAACCCTCGCCGCCCTTCTGACCCTTCCAACGCCGCTGGACTCCGCCGAGCTTCCATCGTTTGGTTCCGAAATGATCTCCGAGTCAATGATAACGAGTGTCTCACTTCAGCCAATAATGAATCCATGTCTGTTCTTCCGGTTTACTGCTTTGACCCGACAGATTATGGAAAATCTTCTTCTGGGTTTGATAAGACGGGTCCTTATCGGGCCAAGTTCCTGATTGAATCTGTTTCGAACTTGAGGAAGAACCTTCAGGCAAAAGGGTCTGACCTTGTGGTGAGAATTGGTAAGCCAAAGTCGGTTTTGGTGGAACTGGCGAAGGCAGTTGGGGCGGAAGCTGTTTATTCTCACAGGGAGGTCTCTCGTGATGAGGTTAAGGCTGAGGAGAAAATTGAGGCAGCAATGAAAGATGAAGGCTTGGAGGTTAAGTACTTTTGGGGAAGTACGTTGTATCATGTTGACGATTTACCCTTTAAATTGGAGGATATGCCAACTAATTATGGTGGATTTAGGGAGAAAGTTCAGGGTTTGGAGGTCAGGAAGACAATTGCAGCATTGGATCAGTTGAGAGGGTTGCCTAGTACAGGAGATGTGGAGCCTGGGGAGGTTCCATCTTTGGTTGATTTGGGTCTTAGCCCAGCTGCAACAACTGCACAGGTATAATTTTCGTTTGCTAAATTGTATATGTTTTAATTCTATGCTATATATGCAGTTGAGCTTTTATTTACTGTAATTCTATGTATAAGCACATAGAGGTAGGGTGAATATGTGTTTAAACTAAAAGTGACAAATTATGAAATCTTTTTGAAAGTTTCTGTTTAAATCAGATAGCTATGCCTGTTTGCTTTAGCTTTAAATAAGAAAACAGTCTGCTTTAGCTTAGTTCTTTGTCAATTACTACGTGGTTCAGCCCTTTAGTGTATCCTCTAATTTCAAAGTGAGCAAAGAAAAAATCCAGAAATACGTCCAATACCAATTGATATTGTAGACTCTTTTTATTAAATAAACTTTTCATTACACAATACAAAAACTTCCCTATTTATTAAGTAAATTTTTTAAACAATACAAAACTTCCCCTGCTCAAAATAAGCTTTCCACCGATGGTCCCTTTGCCTCCTCTGTAACGTTTCTCACCACTGAGACATTTGCACCTCTGCAACTTTGAAAGCTCACTTTGTACAAAACCTATCCACCACTGGATCTATGAAGTCACACAATGCTTGATCTTAGAATTTAATATATAGGATTTTGAATACAATATTCTGTGATTTTCCAGCAACTAAAGAATTAATAATAAAACAAGACTTGCTGGAAAATAAAACTTTTGATAGCTCTCTATGGAAGTAATGTATAAGACTGATATTTGCTTTTGATTTCTCTTAATTGATATATGCTTCCAATGTTGTGTGTCTCCCTGTTTAGCCAATAAGAAGTAATATATATAGAGAAGGAACTTAACGGCTATATTTTGATTAGCAAAGAATACATAACTGATATATCTCTTTTGCCCCTGTTATTATCCAACGGATATAATAAAAGTTGTTAATAAAAGATTTAATCCAATTGGTAAAACACATAATACTCGCACGATGTTTAATTCCAACAAATAAATAAATATTCACAACAGCTATACAGTTTCCAAAGTAAACTAAAATAGCTTAATTTAAGGTAAGAAAAAATCTCAACAGCTTGTATATACCAACGGATATGAGATAACCATTCTAAGTCAAACTGATATAGCATGAATAAATGAGAGAATAAGTTTGTGCCAAATCAGCAGCTTAAATAAATGAGTGAAAGAAGTAATATGATAAGACCAACTCCTGACATTACCTTATAAGACTCCTTTTCAATTTAAGATAGTATATCAATACATATTCTAGACAGGATATAAAATAAAACTTCCGTTAGAACACATGTCTAGAATTATAAAACTTGTGGGTTATGAGATACAGATACTTCCATGCAATAGAGAGATTACTAATGGACTGTAAATCCATATTGGGCCAACCAAAAAATCAACATATAATAAATTTAAATTAGTCCAAACAATTTAAATCAAATTCATAAACCCAATAATATTGTCATCATTAAAATCATAAAATATATAACCAACATTCTCCCCCTTTTTGATGATGACAATACATAATGCCATTTAATTTATATGCTCCCACTAACTCTATGACTCCCCCTAAATTTATGCCTATAGAGGTAATCATTCAATCTGTTATGATAGATAATATTATATCAACTTAAAACCCATAACAACCATAACAAATAATTAAGCCAAACTGTGATCAATATGATATCCAAACAAATTATAACCAACAAACGATCAATAGATATCATATTCAAAAATAACCATCATTTGCATATTCCAGCATAATATAGTATCTCAATACCAATTCAAGCTAATTCAAATAAATGCAAATATCTTTCCCCCTTTGTCATTATCAAAAAGAAATAAATCATCAATTTAGTTATATCTCTCCCCCTTTGCCATCATTAAAAGAAATAAGCGCAAGGATAACGAATGACACTGGAGCAAACTTAAAACAAAAACCTCATATAGCAATTAAACAAAATAGTCATACTCATACCTTTGAGTTTTGGTACTTATGTATCAACATTGTTGTTACCGGTAGTAAGCTTGCTAGATGTGCTCCTTAGTGTAGCTTTATATTTTATATTTTCATAATCAAATCTCGTCAATAGCACTTCTTTTGATCATCTCAATGTGGAGGTCACCTATAATCAGATTTGGTGGATGATTTCTCACTGTTCTAGACGATCTAGGAAGACTAGCTGAAATCATTTGCTCGTCAGGTTCAGGCTTTGGAATATCAAGTTTTGCATGGAACTGTTTGTCATATTTTTCTTCTAATGCAGATGGGTTGAGTTGTCTGGATTTAGGTGTCTGCATGTTGAGTTTTCTTCTAAAACAGACGGCCTGAGCCGTCTAATTTTACTTGTCTGTTTTCCTGATTCGCCTGCTTTTCCTTCTGATGCAGATGGGTTAGATTGTCTGGATTGAGCTATTTTCTTTCCAAATTCCAAATTCTTTAACTGTTTTTCTACAAAGTCTCCATCCTCTTCTCTTGACAGATCAAGGTCAAATTTATTAAAATATGAACATATCCTCAACCTTTTATCAAGATTATCATGTGTATTAAATATGGAACATTTGACATAATAAAAACTTTAGAATAAATGATATTATGAACCCTTGTGATTCGAAATATATATATCTAATTAAAACTTTATTTAAAAAAACATGAGATACTTACAGATTCCGCCAAATAATTTATAGGTAACTTACTCTCTCAAAGTAAAGTACTATCCATCTCCATTTTGAACTTGTGACATCTACAAAACAAATAAATAGTCTCTACTTTTTTGGTACCCATATCTTTTTGGGTCTTTTTGGGTTAGTAGCATATAAATCACATTTCTTTACCCAAATTTGTTTTATTTTAATTTTATTACAATTAGAATCAAAATGACATTTAAAACCATATTTTTTACAAGTAGCAAACGGTGAGAAATATAATGGTTTATGCGTTGATTTACTATTAATCATTCTAATACTATCATTAGTTTTATTTTTCACATTTTTAATAGGATTATACCCAATCCCTTGTTTATCAAGGCTAGACCTTTGTGCACCTAACATTATATTTAAATTCTCTTCTCTTTGAACAAATCTTGCAAGATCCTTTTTCAAAGATATTTTTTCTTCATTGTTATTTTGCATGTTTATTATTTTTCCATCATTAAAAGCATCTGTACAAGTATCTCTCATTTTCAAACTTTCTTTTAAATCATCATTTTCCTTTTTAAGACTATTGAATTCTTCATTTAATTTGTTTGCACGATTATATAGAATTTTATTGTAGTTATCAAGATAATCAATTTTAGCATTTAACTTGGATACTTCACTTGATGTGCAATCTTTAATTATTTCTTGTTTTTCCTCAATCAAAGTTTCAATTTCTTTCATTAAATCATTTATCCAATTTTTTAAATTAGCATTTTTCTCTTTAATACGAATATTTTTATTCTTTAAAACCAGATAATCAGAAGTAGTAATATCACCAAGTTCAGAGTTTACCTCAGATGATTCTTGATTGCTTAATCCAATGAAGCACAGTTGAGCAGTTTCATGATCGGACTCATCATCGCTCCATGTCATTAATGCTTTTCCTTTTGAATTGTTTGCTTTGTTCTTCCTTTTTAATTGGAAACATTCTCTCTTAAAGTGAACTGGTCTTCCACATTCAAAACATCTTGTGGCTTTTGCTTAAATTCTTTCTTGTTGTTGAATGTTTTGCCTTGGAACTTTGATTTGTTCTTCTTTATAATCAGCTCTCTCAATTTTCGAGTCATCATAACTATTTCCTCATCGGAGTCTTCATCATCACCATCTAAGTAACTTTCAGCCTGTAAGGCTAAGGTCTTCCTTTTTGGTCCCTCATCTTCTTCATTATACCTCTTTAGTTAATTCTCAAATTCTTCAAGCTCTCCAAATAAGATGAGAGTTTCCATAATACTGATTGTTGTTGAGTCTTGAAGAATAGTAACCTTTGGTGCGAACCGTTTGGACATGACTCTAAGTATCTTTCTATTTTTTTCCCTTTGATCAATTTTTCGGCCGAGCATACTTAGAGAGTTCATCAGAGTAAGGAATTTAGCTTGAGTTTCTTTGATTGATACATTTTTTTCCAACTTGAAAATTTCATATTCTTGCTTCAACATACTTAGCTTGACTTCCTTCACCTTAGTAGTTCCCTCGTGGCTCATGATAATTGTATCCCAAATTTCTTTTGCACATGCAAAAACCTTGTCAATCTCGGCTTGAATCATACCACTCAGCAGCGTGTTCATGGCTTTGGAGTCATAAGATACCATGTATGATTCATTTGGGTCCATTTCCATGAGTCTTGGGTTTTCCATCATCATGTCTTGGAATGACAGGTCCATTTTCAACTACCCACCATTGTCATAGGTCTCTCTTGAGATAAATCTTCATTCAGAATTTCCAGAAGTTGAAGTTCTCGCTTCCGAGCAATAAAGGTGGTCGGCTTGTGGATTGACCTTCTTGAAAATTGAGGTGTCATAGGATCTTTCCCTACGACTTTCAAAGATTAATAGTAGTAGAGCCTTGCTCTGATACCAAATGTAATTCTGTGTATAATCACACCTAGAGGGAGGGTGAATATGTGTTTAAAGTAAAAGTGACAAACTATGAAATCTTTTTGAAAGTTTCTGCAATAGGCTTAAATCAGACAACTATGTCTTTCTGCTTTAGTGTCTGTTTTAGCTTATGTTCTTCTTCAATTACCATCAGATAGCTATGACTGTCTGCTTTATTGTCTGCTTTAGAATATCTTCAAACGTGAGCAAAGAAAAATATCCAGAAATAAGAAAACAGAATATTAAATCACACCAAGATTTTTACGTGGTTCAGCCCCTATCCTCTAATCTAGTGGCGTAATCCACGTCCAATATCAATTGGTATTGGAGACTCTTTTTATTAAATAAACTTTTTAATATACAATACAAAAACTTCCCTGTTCAAAGTAAGCTTTCCACTGATCGACACCACTGCCACATTGCACCTCTGCAACTTTTCTCACCACTGAGACTTTTGCACCTCCGCAACCTTGAAAGCTCACTTTGTACAAAACCTATCCACCACTGGATCTATGAAGCCACACAATACTTGATCTTAGAATTTAATATAAAGGATTTTGAATACAATATTCTGTGATTTTCCAGCCACTAAAGAATTAATAATATAACAAGACTTGTTGGAAAATAAATTTTTTGATAGCTCTCTATGGAAGTAAAGTATAAGACTGATATTTGCTTTTGATTTCTCTGAATTGATATATGCTTCCAATGTTGTGTCTTCCTGTTTAGCCAATAAGAAGTAATATATATAGAGAAAGAACTTAACGGCTATATTTTGATTAGCAAAGAATACATAACTGATATACCTCTTTTTCCCCTGTTATTGTCCAACGGATATAATAAGAGTTGTTAATAAAAGATTTAATCCAATTGGTAAAACACATAATACTCGCAAAATGTTTAATTCCAACGAATAAATAAATATTCTTCACAACAACTATACAGTTTCCAAAGTAAACTAAAATAGATTAATTTAAGGAAAGGAAAAATCTCAACAGCTTGTATATACCAACGGATATGAGATAACCATTTTAAGTCAAACTGAGATAACATGAATAAAGGAGAGAATAAGTTTGTGCCAAATCAGCAGCTTAAATAAAGGAGTGAAAGAAGTAATATGATAAGACCAACTCTTGACATTACCTTTTAAGACTCCTTTTCAATTTAAGATAGTATATCAATACATATTCTAGATAGGATATAAAATAAAACTTCCGTTAGAACACATGTCTAGAATTATAAAACTTGTGGGTTATGAGATACAGATACTTCCATGCAATAGAGAGATTACTAATGGACTGTAAATCCATATTGGGCCAACCAAGAAATCAACATATAATAAATTTAAATCAGCCCAAACAATTTAAATCAAATTTATAAACCCAATAATATCGTCATCATTAAAATCATAAAATATATAACCAACATTTACTATTTTTTTAATTGTATATGTTTTAAACTATATATGAAGTTGAACATTTACTATTTCTTTAAATTATTATATGTTTTAATTCTTTAATAACCAAATTTTTTCACATTTTTCCTATATGCAGTAGCATTAAATATTGAGCTTTTTTATTCTCCATATTTAATTTATTATGGATAATTTTATTCATTTTCTTAATTGGTCCGCCAAGACTTTTTAAATTTTTTTACTTTAAATTGTGTATTTTGAGTTCATATGGTTATTTAAACTTCATTTGCTTGCTTTAAAAAAACTTCATTTGCTTCACCCCATTTTCTGGTTGTTTAGTTCTGACTATGAAAAGCTGCTCAACAAATTTCTGGGTCCATGCACATTTACCCTTACTTTTCCTAAAAATTACTTACACTTTTCAGTCTATAACCAGTCTTCCTTGAATGTGTTTTCCTTGAAACTGAAAGTAAGGATCCTTATCCTTTGACAGTTGTTATCGTGGAATATAGTAGTTTTCTTTGAGTAGTAATTCTTGTTCGACTCTTTTTTGTGGAATTCTAAACTTGTTCCTGTCTTCCTGATGCTGTTTAAAACTGTATTGAAAAAAAAAGGAAGGATAAAAAAAAGTGAAAGGTAAATAGTTACTAAAAAGTATTGAATTGTTTTAGATAAATATTTTTATTCCTAAATATAAGTCGTTTTAGAATTTCAAGTAAGCATTAATTGTTTAGTTTCTCATATTACCCCAAGTATTAAATATAACTTTGGTTCTCTCACATTTTTTGCCTAAAAACTTTTTCCAATAAAAGGCAATATAGACAATTGATATATATTTAATGCTTTACAATCATTTTTTTTAAAATTTATATCATCACAAGAAGCGGAGGAGTTAAAAATATACGGATTTTTATATCATCACAAGTCTTAAAAAATAGGTATTTGGACTTTGATAAGTTCTGTGACTCATAACTTAAGGATTCATGAATATCATATCCTCAAATTTTCATTTCATTTTCTTAGTGTCATTCCTTCAATAAGTTATAAGAGGGAATATTGACAAAAAAATATTATGGTTCGCGGTAGTAATGCTGTAAATTCACCAAAAAGTTGCCTTCTAAACATTAAAAGTTAAGTTCCTTTGTTTGAACATTCTGAAACAAGTAGCAGAGAATCCAAAGAGAGGCAAACTGCTTCTTAAACTACATATAGATAAGATCCTAAATTTTAATGGCTAGGCTTTGGGTAAGTCTCAACGCCGTAGTAGTCTTCTCTGCAAAGCTGAAAAATGGAGATAGAAAGTGATAGAGGGGGTGACACACGGTGTAAAGGAAAGGAACAACCAACTTTACACCCTTTTTGGTGCTGGGTTTTTATTACTCATAGAAACGAATCACAAGTAAGAACTATACCTTCAATGAAGCTTAAATTAATTGTTTAGTCATATAAGGCCTTTGTTCTTGCATCTAGATTGTTAATCTGGTTAGATGTAAAGTACTAGCAATCACAAAGCTGAAAGCACCCTCAGACATGAGTTTTACCTAGTACAGCTTCAAGGTCTATTTATTCGTGCGAAAACAAGCAAGAAGTTTCACTACTAAGGTGAATAACTGAATATACCAGAGTTCTTACATATTTTTGCCCCACAAAACCTGTACATCTTATTAGACTGGAATCCATTATACAAGAGGAAATAACTCACTAGGCTAACAAAATCCAAATACAGAAAATTTCTCAATCAAGTCAGATCACCTGAAGGAGTTGGACCTTGGGTATGACCCATGAATCCTGCTGAAAGCTTGTGGACCCTAAAAAGAAATTCTGTAGATCCACCTAATGCAAGTTGAAAGCACTGAATAGTGGGTAAGAACAGGAAAACAATTTAACATCATTGGCAAGAGAGCTGAATATAATCGGACATCCGGGGATTGTAGCAATTTCCATTATATATCTTTGGATTATTAAAATACTACCATCTATTGAATATTTTATATTTTGTGTCATGCTTGTGTTGTCTGGTGTGTTGAGCACATCTGGCTTTCTGACATATAGTTATTAGATGATGAAGGAACCCGCCGCCACTACTTGTGCACTGGGTAAACCACCAGTGCATGCAATATCCCACTAATCATGTACACCGGTGTAAGACCATAGAAAAATGTTTTTTGGTGGCCCAATAGGAGATCGTTGCCATTGCAGAGTATTGGATCCATGACACCTTGAAAAGCACTTATCACTACTGCTCACTATCACTTGAGCTAACCCCTTGTTGTTGCTTTCTGGCCATATAGCTCGACTAAGTGTTGATAATTATTACTATTATTTTTTAAAAGTAAAATTTTCAACATATTTTGTCTTGCTTTTGGCCACCAGTATGATGCAGCTGTTTGCTTTTATGTAGGATGGGAAACCGGCTGCTAATACTTCTCTGGTGGGTGGGGAGACTGAAGCATTGCAGAGACTTACAAAATTTGCTGCTGAATGCCAAGCACAACCACATAAGGGGATCAAGGATGGTAGTAATGATAGCATATATGGTGCAAACTTTTCCTGCAAAATCTCACCATGGCTGGCTATGGGATGCCTTTCTCCACGTTCCATGTTTGATGAGCTTAAGAAGTCTGCTTCCAGGTATACTTGGATTTGAATTTCTCTTTCGACAGGAGATTGTTTAAATTGAGGCTATTCAACATGTCCTCACTTTGGATTATAATATGTGATCTACAGAACAATTTCTGCTGCCTCAAATCGGAAGGATGGTGGTGGTAGTGGCTCATCTGACACTGGGATGAATTGGTTGATGTATGAGCTGTTGTGGAGGGATTTCTTCAGGTAACTTGATCACATATACTCATCTGAGTAGTTTTTTTTGACTTATATATCAACCCAGATAAACATTTTTGCCAGCCTTGGTTCCACATTGTTCCCATTTTTTAAACTCATGTGATAGCCAGAAAAGTCGTCTGTTGTCGACTTCAATCCTAATTTATATTAGTAGGTCCCTTTGAATTGTGTGCCTTTTCCCATTATAACTATACAAGTGAATTGTGCATATTCCATTGCAACTACTCTGCTAATGTTTTCTTCTCATGTTCTTTAGATTCATCACTAAGAAGTATAGTTCAGCAAAACAACAAAATACTGCTCCAGTTACAGCTTGTACAAGAGCCGTTGCTTGAGGAAGGATTTGTGGTTGAGGTGAAATTACAAGTGTGGGTGATAATGCTGCTTCTCTCTATGATTATCAAAGCTATAGCTGTTGGTCATTTTTGTGTGCCTCTTTTGAACATACATACATATTCCTTCAGTTTATGCTTCTTCTCTTGGATTGGTATAGCTTCATGTTGGTTGGAGTAATTTTTCTGTGGACTCCCTTGGTGCAATTAGCCTGAGTTTAGTTAGTATTATGCAATGTTCTAAAAGGAAGGAAGGCGGGCGGGAGGGAGAGCCTGGGCAGGTTTTAGGCGGGATTTTTTATTTTAAGTCAATTTTAATATTTTATTTATAGTTAATTTTAATATTTAATATTATGTAAAATTATTATAGTTCAATAACAAATATTCAATTAAAGTTCAAATAAAATTCATATATATATGTTTTAATGTATGTAATTTTATTCATATATACAAAATTTTTAATTTTAAATAACAAAATTTAATAAAATTTCAAGAATTCAATTCAATATTAAAATTTAATAAACTAAACATAAATTTAAAAATTATATTGAATTAAATTAAATATTATAAAAATGTATCATTATTTATATAATTTGAAGTTGGTACAAATTTAAAAAATTATAACTACAATAAAATTATCCATTCTGACTTGATATTGTTTACTTTTTGTTATGATTTGATACGCTACAACTTGCATTATGAATATGATAAATTATAAGAAAAATAAATATATCAAAATCTACTTTAGGTAGTTATTAAAAAAAAATCATCTCTGCCTAGACCTCGCTTAGGTCCTGTTTAATTTTTTGGAGGAATTTTTTGTCATCTTGAGTCTGGGTGAAGTGTCAGGAGGCTCCAAAGAGAGAGCCGGAACCTTTGCAAGGAAATTTTGATCTCGTACTTGTTCAGTATGCAAAAATAATTTTATCCCTGAGTTTAGTTCTTTTTTTTTCTTACTTTTTAAAGTACTCTTTAGGCTAGCCTCGGACAGATGTGGTTGGTAGGTCAATAGATATTATGCTGCTATATATATATATATATATGACTGAGTAATCATAGAAATTTTTGCCAATTGTTTGGTAGTAAGATATTAATCTTATTTAGCTCATAATCAAACAGGTTGTTTAAAACAATTAGATTATAAGATCCAGTTACTAATTACAACTGATTAATCATTCATGCCATGCCAAACCAATGTATTTACTGGAATTACAACTGATTACTATAACTATATTTATGTACAAGTTCATAATAATAAGATGAATGTTAACAACAAATTTTGGGCAGGTCTATAAAATGTTTATTTATTTTGTTTTGAAAATAATTGATAAATTTATGGTTGATATTTGTTGAGATATTGTAGGAAATTAATTTTTATGCTCTCAAATATTGTAATGAAAGGCTCCTATAGAAATAAATTTAAAAATACTATAGTAATTTACATACATATGGATGTGAAAATAAATCACGAAGTGATTAAAATTAATTATAGGTAGGGGATGATACTACTATGACTTGTTTCTTTTAAAAAAAAATCCATTTCATTTTTATGAGGTGTGGTTTGTGATATAGCCAGTATTTGTCAAAAAAACTGTTTGTAGCTAAAAAAATCAACCAAGAAGACTACAAAGCCATCAAACCGAATGCTTAAGCAGTCAAAACCAAAAACACTGAACCCCAACTTTCAAAGGGTAAATTTGTTAAAAATAAACACAGGACAATTAAACAAAACAAAACATATAACAGAAAACTAAATTGAACAGTGTTAAGTCTTACTCATCCTCTCATAAACATTACGAAATTGAACAGTGTGTTCAGTCTTCCTCCTCTCCCTCATTCTCAGCAATGTTGAAGTAACGTAACTCATAAACATTTCGGTCCTTGTTTGATGCAATCACTCGAAGCCAATCCCTCACATTGTTCTTCTTCAAGTACTTCTTTGTTAGGTATTTAAGATACCTGCATGTAAGAAAACACAAGTACCAAGTAATATGGCATCTGCTAGTTTTAGGACTGTAATAATCAACTAACTCTATCAGCAATACCAATAAATAATACTCCCACCAGTTAAAATTTGAGAGTCCCAATAGAGACTTTTTAATTTTTTTGTAGAATTGATTTTTCAAAGCTCAATATTCAATATTCATGGAAAAAGAAGGTCCGGAGGAGAACTGGCAATTCAATCTTGTGAATTATCAATATCAAGATCTAATTATTTGAAATTTATGTCCAAGTCCGTCTATGGCAAATCATAATATGCTATAAGAAAAATAATTCATTAAAAAAAAAAGTAGAATGAGACTTCACATTTTGGACTGAGGTAGTAGTACTATATAATGCTACTAGCTAGCAATAGAATCGCATGTCTGCAAATGCAATAACCATCAATGTACAGACAATCTGAATCCTAATCAGTAATTTAGCATTTTCTCCCGCCTTTAGTTGAGTTCTATCTAATCAAACACAAATTTTTTTTTTTACTTAATTATATAAATCAACTCTAATGTTAGAAATGGGCAAAGAAATCACAATATTAAATTTTCGAATACCTTTTGGAGAAGCTGTTGTCAGAGGTGACGGTGATCTTGCTCTTCTCGCGGACGACGGAGACAGAATCACCGAGAGCTCCGGCCTTTCCGCCGACCTTGATTCTCTCCTGAAGGAACTTTTCCAGTGAAGCAATGTCCATAATTTTGTCCTCCACCGGCTTTCCGCAGTCAATCACGAAGGTCGCTCCCTTCTTCTTCCCCTTGGCTCCGGCCGCTCCTCCTGTCCCTTTACTCATCTTCGCTTTTCTTCTCTGAAATTAAATAAGCAATTTTCAGATACATAACAATAATATATTTCATATAATATGGAGTTATATACATATATACGTATGTGAATATAGAGAGAGAAGAGCTCTTACCAGATTGAACTGTAAAACGGCCGACTGCAACTGAATATGGGATGTTTATGAAGAAGAGGGGATATAAGGTGAGCTGAATTTTATTCTAGGGTTTTGTTTGGTCCCGCTGAGTTGGATCGGACGAGTCCTTTGTTAGAGCGACAATCAAATGTTGCAGGTTCCATACCTGATTGATTGGGTGCTAACTGCTCAGTGCATTGGGCTGGATGTGCTAAGTGCATTGGGCTGGATGTAAGTTTAAATGTGCATATAATGTTAATGGGCCAGGCTAAATTGAATTATAATGTTTGCCCAATTTTTTCTCATTCTCAAAACTCTTTTAAGGTTTTAGACTTGACAATTGAAGTTTTCTATAAATAAAAAAATGAAAAAGTTAACAATTGATTCATACAAACCAAAAGTTGGCATTGAGAATATGTTATACTTCTAAGTTCTATACATAATGAGTCTACTTAAAATGTTAAGATTTTATAGAAATGTTTTGTCAACTAAATCATTTGTTAACGTCACGTTTGATTTACGAGGATGTTAGGGTTTTAATTTTTTTATCTCAAATAATGTGACGCCATAACATTAATTGAATTGATCTCATGTGATTGATTACGTCATAAATTATTATTAAAATATTTAATATCATATTATTTGTGAGACCTCTATCATTACTCTTAATTTAAATATAGTGAAATTCCGTTGTAGGTGTAGCTTACTTTTTATGACATCCTAAATTAAAAATGTCTAAAATTAAGGAATAACAAATCAATAAAGTCGTAAGTGAATTGAGCTTGTGTTGAATTTCACATTTATAGTTTATAGTATTAAAAGTTTTTGAAAGTATTAGTTGATTGTATTAAACTAAAAAATTATAAATAAAAATGATAAAGGAAAAAAATAGAAAGGGTAGCTTGGTCCTTTGGAGTAACTATTAGGGACAGCACTGTCATTCTTATAAACGACGTCACTTGCTAAATTACTGAACGGACTGAGCCGCCGAAGAATGTCGTATTCCTTTCCGCCACTACCGTCGTTTACAAGAAGAAGATGGATAATACAGAGATCAGCGACGACACCCCCTGCTCCTCAATCACCGTTGATTCCGTCATACGCATTGGATATGTATATATAATTTTCTTTCACTAAACCTAATATCTTTCTCTCGATATATATATATATATATATATATATATATATATATATATATATATATATATATATATACACACACACACATCATATAGCAAAATTTAAATAAATAAATTGGATTATACTGCAGGTCGGATTGATCTGGGGTATGTGTTCAGGTCCCTATAATGCCAACAAAAGAGGTAAGCTTTATGTTTAATTCCAATTTATAGTGTTTCACTAAATTGAATACTTCACTTCTGTCGTCTAAAAATTTGATCTTTAATCCGCTGCATTTTTATTTATTTTTTGTTTTTTAATCGTATATAACAGGGCTTAGTGGTATTCCCCGCGCTTCTTTTGTGGTAAGTATTACTGCATCTGTTGTATGATTAATCCTATTTTTGGTTTTATAATTATTGTTGATGTGTTTTTTTCTCAATTGCAGGTTAAGTCGGTGGGTTCATATGGGCTTCAATGCGGTATTTATATTTATTCTTGTTTGAATTTCATATAATATGAGTCATATGAGTGTTCCCTGTATTTTCTGCACAACTGTGAAGTCAGTCCTTAAAATTGTCGTGCCCTCTTCCATATAAAGCTAATTTAATTCAATTATCATGAATACATTCCGCAAGCCATTCTTTTCTTCTGAATTAATTAGAAGGGAAAAAAGCAAAAAGTGGAGCAAAAGAGGAAGATATAATTTTGATTTAGTTTGACCCGGAGGTACTGGTTTTAGAGTCTCTTTACTTTAAATAAGATTTTCATTTGTTAATATCACTGTCTAGTGGCTCTCTGATTTTCTCAATATTGCCAACACTAGTTTCAAGAAATTCCTCGCTAGACATTAATTCTTTGAGAACCTTCCTTCAAAACATATCAAATCTTTATGTGTAGTTTCAATTTATCAGAATTATATTTTGATTTAGATTGGGTCTTATGCTTCATCAAATTCTTATTCTTAATCCCTAACCAGGTATTGATTACCTTCTTGTGGAGGTGCTATATAAGGATTCTACGAGCATGATAATCTAGGCTCGTTCCTTTAATGTTTACTCTACTTTTTGGGCATGGATCATATTTGAAAGCCAAATCAATGAGCTTGATTTTTGTAAGTTGGTGTCAACTGTTACTGTAATGAAATATGTACTACCTTGATAGAGATATGCACGTTCATACATTTTTATCTCATGGGATTGTCAAGGAAAATCGTTCATCTAGAAGATGTAGAGGCAGCGTAAATTAACAATATATGTCGCATTATGATTTAATTAGAGCGTACATACTACATAGTGGCGGTGGCATACAGAACTTGCTGCATATAAGAGTGTAATGAGATGCAAAACCTTCAACATTAAGAGTCACTCAGGATTCTCTTCAAATTATGATATGACCCTTGCATGCAAAGGTCTCTACTAACCTCAAGTCTTGTCGTCGTTTTAAAATTTTCATTGACCATTTCAATAAGTAGTTTAATTCTCTTTGCAATATTGATGTTTCCTTCTCAAGCTAATTGTTTTTGTTATTTTAACCAATGGTATATGCGCCTCAACAACTCTTCTGTAATCATAATGAAAACTATGGTCCGTATCACTTAAGTCTATTGAATACTTTTAAAAAAATTTATTGACTTTAGACACCAAACTTCTACTCTATAAATTCCCCAATTTTGTTACTTCACTTTATGCCATATTTCGTTACTTGCTTCACTTGTGGGCTTTTATTGTTATCAATTTATAAACTAAGGAAGTTTTCTGTATTTAAATTCTGCTTCTTTTTTCTCTTCTCAATTTAGGACTATTTGCTGGAATTTTTTCTTTCACAAGTTGTGGGTTGCAAAGATACCGAGGGGAGAAGGATTGGGCAAGTCTCACAATTTCTCTATTAGATTTGGGCAACAGCACTGACACAAATTTCAATATTAACTGTATAACCTTGCAATTCATGCTATTATAGTTCCCCATTTGCTTCTTGTCTGCAAATACATTTAAGCTCTATCAAATAAACTACGAGAGTTTTAGGAATATGCTTCAAATATACAGCCACTCCTCTTAAATGTTGGTAGGCTGAACCTTAGTGGTAGGAACTAATGGATATATCTGACATGGATTAGGCCATTGAGGTAGAATTATCTCTAGTCCTATCTACTATAACATAATAGACAACTATTGGAGTAGAGCTTTCAATTGGTTGATCAAGATCCATTCTGTTACGATCCATTTGCTTCATTTCGATTAAGATTATGATGACATTAATACAAACTGTGAGACCTGAAGACTAAGTTTTGTGTCTAAGTTGATGTGATAAATTCCCAAGTTGATTTGATACTCGACGCTTTTCTTTGAGCAGGTGAATGCTTTAATTGCTGGTGCTGGGACCCGAAACCCGAAACGGGAAACAGGTAGCTGGACTGGCTAGTGTTGTATCAGCCACTCTTTCTGCAGCTGGTGACTCTAAAGTAATTTGAAGCACCTCCTCTTTAGAAGTCTAAGGTGAATGAGCAAGTCGATCCTGTCAATTCTATTCTTTCTCTTCTCAATGCCACAGACTGATGGAGTTTTGAATTTCAGCATAGAGTAAATGGGTTAGTTAATGCTTTCTTTAGTTTCATACAAGCTGCTGGAATTATTTCTTCGTCTGTCAGAGGTCAGTCAATACACTGAAATAGGAGGAAATGAACTTATTGAGGTCTGTACAAGTACACTAATTGAATCAAATTTTGTTTTGAATGAAATTAGTTCATGAAATCATTTACATTTGAATGCAAACCACCACTGTTTTTTCTTTTCAACAGACCGTGTATCAGTTGGTCTTATTATTTTTTCTTCAACTTCCAGAAGAAGAAGTATAAATGCAACTTTTAACAGTCAAGAAATTGTTTATAGGTGGCCCATAAATGAAAGCCATAGTTAGTTTCAACTACCAACCTATTTATTGTTTCCTTTCTAGTACTTCTGATCGTGTATTAAATCTTAATTTAGGCGTAAATCAAGAAATTGAAAATGACTTGGTTTTAATTCATCGATCCTACTTCCTACTTCCTAGTAGTAATTTCTTTCTCATGGATTGTAAGGGATAGTTTGGTAATTATTTAATCACTTTCACTTATTTTCACAAGTGAAAGTAAAAATAAGTAAAATTTGATATAAATTTCTTAATTTTAATTAATATAATGAAGTCAGCGAATATGAATGCTTTTAGAGATTCAAAATGACTTCAATATAATTCAATTCGGAAGAGAGGAAGGAAGTGCGTTAAATAAATAAATGAACACAAAAAACAGTTTTGAGAATAAAATTATTTTAATAAGATTAAACTTCAATGTAATAATACAAACTTGTATTATGTGCAGTTAAACATAGCTACTATATATAGGGCCTAGTGGGCCCGAGTTACCCAATAAATTTTTACAATATGATGTTTTTACTTTAGGCATCCCACAATGTCCATGAAAAATATATTATATGCAAATATTCCTTCAAAAATATAAGAAAGTATTTTATCTATTACAAATAAAATAGTTAATTTTAAAAAAATTAATTTGAATCATGGCAAATTCATTAATATATCACTCTTTTTATTTTTGGTACATATATTCTTGGTACTAATATCAAATTTTATAATCTCTAATCAATACATAACACATAACGTAATATAAAAAAAAATCTTACTTCAATCAAAATTATAAATTTATTTATAAAATTTGGACCTTACTAAATCAAAAATTTAAGTGGACATAAAAATTGAATACGAGTGTATTTAAATTTTATGTATTTATATTTTGATCTCTAATAAAAATAAAAATATAAATAAATAAAATTTAAATACACTCGTATTTAATTTTTATGTTCAATTTTTATGTCCACCTAAAATAGTTGTTACTAAATTATTCATGACTTCACATAAAGTAAAAATTAAAGCGCTGAACGTATCCTTCCCAAGCGACATGCACCCACCTAATAATGTCATTATTATTTGTATCTAGAACAAGTTGGTTGTAAGGTTCGACACATGTCCATTATAATTCAATTATAGTATTCACTACCTTTCTAAATATAAGTTATTTTAAAATTATGTATAAATATTAAAAAAATAATTGTATTTCATTAAATATAATATCAATAGTCTATATTATCATTGTATTAAAAAAAAAATATTATTTATTAGGCAAAATTATATTTAATATTTTGGGTAATATTAAAAATTAAACAATTAATACTTACTTGAAATTCTCAAACGACTTATATTAAGAGACAAAAATACTTTTCTATAAATTAAGGGACTGATGGAGTAATTAAGAAAGAACCAAAAACAATTAAGGTTATAAAATAAACCAAACAGTTTGAACTTCGTTAAACTAAATATTCGATTCGAGCTTGACTCGAAATATGAACGATTCAAATACGAGATAATTTTAAAATTCGATAAATTATTCGAATATCTTTAAATTATAAATTTGTATTGATACTTATATCATATTTGTTTAAAATGTTCAAAATGTTCGAGTTCAATTTAAGATCGAACTCGACTAATTAAATAAACAAGTCTCAATCAAACTTTATTATATTCCCAATAAATTTTATAAACCAAATTCAAATAACTCTATATTCAAATTGACTTGATTCATTTAAGCTCCTAAAAACAACACACACTAGTGCAAAGTCCGATCTTATTTAGTATCTAAATTATAAAGCCATCAGAGATCTTTTGATGTAATTGTGTAACTATTGTTTTTTTCACTTTCTACTCTTATAAGTTTAGCTATTTTATTCTTTTTATACTATTTTTTTTATATAATCCTTTAAATTTTTTATATTATCCTATATAGTTTATATACGTGTCACCTAGGTTATTATAGTGGAGGAGTATTATGGTAGTAGCATGGTTTATGGGGATTGGTGATATACTCCACTACACACAGCGGGGAAAGAAATGGGCGTGTTTGGATGAACTCTGCACTTACGTATTCATCATTTATTTCTTTTGCACAAATCCCATTTCTTTTTATATGTCTTTATTATATTATAGTACTCTGTTTGGATAAGTAATTTTTTGAATAATTTTTTTCAAAAAAAGTGATGTGTTAAAGCTCCGTCTGATTTTTACAATATTTTCTCATATATTTTATTTAATGGTAATAATATTTCCTTTGCATCACTACAATTAAACGACACTCGATTAACTCTTCAACTCTTGACTTGAAAAAAATATATTAAGGGTATTTTGTTATTTTAAACTTTATGTATTGATATGTTTTTTTTGTCTTATTATTATTATTATGGGACGTATTAATTAATTAAATACTGTAATAAATAGTGGAGTAGTAACCTCATCGCTTCTGGAAGACGGAATGGGCCTCTTGTTCACGTATAAAGTTTGAAACTTTTTCCGCTCTGTCAATCCCAATCTCAATCCAAATCAATATCATCCCAGTTCTTTCCTGAATATTCACAAGCTTTTTTCATTATTATTAAAAGGAGAAAAAGATAAGCCTTTTCAAGCCTAGCTAGCTAGTATTGCATCCCCATTTCCCCAAGTTCACATTTTGTTTTCCTTTTTCAATTTTCTACAGTGCCTGTTGATGAGATGAGATGTTACAGTGGGTAATGTGGATTCTCTGATTTGCTTATTTAATTTGTGCTCTAGTTTTCTTTGGTGATTATAGAGATGGAGGTTGAATATCATGAGGTGGGTCTCTCTCTTTCTCTATGCTTAATTACTCCAAGGTGGGATATATTAGAGTGAAAAAGATTAATGTCACTTTTGTTGTGTATCCTATGCAAATGGTATTTTGATGAGTATGTGTGTGTGTTGATTTTTAATTTTGGGCGTGTTTGTCTCTTTAATTAGGAGTATGTAAGGAATTCCAGAGGAGTTCAGCTCTTTACTTGCAGATGGTTGCCTTTCTCTCCTGCAAAGGCCCTTGTTTTCCTTTGCCATGGTACTCTCTCTCTCACTCTCTCTTAGAACTTCACACTTCCTTTTGGTCTACTTTTTTCTTTTTATTGGTGCAACATTTTGCTTTATTTGTTAATTAATAAAACGGGGATGCAGGGTATGGCATGGAATGCAGTGATTTCATGAAAGGTAATACATGTCTTCTCATGGTGGTTTCTTTCTTTTTTGGCCTAGCTTCTCCCCCAATTTACCTTTTCCCTATATTTTATGCAATGCTTGGGATTACTTTCAGGTTTCAGCTAGTTCAGAATGCCCATATTCAATTTACTTGAATATCTTTTGGAAGAAGCTAATATTTAACCAGAAGAACATCTTAAGTGTGTTTGTTTAAGCATTAAATGTTAGTATCATTTATTTTCCGATCAAATAATGCCAAATATCTTAAGTTTAGTTCTTGGCTTCTTATTGCTCTTTAATGGAAATTGGTTCAACCATTAATCTACCACCACTATTAGATATAAGGAAAACCGAAGAAAGAAAAAAAAACTTGCCACCTTTTCTTTTATAAACTATATGGGGTTGAAGTATTTGACTTGGTGACTCTTTTAATTAATTATTGTATATTTTTAGTGATGTAGGACGGGGTAGGAAGAAGGAATAAGAGTACTTATCTTCTCAGAGAATCAGTAAAGAAACACACACAAAAGCACACAACTTTAATTTCAAATCAATATATTCAATAATCTCCAAAATAATGAAGTATTACAATGCTTAAATACAAAACCCAATACTTGGGAACTAAGTAAAAACCCTAATTTAGAAAGGAAACAATCTCCTAACTAAAATTTACTACTATAATAAACTTTTACTATTACAATTAAAACTCTCCTAATGAAAATATTACTAATATCCTACTAAGTAATTTCATTAATAACACATTTATCTCTAAATAACAATACAAAATTAATAATAAACTTAATGAATTTCTTCTTTTCGTACCGCAGGTTTAGGTACAATACTCTAGAAAGTAAAATTCATTCAAAAAAATTTCTCAATAAAAAATTTAAAGTTTCAATATTAAAAATAATAGGAAAATCATATGCTAGAAAAAAGTGAAACAAGTCAAATAAGACTCTTATTTTTGTGATTGAGGGTCTATATGATAATGCATGCTTAAATTTCATACCTTGTTATCTAGGTCCATAAAGGACTTGAAACAAATAAATTAATTAATGCTGGCTATATTATGGAGTGTACGGTCAGTTTGCAGCATGCACATTCCATGTTGCACTTGTCCTCATTCTTTTATGACTTCATAATGGATATAACCAACTCACCGAGCTAGTGGAAAGTAAACCATATGTCATTTATTTCACCATTGCTGTTTTTCCATTTCTTTTATTCAAGTTGCTGTGCTGGTTGGTGTGAGGCTTTTAATTATACCCCATGACAGTAAATTCATCAACTCCCCCCCCCCCCCCCCCAACCCCAATTTCATTTTTCAGTTTCAGCTGATCTCTTGATATTATGAGGTTTGTGGCTTGTGATCTGACATTCACACACATATACATCTACACACACAAAATAAAAATTAGTAGTTGAAAGTTGTTACATTAAAATTATGTCTTTCACTTATAGATTTATATTTACATATCGGATAAAAAGTTGATCATCACTAGTTTGTGTTAAAATAACAAAATTCTGTATACTTAATTTGCTGGCTTCAAAGAAAGTTATTGTCTCAAATTGGAAGCAAATGGAGGGGAAGGGAATTGAGTAAGTAGTATACTGAGCTAGATTATCATTTTCGATAATTTTTCTAACTTTTTCTTTCCTAATTAGTTCTGGAACTAGGAGAAAAATAACTCTAATTTTGTTTTTTTTCTTTAAATTCCTTTCCATTCTTTCTCGAATTGTCAATCAAACTATTAACAAGTTCATGTCTATTTAGTTAGCTGGATAGCATTATAATGTTAGTTGCCTAAACAGAACTAAGTTTCATTGTTTATGTCACATACATACATATCAATTAAAATAGCTACTTTCACTGCAAAAATTTACCTACCGGCCAATTCTGACTGGAAGATATATCTTGAAATAAGTTGGTTGTTTAGGTTAGCAAACAACTATTTTTGGGACTGGCCCACCACCATGATTTAGATCCTAGAATAAGATACTTTTTATTTGTTGACATTTTGTCACATGTGCAAGATTCAATCTAATTATACTTGATGCTTTCCTTAAGGTTGTGGGACCAGACTAGCATACTATGGGTATGCTGTTGTGGGGATTGATTATGAAGGACATGGGCGGTCCATGGGAGCTCGTTGTTACATCAAAAAGTTTGAAAACATTGTAAACGACTGCAGCGACTTCTTCAAATCAATTTGTGGTAAGTTACCTAACTAAACGATTTCTTCTTGCATATTTCTTAATTAGTTTATTACAATAGATACAAAAAAAATAATCAAAACATTGTCAAGTTATATATTTCTTCTTCTTTTCAATAATGGCATGTGTGTGGTAGAAAGTTTACCAACCTTAGTTTTAAAAATATTTATAGATGATGCCAGTTTCTTAAATTCAAAACTCTTTTGTAGCTACTAGCTACCTAGTGAGATATAACCAAAACGTTGGGCAATGGTCCCCTCGACTGAGTCAGTTATTTATATATAATAGGTTGGTATAATTGACACTTGAAGAATTTCTACAAGCATTATCTTTCTAATAGTGTACACAGTAAACACTTTTCGTAGTTAGTTTGTGTAACAAATTACACCTCCGTCCCGAACGACTGGGTTTGACTGACGCATAGTATTCGATCCACACTAAAACTTTACTCTCATTAATGAAGAAAGAGAATTTCGAATCAAAAGGTTATATACTTCCCATGGTGTCCAACCCACTGATTCACTGAGGTTTTAAATGACAATGGTGAAATAGTCAATGCACATGAACATCTAAATTCAATGAGTCAAGTCACTTAAAGTAAGAGGGAGGGAGTATTACATGTATATGGATGTGGATGTGTATGTGTATATACACACATTATTTTTTGTTGGTGACGACCAGGTAAAATTGTTTGCATGGACCTCAGGGCAGGAGGAGTATAGGGATAAGAGAAGGTTCTTATATGGAGAATCGATGGGAGGAGCAGTGGCTCTACTTATTCACAGAAAGGACCCTGCTTTCTGGCACGGCGCTGTACTTGTTGCGCCAATGTGCAAGGTGCGTGATGCAATACTTACATGTTACCATAATAATGTAACAGAGACGCAATATAATTAAAGTTTACTAATAAAAAGGCCCACTCCACCAATGGGTAGTTATTTATGCCTCTAACAATTTCTGTCAGATATCTGAGAAGGTGAAGCCGCACCCTGTAGTTATAAGTATGCTAACTACAGTTGAAGATATTATACCGAAGTGGAAAATAGTCCCCACAAAGGACGTTATTGACTCAACTTTCAAGGACCCTGTTAAGCGAGAAGAGGTAATAATATTATGATTGCACAACCAAGTTGGTGAATTCTGATAAATGAAGAGTAATTTTATACTTAAAGTGCTCTCTTTCATAAATGTGTAGGTACGTGGAAACAGGTTGATTTACCAAGACAAACCCAGGCTGAAAACAGCGCTAGAAATGCTCAGAACTAGCATGAACCTTGAGGATAGCTTAAGCCAGGTTATTATTATCTCAATTTTTCCACAAGCATATTTTTATCTTCACAACTTTTAGAACAGTCCTCTTCTTTATATACATAGTTTGTAGACAGAAGTCTATACTATATGATGTGCCTAATTCGAATTTAATTTTACAGTTCTGACACCATGATTCCTCTATGTTCAATTTGCAATATCCAAGTCGCCATATCTTGTACAGTTGATATGCTTGTGACTAAATTTTTTGCCATCTTCTGGAGTGAAGGGATGAATTAGTCCTTTAAGGAGGTAGAAATGATTTAGGAGGAGTTAAGTTGACAAAACCTGTACTCTATTTGACCGAATGATCCATGCCTATAACTGGTTTAAAGATTCATTTTGGTAAAGATGGGTATTTGTCCAATGTCCATCACTTCAAAATTAAGTAATTTGCTAGTTTCACCTTTTTTTAAGCATTTTGTCAAAATAGATCGGGCTTGGAGGCCCGTCACTGTCAAGCAGCTGCTTTTATATTATCAGTCTTGGCTCTTTACAAAAATAGACAGATAGATGCCAAATGCGACATTATGAATTAAGTGAACCTTCCTCATCACCCCCAGCTCCCTACTAAAAAGGACATACTCCGTCCAAAAATAAGAGTTCACTTTAACTTGTTTAACCTATTTTAGGCATATTAAGAATTAGGACACTTTTAAATATAACCCATTGAAGTAGATCAGCAAGAGAGATGTGCAAAGGGGAGGAATATGTTGGCTTGAGGATCACATCTATCATCTATGTTCCCTGGATATGTTCTTCTAACTTCAAAGATTTCTTACTAGCTTGAATAAAAATTATTAAGGAAAGTAAGCATCGGTCACTTGGTTCATCCCTTGAAACTTCTTTAATAACTATTTTTGGATAACTAATTTTAGTCTTAAATTTTACTAATAAAAAAAAGTGGCGTTGAGGTATTATTCTTGTCTACTTAATTGGGTGGTCTGATAGTCTTGCTGTATAGATGCCATGGGAACCTAGCTCTGTTAATATCATGGCTGGATGGTTTGTTGGCAGGTGACAATACCGTTCTTTGTATTGCATGGGGAGGCAGATACAGTGACAGACCCGGAAGTGAGTCGAGCATTGTACGAGCGTGCTAGTAGTGTTGACAAGACCATAAAACTGTATGCGGGGATGTGGCATGGCTTGACATCAGGTGAGCCAGACAGCAACATTGCGGCAGTATTCGCAGACATTATAGCGTGGCTTGATAGGAGGTCCGAAGATGAGAGTACAGTAACTTCTGTCGGGCAACAGCTGCACAATTCAAGCTCTGGCGTTGAGAAAATCAAGACTGTTGCATCGTCGATAATCTTAACTAAAGAAAAGCCACAGATAAAATGTTCACGCGGAAGGTATCTTTGTGGGTGGAAAGGAAGCCGAATGCACCATCACTCGGCAATGTAGACCATGGCTCTCTTTTTTACTTGTTTTTATGCTAAAGTGAAATGGAACTACAAACAGTTCTAATTAAATGGTATTTATGCGTTCTTGGGATTGTTCATGGCGTAGTAGTAATCTTGAGATTGTTTATGGTGAGTAATAATTGAGTTATTTTATCATGGTTGTTGATTATCATTTAATCGAGTTATTTTATCATTTTACCTCATAAAATTTAGCCCTTTTTGTGTTTGTCACGTTGTAAGGAACCAGACTGACTCATGCAGTCAAAATATGAATGAGGTAAGTTGATCTAATGGTTAAGATCTATTTTCAAAAAATCCATGGCTAGTATTAATTGTATAGTTATTAGGAGAAATATAAGGCAATACAAATATACAATGTACTGATGGAAGCTATCGAATATCAAACAAAATAATTTCCAATCTCCTCTCTTCTCTCCCTTAAAATTTCTTCCAAAGTCTACTCGAGATAAGTCAATAGAAAGGGAGCATATACTAGTAAATATGATATGAATGGTTCAGATTTAGGGAGCTCTCTATATTTTAGAGTATCCTAAGAACTTCAAATGAGCTAAATCCCTGCCTAATATATGCACAATAATTAATTTGGCTTAATAAAACTTTTTGCATATATTAAGGTTTTTCTTAGACACATTTAGACATTATCTTTTAAATATTAGTTATTAAATATATATTTAAGTACATTAACACTCTGTTTCTGAGTTTTGAACAGAAAAGAATAATAGAAAACTTAAATTAGAACAGAAAAAAAAAATATAAATTTAAAGTTTTTTTTAACATGTTGTTTTTACGAGTTTTAATAGAAAATAATAGAAAATTTAAAATTGAGTACATGAGTTGTAATTTAAAATTTATTATATTAAAAGTTGAGAATAATATGAGAATTATAAAAATATTATTTATTAAATTTCTTTTCCGTCCAAATCGGGCCAAATTTGAACGGAAAACTTTAATCGAGAGAAAAGTGGTAGAGTTTTATTTATTTCTTTTGTTTTCAGTTTATTAAAAAGCTCGAAACATAAGGATTGGAAAAAAAAAAAATTTTTAAATCAATTTCTTTTCTATCCATTTTAAAACTCAGAAACAGAGCATAAAACTTACATAATAAATTGACAGAACTAGTTAAAATTTATTAAACAATAAAATTTACAACGACTCATACTTTTTAGATAGTTTACGATATTTATTTGATTAAAATCAAAAAGAATCTATATTAAATTTGACTTTTAAAAATATCAAATAATACGGAACAGATGGATAGCTACACCAAAAATTATAAATATATAAATATATATATATATATATATATATATATATCAATTTTGAGAAAGGATTGAAATAAACCATCTAAATAAAGCAATGTTATTATTATTTTTGGCAAGAAAGATATGTTATTTTGTAATATAGACGACGATATAAATTATAATCGACTAAAGAGCCCACCTAATGAATCTAATAAAGCCGTCATTCTAATAATTGGTTCGACGCTCTTCATTGTTCGCGGCGAAGTTCAGGCATATAATTTTAGAGCCAGACAGAGGAGATCGAGCTCGCCCAAAAACCCTAGGTACTAAACCCTAATTACTTTTATCTGAATGTATCATAATTTTGTTTTCAGATATCTTTCGGACTCACTTCGTTTCTCTGATTTTAGCAAAGGAGTGCAAAATTTTGCGAAATGAAAAAAAAGTAACACATATGATTTTAGAGAGGCTGTTTATTATTTGAGAAAATTGGACATGAAGGTATGTGGTATAAAATACCTCCTGTCCAAAAATGAAGCTGCATTGACTTAAAATGATTATGATTATGACTATTTCAATAATGCATGACGTTCTATAACTCACGTGATTTCATAATTTAAACCGAAGCTCACGTTAACATGTGTAAGATCCTGTCAAGATTTGGGAATTTTTGGAGTTAAACTTTGAGGTAGCTAATTTCTTAGAATTAATTAGAAATTGATTTTTGAAAAATAGGTAAATGAATTTTTAAAATTAAAGAGAAAATATATTTTTATGGGACTATAATGCTAAATCCCAGAAAAGAAATATTTTTTAGGACTGATTTGGTATTTTTCAGAAAATAGTTTAATTGGGTTAGTTAATATATGAGTTAAAATATGTTGAGTTGAAAATGCGATTTTATGGCTAGAGAATCTATAGTAGGTATATGCGATATTTTTTGTTTTTGAGGATTTGATAATTGGTGATGATATCTTGTAAGAGTATGGCATTTTGAATGATTAAATGACATTATGTAAAATTAAAAGCAATAAACAATTGGTATAAATTGTTTATAAGTTTAAGGAAGCTGATTAAAATATTGTTATAATAATAATGATATTAGATTATAGAGATTATTATTGATTGATAACATGGGGGATATTTTGAAAGATAAATTATATTATAAATGTTTAATATTTATCCTTTATCTCATTTGATTGATTCTTTATATCATTATCCTCATTATTTATATTATCGTATTTTCTGGTGCATAGATGGACTCAAGTATCAATTACCAGTTGATTGTCTTGGTGTAAATCATTGAATTGAAAAAACACGATTATCTTTTACATTGTGGTCAATTGGATGGTCATTAGTTACTAATGAATACGACGATTGATTTTGTTAGTAAGTATGGAATGTAAGTCATTACCACGTATTAAGTACATGGATAATTTGTGGTCGTGATACTAATGAATACGTTATCTTTTCTTGGCAAGTAATGGATAATTTAATGGTATGAATATTATCTTTGTATGTCGCTAGGATAGTCGTGGTCAATAAATGTTAATATATGGATGATTCGAAGTGACTTGGATTAGTCATTAAAGCTTAGCCCCTTTAGTGAAATAGTTAATTCATGGATGTAGTAAAAAGTAAATGTCTTTGAGTAGTATTGATGGACTTGAGTATGATTATGGCCTGGGGATTGTTCGGTATAATCGCCATCAGTATGAAAACTACCGAATATTATTGGATAATTGTGGTGATACTATTAAGCTTGAATGCCAAGATTAACGGTTTTACGATTAACAGATATTTGCGTCTGTGGTGCAAAGATGAATTGTTAATGAATATCTTTGGTAGGATTGCACAGATGAATTTAATGTTTTTGTAACGATAAAAGGTATTGATTCGGTATCCTCACTCTTTATATGTCTGGAAATCGTACTACTAATTTCGATAGCAGGAGGAGATTATGAGATCCTGATTTTATCAATAAAATTTAAATTTTTCGATTTTTTTTAATATTATGGTGTAATTTGAGATAAATATTATAGTTGTGGGTAAGTATTTATAAATTTTGCAAAGTATCAGTGGTTGCCGTATATTCCGATTGGCTCAGACGCCGGTTTAGCGGAAGATATTACGTCTGTGTAGCCAAATCATGGACCCAAGCGAAATTGTTAATAGGATTGAAAGCGACAAAAATATTTTTATTGAAATAAGCAAGTGCCAATTGCCGAGTTCATCTTGTTAAGTTCTCATTATTAAAATGCGATATCGATGGTTGTATAAGAACATAACTGCGGTGATTGATTGATAATCGCTTATGCTAGAAGTCACTCGGTTTGATACTATTGTTGACATTTATTAATTTTCATATAATGTTTGCGTAGTAAAATATTTTTATATAAATAGAATATATGATATTTTATTTAAAAGATTTCAGTCGGCGTGGTAGTCGGTTAAAATGAAATCGATACTATTTGATTAAAATCTATAAAAAGAATCTATATTAAATTTGACTTTTAAAATATCAAATAATACGGAACAGATGGATAGCTACACCAAGAATTATAAATATATAAATATATATATATATATATATATATATATATATCAATTTTGAGAAAAGGATTGAAATAAACCATCTAAATAAAGCAATGTTATTATTATTTTGGCAAGAAAGATATGTTATTTATGTTATATGAATGGAGGAGAGCGTAATATATGATTCGTAGAGACGACGATATATAATTATAATCGACTAAAGATTTCTTTAATGGATTGCATATTCATGCTGATTTCGGCTGGTTGTACCAATCATATCATGCTCCCACCTAATGAATCTAATAAAGCCGTCATTCTAATAATTGGTTCGACGCTCTTCATTGTTCGCGGCGAAGTTCAGGCATTTATATATAATTTAAATGACATTGGGATTAAAATTTGAAGACATAAAGCCAGACAGAGGAGATACTAATATAGGCTCTATAATTTATATAATTTTAAAAACCCTAGGTACTAAACCCTAATTACTTTTATCTGAATGTATCATAATTTTGTTTTCAGATATCTTTCGGACTCACTTCGTTTCTTTTATGATTTAAAGTTCCTGAGCCCCTTAAACCCTAGCGTTTTCGAGTGCGAGTACTCTAACTTTGTCTCGTGTTGCAGGTTTTCTACTTTCTATTTATATTTCTTTGATTAAAGATGAGGTATTTTTCAATGCTCTTATACTTTTTTACTCGTCGCTTGTTTTTTTCTTTTGAATTCCTTTCATGTCAGTTTAATTTGGGTGGAGCTCCCATTTTGATATGAAGCATGTTAAAAGTCTCAAATGTACCTAAACCAGTTTGTATGATCTGATTAGGGAGTGAATTTTTGTTATTGGATATTGAGGATTTTGATATTTGTTTATTTATTTGAGAAAAGCTGAATCAATTATGTTTAGGATTTAAAGGATCTAGATTTATATTGTTTCTTTGTTATTCAAAGGCATATAGCTAGATATCCACTTATACATAGACGACACTATTCCTCTAATATTGTGTGTTTATAAATTTTACTAAATTATTATTTTTGAGTCATTTTCTCTTCTCAATGGCATAACTTAAACTTTTGCTATTGAATAACAGACGAGATTATGAAATATAAAAATAGAATATAATGAACTCAAGTTTTCTCAGTAAGTCGGAACAAAATGAGCTAAAGATTCATGCTATTTAATTTTGTGTTTGTCCCAAATTGGAGCTCACTTTTCAAAACCGTATTTTTTTTAATATTTATTCATTACATTAGTGATTTTATAGATATCTTTTTTTTGCCCATGTCTTTCTTTCTTTTATGATTGGAAGTTACTTAGCTCTTTTTCTTTTTCTGTTCCTTTTTGTTTTGCAGTCGCCCGATGGACGAGGATGTCCCTGTAAGTCATTTTACTGTTTGATGTGTTTTAATCTATACGATATATCACTATGATGAGTATTTCTATTTCATTAAATTTTTGTTTTGTTTCCTGCACATTTTGAAAATTTACAATCATTTACTAATTCTAGTCTGATTGCTGATATAGTGATGTTCTGACCTGGATGTGTGCATACCATGTTATCATCCTACCTGAACTTTGGATTTAAACATTATATCTCTTTTTTTTTGTAACAATCAATGTGTACGATACTCACCCATAAATGGACTGTCAGAATCTTTTATAACCTCTTGAAAATCTGTTATCGTGTAATAGCACACATCTTTGGTCTGATAAATACTTGCAAGATGATGATGATGCAAGCCAGGCAAGTGTGTGGTTTTCAATTGTTTTGGATGTTTCTAGCAGTTTGTATATACTGGAATTCTAATTTACCCAGTAATAGTTCCTTTTGTCATAAGAATGAATGAGGTTTTTTTCCTGGTTCGCCTGTTAATATCCTTATTCATGCTTGTTATTCAACATATTCATAACATTCGTGACAATTTTAAGTTTTAAGCAGTAAAGGAAAAAAGCTAACTCAATTGTAAATTCTGAAATACCAAATTTGTCTTCAAAAAGAAAGGATGGAAAATTAGGTAATTTTTTATTTGCCATGCTACCATCTACCTTTGTATGATATAACTTTAAAAGTATGTTACATTCTCTTTGTGTACGCTGTACACAATACACATCAAACTTGGATATTCTGTAATTTCATTTACATTGTTTGCTTTTGGTTGTAGGCGGCAAGTTGCTTATGCATCATATTCTTTGATGCCATAGTGCTCTATAATCTGTTTATGTGCTGTCTTTATGTTTCTATTTTTTTTTTTTTTGCTTAATATACCTTTCTTATGCTGTTAAGTTAATATATCTAACTGAGCTTGTTCTTGTAGACAAAGAATGAAGAAGAGGAGTTTAACACAGGGCCTCTTTCTGTGTTGATGATGAGTGTAAAAAACAATACACAGGTAATAGAATCTTCTATAATTCTAGGTTAGAGTTCCATAGACCTTGAATCTCGATGATAAATCAAGATTATTTTCCAGTTTTGGCTCATTATACATATTAGGTTATTGACATGGATTGATTAATTGTCTCACTGGCTGTTGATGACCGTGTCTAATTTTGTGCCTGCGTCCAGGTACTTATCAACTGCAGGAACAACAAAAAACTTTTGGGCCGTGTTAGAGCTTTTGATAGACACTGCAACATGGTTCTGGAAAATGTTAGAGAGATGTGGACAGAGGTTGGTTTCAGAATGAATCAGGCATCATTATTATCGTCGTGGTTCTTTTTACACTTTTGTACATAAGATCAGATGTAATTTGTATCATTCTTTGTTCAGGTGCCAAAGACTGGAAAAGGCAAGAAGAAAGCTCTTCCAGTTAACAAAGACAGGTTTATCAGCAAGATGTTCCTTCGAGGAGATTCTGTGATCATTGTCCTTAGGAATCCAAAGTGAGAGGTATGTATCCCTGTATAAGGATTTGTTTTGATGGGTTTGCAAGTGTCTTTCCATGCTAATGCATGTAATTTTTTATATAGTCAATCACCCTGCTTTAACATACTTTTCATTGCTCTGCACTGGATTCAGTTCCAATTTTGTTACTTGTGGATGATTTGGGCACTCCACAAGTGGAATATCGGCAATCTCCTTGTCTTTGATGAAGTACTTAAAAGAAAAAACTTGACGAAGTGTTGGTGTCATTCTCCTATGATATTTGAAATCGTTAGGTGACTCTTGGAAACATCTCCCATATTTTGTGTATGAAGAATGAAGATTAATTATTTGGCACCTATTGCGGATTGCCCATGAAGAATTGGTTCTAAGTTGCCATTTATTTCTTATGATGCTCTGTTCTCATTTTACGTGCCTTTGCATGAATTAGAACAGAGGGCAAATTTTGGTTTCTAATCGACTCAATCTGATCCTACCCAAGACTGCTCCATAGTATAATTTTGAAAGTAGGAGGCAATATAAATTCTTTCGTCCTATAAGTAATCTTAATAGAAAATACATAGCGTACCAATTACCCAATTTCACTTGGTGCCAAACTTAATAGGACATGACTTGTTAGTAGAAAATAACCTTAATAGGAGTTGTGACTTGTTGACCCGTTATAGTAGAATGAATGACGCTGCCTTTGCTGTTAGTACTTGAGTTTTCTACTCGAGTTTTGAGCTTTTGTCTAGCTCACTATGCATGGCCTGGCTGCTTAAATTCCATGTTCGTTTGTTAGTCACGTGCTGAGTGAGTTTGTGGTGAGTGGTGAACATTATCTTAATTGACTGTAGAAGAATAACTCAATAGTTTTTCATCTATAGTATGCTATGTTTTTTTGTATATGTATTACAGTTTGTAAGATGCATCAACTGATATGTTTTAATCTGTGTATTTGAACTTATTTGTGCATATAGCCAAAAACATTACCACTCTTAAAATTATCCTTTTTTTACTCCTTGTGAAACTAATGGAAGATACCTATTGTTCCAGTTTTAGAGTTGTAATAATGCTCGTCTTAGTTTTAGCTTGTTCTGATTATGTAATATGTAGTTTAATCCAGTTTTAAACCTTTACCCCTTTTGTATTATAATTTTTGTTTCAGGTCTAAATTTTAAAAGATTGATGTTTGTTCATTTGCTTCATTTTGTGCTGCTTTACTTTTAAATCTGCTTAAACATGGTAGCTCTAGTTCCACCAAAATTGCAAAAGTACTAATCTAATCTGCAAATATTACTTTGACCCCTAGTTATGTGGTACAAGGCAACAGTTTCAGTTGTATATTGACAAGGTTTTCTTTGATGCACAGATAGTTTGTAGATGCATATCTGGAGCTACACCATATGGGGGAAGAGTGTCTCCTGAGTTCCAATTAGCTATTTCTGTTGAAGTATTTGTACTTAAGATATTGTAGGTGTTACTTAATGAAGGCTATTATTCTGACACCCAAATTCTTGGCTACTTGTCTTTTAAGGAGTTTTTAATGAATACATTAATGCTACGTTTGGATTGAAGGAACGGAATAGAGTAGGGAATTGAATAGATGAGGGAATGGAATAAGGAAGGGAATGTAATGATTTTTTAATATTCCATGTACATGTTTGGTTGATGTTATGAATACATCTAAGAATGAAATAAATAATTAGAAAGTGACCTAAATATTTTCAAATGTTCAAATTTAACTTAAATTCAATTTATACATAATCACATAATATTATTATTTTTTTGGGGTGGGGGGGTGGGGGGTAAGGTGTATACATAATCACATAATATTATTTTTGTGGGGTGGTGTGGGGGGTGGGTGGGGGTGTGGGTGTGGGTGGATTGGGGGTGTGGGTGAGGGTGTGGGTGGTGGGTGGGGGGTGGCTCTGCTCCACTTTCGCTCGCCTCTGCTCCTCTTTCGCAGATAGATTGATTGAATGAAAGAACATGGAACTCTATTTTATTTTTAAGGGGCATATTTATCAATTACTTAAAAATAATAGATGGAATAAGTTATTCTCGACTCCCTTTTCAGGAATAAAAATTATAATTTTAAGTTTAACACTTATTCCAATAAGAATACATTATTTCATTGGAATAAACAAATCAAATAACATTTTTATCGTTCTAATGGAATGATTCATTCCATTCTCCCTCCTATTCCATCGATCCAAACTTAGCATAAGGCCTCATTAAGAGTAATTCATTATCTGATGTGATAATTTTTCACACTATTTGTAGTTATGCTGAAGCCATGGCTTTACATTGTCAAGGAAAAATATGATTCATAACCTATCTCAGGATTTAATTACCCAGTGAAGCTGCTTTCAAAACAGAGCTTCACCATGCATGTCAGAATTTTACTTATAATTGTTATGCTAACATAATTTAAAAATCGCTTTTTTATGATAATAATCAGAAGTTCCAAATGATTATTTGTTATATCTTTATTTATTTTAGTAATTTCATCCATTATTTTTCTTTATTTCTTGATAATCAATTTTTTTTATATACTAAATTCTTTTTATTTTTACTAGCTCAAGTACTTTTTATTTATACGCAAATTATTTTTTTTGTTTGTGCTTGATAAAATTAAATGTGAAGATCTAAAGTATTAAGACATTCTGATGAAAAAAAATATTTTTTGATAACTAATTTTTTTAAATGTCTGAATAATATTATTTTATTATTTTAATTTTCTGATCTGTTTAAAAGCTTAAACTTGTTAAATAATTAAAAAGTCTAAAAATTCTTTTAAATATATATTTATAATATTTTGACTATATTAGAATATGTCATCCGTCTTAAAAATATTACAATATGTCAATAAATATAAATTCACACACATATTTTACCAACAATCAACTGTACAAAAAAAAAAGAAAATAATAAGCAACACCAATAGTTCAAAAACTCAACCATATAAAACTAATAATAAGCTAATAAAGATAATAATTTATTACATCCCAAAACTCTGATTATTTCTCTTTTTTTTTTGCTTTATTGAAATTCGTGCAATGATCTCTCTCCCCGTCTATTATTTTCTCTTCAAATTGAAATGGGTGTGTTAACTATGGCAAGCAATAAGAGCAATACCAACCCCAACATTGATGAGGATATGAAAAATCCCACAATTATTCATGATTTTTTGGGTAAAGGGTCTGGTTCAGCTTCCTCGCTAGCGGTTGCTAGGGCCGGCAACGCCAGATCACAGTCGAAGTCTGTTGGGTTTCTTCTAGTGGTGGTCGTGAATCCATCTCCATCACGTCTGATATGGGTTCCGGTAACAACATTATAATTATTCATGACTTTTTGGGTAAAGGGTCTGGTTCAGTTTCCTTGCCAGCGGCAACTAGGGTCGACGACGCCAGGCAACGGTCGGAGTTTGTTGGGGTTTCTTCTAGTGGTGGTCGGAATTTACGTTACCCCTGTTTTTATTTTTAATTCTTTATTGCTAATTTAGGAGGATTTGAATCTAGTACCTCTTGTTTGGCAAGTGGTCTAGAACTACTCGAGCTAAAAATTCTCGGTTTTTTACTTCTCTCTTTCTTAGCTTTGTTCTTTAACTTGTGTATTTTATTAGAAGGATACAAGAAGAATTGTGTAATATTAAAAAAATTATTTTTGTCCCAAAAAAAAAAGATAATTTTAAGTCAGATATATACCTCTAAATTTTAATTTAAGATGTATTAAAAAGTAATTAACCACCACCTTAGTCTCTTGGCTATATAGACAGAACATCGTCTTAGCTGGAAGCTACATAAATCAAAATATTATGGAACACGTTACAAAAGTGGATAAACACAAGGGGGAAAGTTTTGCATGAATTGGTCAATGATTACATAAGTGGGTAAAAACGAGGGGAAAGTTTTGCACATACCCCCAATGAATTTACTGTTGGTTAATGGTGAGAGTTTTTGCAGGTACATCCTCCGGTTTATGTTGTCTAGGGACATGGAAACCAACACTTGAAAACCCAACAATCCAGCACTCGGATCATATATCAAAACACAATTATACTAACATACTTCTGCTACTAAAAAATTGTCGTTTAAAATTTTTGAACATAAATTAAAAAAGTACTATCATTTACCAAATAAAAATTGTTTAAAATTTCATTAGAAGTTGAAAAATTAATACGAGAATTCAGAACTATAATAGTACTAAAAAACTAAGGATAATAATAAAAAATTATATCTCTTGAAAAACAGAACAATAAACTTTTTAAGAACAAAACGTACTGCAAAGTATGGTGGGACATCTAATATTCAGCAACAGTGCAATTATATGATACAACAAGTGTGAGTCGCTCATATGGAAAGCTAAAATCAAAGTTCCCACTGCTGATAATTGGGGGGAAAGTTATTTCTGTGACTGGCGGGCTTGAATCTTAATCTTAAAGGATAAGAGCAATCAAAATACAAGATGACCAAAACTATTGAAAGATCCCAAACTATGCAGAGACAAGTATACGGGGCTCGTGTTTCTGCTGCTGCTGCTGCTGCTGCTGATGCTGATGCCTGTACTATATGGGAAAAAAAGAGACAAAATTGAACAATTTCTCCTTCCCACCTTTCCTAAGCTGAGGTGGTACCATCTTCCTTCTGGTCACCAAAGACACGTTGCCTAAAGTCCTGTACCATTAGAGGCAGACCCTTGCGAAGGGCCACCTTCGGCTCCCAACCAAGTAGATCTTTTGCCTTGGTGATATCAGGCTTCCTCTTGTGTGGGTCATCCTCTGTGTTCGGCCTAAACTCTATCTTTGCATTCGGGTCTATTGTTTCCTGGACCACCTGCATAAATATAGATCCATCAGATTTTCCAAATTGAACAAATAGTTAGTATACACACATACACATATGTTCTTTATTGCCCAAGTGAAGGAGGGTCCTTTATATAATTTCTCTCCTGAGCTCAGCAAGCCATGCGCGGCTTAGTAATCTGTTCTAGTGAGGAATCCTTACTTACATATGTCAATGGCAAAACACACTCTGTGTTGAGAAATCCTTACTCAACACTTCTTTATCTCCACTTCCCTTTTGGATGGTTTCATTCTAAACTAAAGCCTTGCTTCATCTGCCTTTCCTCTTGTTTCATTTGGTAACTGAACATACTTTCAAGTTTTGGCCTTCCCCTCCCTTTCTTAACTACTAAAATGGAATGTATTCTTAAACTAGAAAGAATACCTCCTTCACACACTTAAACAATTCCTATTTGGTTGGTCTTTATTCCTACTACCCTTCCACACTTCCACAAGATTGTGCTTGTAAACAAAGAGATATGCCTAAATATTCAGTGCATAATTTTAATTGTTTGATAATATTTTTAGGGATATCAAAAAACCTAGTCTTTCAGAAAATGGAAAACAAATTAGATTGATGAATGAACATGATATACCTGAGCAAGTTCAAGCATGGTGAATTCACCAGGATTTCCGAGATTGAAAGGTCCCACATGTTCTCCTTCCATCAGGCGCATTAGACCCTCCACCTGTCAATAAAAAGGAAATCAGATAAAACAGTGTCTATTGTATATTAAAATTCACGAATAAAATGAATTTTTATTGAAAATGTTATTTCCAAGTACTAAAGATTGTTCCAGTCAACAGAAATGAGAAATTCATACCCCAAAAAAAAAAACAAGAATTAGATATTATATCATAATCATCGTAATTAAATGTGTATTATGACCCAGGATAAGCCTATTCCAGAAAGACAACCAAATTCACTACAACAAACCTTTTCTAAAAATGTAAATACAAGGCCTTAGCATTCCTAAGCATTATTATTCATATGTGCTGCATATGGCCATTACTTAGCAGTATTATGTGTTCAGAAAACAATGTTAAGTTAAAAAATATAGGATGATAGGATGTTCTTCACACATTTTAGGACCTTCAAAAACCATTTTCTTATGATTGTGGAAGTGCTTCTATTTAAATTTATTGTCCCGTCTTTCATTCAACAAAGAGTTGAACTTCCTACTTTTTATTTTCTATCTGGGTCCACTTCAACTAACACTTTTTCTTGCATACACTTCATGGCTAGGAGGATCTAAAATTGAAAGGCCAACAGAAGGAAAGGAGTCTACTCTACTTCAACCTGAATAATATTAATGTGTGAAACAACAAGAACCTAGGTAATAACATCTCAGCTACCTCTGCATCCTAATTACTACTTACACAAACATACTTACGAGGCACATGGAGCCAGTTACTGTAAACAACAAGGCACAGATTAATAGTTGGTGGGGCTTCAAGCTTGATTCTACTCAGCCATAAGCAGACTTATATGAGTCGTCATCAAAAAATCCACTGACCCATTTATGACTATGCTGAAATATGTTTGATTTCTGCATTGGGCTGGCACATAAATAAATGCAATTCAAATCGCACTATTCACATGGTAGTATCAATTGATTAAAGTTTGATCTAGAATATCACACTCCAAAAGAAGTGTTGGTTAGTCTTAAAATTAAGTTTGAAGTGCTGAGTCTAAACACATCACACGTATAAAATACATGGTCATTTAATATAATCATTTGCTAAAACACATGATTTAACGCAAATAAGGAATGACACAGAACCAATACACTTGGCAAATAAATCAAAGCAGTCAAAATATTTGAATGCAGAGCATAATCTCACCTATTGGGATTGACAAAATCAATTTCGAACAATTAAGAGATAGATAGCAGAATCATAAACAAACAGTAAAGGACAAATCAAAAGCAGCCAGTTAGGAAAACAATTTGATGGAGTTAGTATATTTGAATAGAAATCACTTACCAAATCAGAAACATATTGGAAACTTCTTGTTTGCTTCCCATCGCCATAAACTGTCAATGGTTCCTTCCTCAGTGCCTGCAATTTTAATAATTATCATTGACAAAATTAATTGATAATAGTACTTTTTCTTGCAACAAAAAAAATGGAAGCTAGGCAGCTAGCCAAAACTATGATTTTTTTTAAATAAAGAAAAGATCATTAAAAATATGTGAAGAAAGTAGAACCTGGGCAACAAAATTGCTGACCACACGACCATCATCGATGCACATCCTAGGTCCGTATGTGTTAAATATCCTGGCAATCCTCACCTATACAAATACATTGATAAATAGGAGACGCAAAATGAATTAAAATACTCTATAGTATGATTGACCATTTGACTTTTAAATAAAAAAGGCATACTCTTATGGATTATAAATCTGAGAGATTACAATAATAAGACTATCCTAGCATTCAGTATTAAAAAACAAACCTCAACTCCAGCACCTCTATGGTAATCCATCGTCAATGTCTCAGCAGTACGTTTTCCCTCATCGTAACAACTTCGGACACCTGTACAAGCACAACCACATTTTCTATCAGTAACTAATCTCTTGTTCAGATTGCGTCAATCAAAACTTTGGATGCCAATCCTTCTTTGTAAAATATATGACAATAATTTCAGCAGAAATGCTAGTTCAAAATGCTGCTATCTGCGTTCGAATTAATTGACCCAAAAGAGTGCTTGTGGCAATGATTTTCCGATCATCTTAAAATTCATAAAAGAAAATCAATTGGACTATATCTTTTTCTGGGACTTGTCAAATAAAAATGTTCATGTTCAAGTGTTCACAAAATGGTAGTATTAAAATATCTTCAACAATTAAAAATTAAAATTTTATTTTGCAAGAAATAACTTTTCAACAACAAATTCTCATTTAAAAAGAAAACTAGTAGTAGTCCCATAATTGATTGGGTTAAAAGTACTTAATATACATATAGATCCACCAGTCACACCTGGTTCCACTCATCAACCAAAAACTTACCAAACAAAACGAGTACAACACCCAATTCTAAAAGCCTGTTCAGGCGCATGTAAGCCCCAGCTCATTCGTGGTGCTAACATAGGCCACACAACCTCCGGTACTATTTTTCGTCCGGTACCGATGACCAACAAATGTGCTAACAGATAGAGAAGGATAAAGAATTAAGCATACCGATAGGATGGATAAAGAATTAACTATTAAACATACCGATAGGATTGACGTTGCCCCAGTAAGTCTCGACTTGTGGGTGTTGCAGAGGATCTCCGTACACCTCACTGGTGCTCGTTAGCAAGAACCGCGCACCGATCCTCTTTGCCAGACCAAGCATGTTTAACGTACCCACCACATTTGTCTTGTAAAATCCCCAGATCAATAAAAAATTAAGGAGTCTAAAATAAAATTTGAATCATTCTTAATGCTAACCACCAAAAAAAGCAATGAACAAAAAAAACAAGAGGATATAATTGTCTTGACAGGGTTAAACTTGTAATGAACAGGAGAAGCAGGGCAAGCAAGATGATAGATCTGATCTACTTCCAACAGCAACGGCTCAACGACGTCGTGTCGGATTAGCTCGAACCTAGGGTTTCCAAAATGATGCATCACATTCTCCTTCCTCCCCGTGAAGAAATTATCCACCACGATCACGCTATCCCCTCTCGCAATCAGACGATCCACCAGGTGGCTACCAACAAACCCGGCCCCACCCGTAACCACGATCCTCAATCCTTTCCTTTTCAGACCCAACGGAATCTTCCCACCCGGATTGAACGACTCAAATCTAACCGCTCGGTTCTGGTACGCGGCCCAGTGGGGATGCTGGGTCGAGGAGAAGTAGGGGTCGGAGATGGAGATTGGGCCGCGGCGGCCTGAGACATAAGTGGTGGTGGTGATAGAAGAAGAGGGAAGGATGGCGAAGAAGAGGGTGGCGATAGCAATGCCGACGAAGACGAAAATGAGGCGTTGCTCGCGGAGCATGTAGCGAATAGGGCGAATGACGGAGAGCCATGGCTTGTTAGGCTTGGGCGAATACTCGTCATTGGCAGGTTGGGACTCGTGGCCCCTGTAGATCAACTCAGACGCCATTGTTTTGGTTTTTTTTTTCTTTTCTCCCACTCTGTAAATCTGGTTATGTGTATCTGATTGATTAGGACTCTTAGGAGAGAGAAATAAATCCAAGGAAAAAGAAAGAAATGAAGAAGGGAGAGTTTGTGTGAATGTCTCTCTATCTTTGTGCGAGAGAGAGATAAATAGAGAGGGAGATGGGGTGTTCGTATATGCAGCGGCGAAGCCAGCATTTCTTGTCAGCAGGGTCGAAATTATTATCGACCTACAAATAATTTGTCAGGGTTCGATGGAAGCGTAGCCAATTTTTTTTAATATTTTATATTTTTGAGTATATATATATATATATATATATATATATATATATATATATTATATTATAATAAAAATATAATGAGTAATAATATATAGATATATATCGTTATATTGGTTCATACTTAAACTTTTTTAATCACAACTGCTCATAAGTAAATAATTCATTATTTATTTTTTAAAATAATATAAAATTAGATTATTATTTAATTTAAAATATTATAGAGAGATACATATATTAAGAGTATATAAGTTATATGTGATTAAAATTTAATTGACAAAATTATAAATTTTCAATTTGACCCCATATAATAGAAAATTTATAAAATTTTAGTGGGGTCAATTTATATATAATATTTTAAAATTTACCTTATATTATAAAACAATTTTTTTTTTCAGTGATCGCGATTGCCCCAATACCACTCCATGTGACTTCGCCACTGGGTATATGTAAGCTAAAAGCAAAAGCCTCAGGTGGCGGAGGCTTCAACTGGACGGCACGTGAGTATTTCTCGCCGGGCGCGTGCCTTTCGTCATACTTTTGTTTCTGCAATTTCAGCCCCTACTTTTGGACACTATTTACTCCCTCCGTCCCTGAAACAAACAAAAAAAAAAACTCCTATATACTTTCAATTTCTACAAATATTAAAATTACAATTTTTAGAAAAATTTGATAATTTCACAGAAGATATCACAGTCATGTGAGTAATAAAAGTGTTCAATTTCTTTGTGCAAAATAATAATATTTTAAAAAAGTATAACCAAATTCAAATATTTATGTTTTTACATGTCTCAAAACTTTGTTGTAAAAATTAAATTAATAAATTTCTATTTTAAGATAATACTCTTTTCGTCCCAAATTAATTGCTCAGTTTTGACTTTTTAAAGTCAAATTGACCATTTTTAAAACTAATCTTTTTACTATTTTTGCTAAAATATAGGTGAAAAGATTATAATCAAAAGCAAGTATATACAATTTGTGACAACCCCAAAATAGGTTCATTCCATCCAACCCATTCTGATTCGTCAAATACATGGTACAGAAAACAACTACAACTTTATTACAACAATTGTCATGCAAAAATACAACAACACATATCTTGTGAGTTTGGATACAAATATATATACCATTGTGACTCTCATCCCAACCTTGGATAAGACGTCACAATGACACCTTACATAAATGTATAGTCAAAAGCTGTTTTAGAAATTAGAATCTTTGGGAAGTGCTCAAAGAAACCTTCGATACATGGGAGGCCATGCTTACAGGTTATGATAGATATCATATGGTACGAAATTATCCTTGGTTGACCTAATAGACTGAAAAGAAAAACGAGAAGATTCTTATCGTATTCTTCCCGATGGTGAGTCTTCTCTTGACTTATCATTATCTCCTTTGTCTCAAATTGAGAATTATACTTCAAACAAACACCAAGATTATATAGGTAGTGCTCAGTAAATATACTTTCGACAAGTGGATGAGCACTGACCACATCTTATGATGACACGAGGTTGTATGTCATTAGACATCTTGTATGATAGTGGCAAAACACCCTTCCAACGTTGGGTTCGCTTTCTCCTATATGATTCACCAAATATAACTACTAAAAGATGTATACAACACACTTGTACTATCTTGTTTAGGGAGAACTCCACATCTAGAGACCACCATTCTATTCCCTTGTTGCCCCCATTCGACCCATACACTTTTATTACGAAAGGAATTGTGAAGTAAAAAGGGTGAGCCTGACAACTAGCTTCGATAAAGAATATCATGACTAAAGATAATTAAATTATCAATAGCCTTCATCGATAATAAATTAGAGATTTAGAACATATGGTAGATGATAAAAATTTCAACCATAGTTGCGGTGAGCAAACGATCCATTAGAAGAGTCGAATAGGCAATACGATCTATTATCTTCTCCATGTTAAAGTCCACCAACAATGTTTTATCCCGTAATATCAATCAGCCAGTTCCTTTCCATAATTATTTGAATATCTCATAATCATAATTGTAATTCTAAATTCCTCTTCGTACCGGGGCGAATATAATTTTCATCACATGTCTTTACGAAACATCAAAGATCATGGTTATACCAAATCACAGTTCTCATTCATAATCATACTTTAATAAATTCATCTTTGACTACTACCAAAGATATTCATCCACAATTCATCTTCGCGCTGCGGCAAAGATATTCAACAACGAGGTCATCTTTTGCACTACGGGCCAAAGATATTCATTAACAGATTCATCTTTGCACTATAGGCCAAAAGATATTCCTCAACAGATTCATATTTGCACTACTGGGCCAAATATATTAATATCTCGAGAGAAATATATAATCATTGCAGAATTTATATAAACAATAATTATAACCATGTTGATCGATTCACCTTTGCACTTAAGCTAAAGATATTCAATTATAAATTCAATGGTCATGATCATACCGGTCCACAATTCAACTTTTCACTTCTTGGCCAAAGAGAACCCTACCATCGTGATCATACCAATAATATACCCATCTTTATACTCAAGTGAAAGAGAATTTCAACATCGGGGGTTATAAAAATGTTATATATGATAATAAAATTAATATAATCAATATATAGTTTTAATCTCCAGAGTAATATTCATAAATCAACTATAATTTGGTTAGAAAAAGAAACCAATTTTGTAGTGAATAGTACCCGTGAATAGTAACTCGTGAATAGTAACTCATGAATAGTAATCCTGACACAAAAAGGTAGAAATTTCACAATAAAATTCATACCAATATTTCGGTATAATGATATTGAAAGAATAACATTTCTTAAACTTATAAACAATTTATTTTAATTGTTTACACTTTACTAAATAATGCATTTAATCATCATAAAATGCCAAACTTATAAGATTTCGTCACCAATAACCAAAATCCTCATAAAAAATCTGCATATACCACATATATGATTCTCAAGCCATAAAATCATATTTTCCAATTTTCTTCCTTCACATAACATATTTAACTCATTTATTCATAACTAGTCTATTTTCATAAAAAATACAAATCAGTTCCAAAAATATTTCTTTTCTGGGATTTAGCAGAATATAGTCCCATATTGAACATATATTTTTCTTAGAATTTTTAAAATTCATTTACTATTTTTCATATGGCCAAAACCGCCGAATATTTAGATATTTATCATAAATTGTACTTTTATCCAAAAATTCTGAAATTCACAGAGTACACTGATATTATATAGATGTACTCCCAATAAAAATTTCATCAATTTTGGAGTTAACCATAAGGAGTTATAAGCGGTTACTTTTAAAATAGTCTTTTCTCATAAAATTCACAACTCTTAATCTATACATCCAAAAATCACCATTTTTGGACACAATCAATAAAACTCATCAACATATCATTTCAAATTTTTTCAGAATTTTCTGAAGGTCAGAAGAAAAATCTGAACTGAAAAACATAATAACCCTTAAAAATCCTTACTATCCCTTACCTCAAAAGAAAGAAAGACTTACATTGGATATCGGATATGATTATTTGAAGGAAACTTGCAGCTGATGAATATCAACTCACCAAGTATCTAAATACTCACAAAATACACTCAATAATCTAGAGAGAGAGAGAGAAAGCTTATGTTTACGGTGTGATTTTCAATTCTAACTTAGCCCTCTATTTATAGGAAAATTTTAGCAGACTTGACTTGAACGCAACTTTGATGGCTTTACACCGCTACTATTCCCACCCACCATATTTGAAATAAAATTCAGCACATTTCTTCACCAACCACAACTGGGGCCCACTTAATTCTAGAATTTTCCACCAAAATGCTAAATTCGGATACTTCAACAATTTCTGAACCATTCACCTCTTAAAATTCATAATAAATCATCATCGTTCATTTTAACGGTTCAAAATTTGTGGACATATACTCAACTTATATATGTATAACATATCCAAAAATTATAACGATCCAACGGTCGGATTAAAAATTATATATCACACAATATATCTCAAAAACACCTTTGGTTTAATTTTTAATACCTTCATTCAAACAAAAATCTCGATAAAATACCTCAACATTAATTCCTTCATTTATAACCACATAAATAAATCCATCATTTATATCCACATCAAATAAATATTTCCTTATCATATAAATCAATAATTAATTATTCACAAATAATATTCTGAGAATCACAATTTATAATGATGGAGGTTCGAGGAAAGAGGGGCTTTCAATAAGAATTTCTCCTTCTTGGTGGCGCAATTAGGTGACCAAACCTCTCATTGTGAGAACTTTCTAGACATTGCCAATAATGCTATCTAATAATATTATTCAAATAATATGAATTATTGATCGATAATGAGAAATTATGCGTTGATAATTATTGAAACAACGATAATATAAAATATCAACGCAACAATTATTGAATCAATAAAATAAAATATTGAGCGGTAACTCACGTAACAATTATTGAGTAGTGCCTTCTTACGTAAGGATCAATAATTCAAAAATCTTGTGATAATCTGGTGTCTTTCTTTGGGCAACAACGCAGATTACTTTTGTGACGCCCCAAAATTAGGTATACATCACCCATCTTGGGTCGCCACTTACATGGTATAGAATTTAAATACAACTTAATACATAAACCGTGAGTTTAAATACAAATATCGTCTACTAGATATTATACAAACTCAAAAGGAGTCCTCATTACAATTATTATCACACTATTTCACGAATAGTGAGGACTACTAATACTATCTTCGAGGACCATCACTCGTTTCCCGACTCGTCTCCATTTATATTCTCATTTCACAAGAGAACGGTGAAAGAAAGGGTGAGCTCAACTAGCCCAAGAAGAAATATTATGACTAAGATAATGCGAGAATAAATTATCAATAGTCTTCAACAATGTTAAAGCGATAAAATACAATCGACAACCGGTTTAAGCTGCGGTGAATATCTAATCCATTAAAAGAGTCAAGTAGAAAATAAAGTCTACTATCTTTTAGGTTTTAAAGGTTTTTCATCATTGTTATAGTTGAGACTCAACTTTAATAAATATTCCACATCATCGAATCACCCCACACTACTACGACGAGGATATTCTTTAGTATCACGACCATAATTATTCATGCACTCTGGGCCAAGAATATTTGTGTATTCATTAATGGTCATGATCATGCCAACAATCGTCCATCGATGCACTACTGACGCTAACGAGGATTTTACCACATCATTTGTAACATTACGGTGTGATGATTACAAGAATAGTCTCGGTCATAATCATACCAAGTCCATCTATGCACTACAGCCACGAGATGACTTTTAAAAAAATATAAACATGAGGATGATGACAATGATATAAGAATTCAATAAAATAAGTTCAAGAATTATTTTATCCAGGAATTATTAACGTCAAATTGTCAACATGATCTTTTTTTTGTAGAGTAAAATTCAAGAATGATCGGAAGAATATTTTCATGAAAGATCTTTGGATGAAACGCGAAATATCGAGGATATTCCACTAATTTCATGGAGTATAGAAGTCAAAGTTTTAACTTATTTGGGTATAATAAAGAATGGAATAACAAAAGAAATCACCATAAATGCGATAGGCAAGACAGGCAAGTTATTCCAATGAATAATAAATAACGGAACCGGTCCGGCGTAAAAACGCTTGACGGGATGTTCAACAGAATAATAATAAAGAGGGAACCAGGTCGATTGTAAAAACACATGAGCAGGATGTTCCAACAGAATAATAATAAAGAGCGGAACCGTGTAGGTGTAAAACACACGAACCAGGATGTTCCAACGAATAATAATAAAGAGGCGGAACCAGTCCGGTGTAAAACACATGCACGAGGATGTTCCAATGAGAATAATAGAAGAATGCCACCAAGTATAGGGTAAACCACGTATACAGGTTATTCTAACAGAATAATAAGCAATGGAATAACAACAGTTCTCTTCATGAATAAGAAAGAATAACACCCCTTACTTTTGGTAGGAGATTGAATACTGCAGTAGTGTAGTAACAAAATACTCTTCTTCTTTCTCTCTTATTCTCTCTATACTTTCTCTCTCTATAGCTTGAATGAATTAAGTGAAAATAATGAAACACTAGGCCTCTATTTATAGAAGATTTCTAGCTTAAGCACCGCTTAGTGTGAAAAGGCAAGTGGCTCGACGTATTTGGTAATGTGAAAAGAAAAGTGGTTCGGCCTTTTGTAATGTGAAACGACAAGTGGTTCGGCCTTTGTAATGTGAAACGACAAGTGGTTTGGCGCTTTTGTAATGTGAAACGGCAAGTGGTTTGACGTCTGGTAAAGGTAATTACTATTGACGAAGGTAATTACTTATTCACAAGGGTAATTACTTATTCGACGGAAGGTAATTACTATTGACGAAGGTAAATATCTTATTGACGAAGGTAATTACTATTCATAAAGGTAATTACTATTGACGAAGAGACTCTTAGATGATGACATATGGGCCCCCCTCATAAAATAATCAAACTTACCACAAACGTCTCATAACAGACTCTTTGTATACATTAAGGATTGAATAAATATTACCACAAATCATTTTATTTTTAATCAACACATTTTTAATCTTTCAACAATTATTAATCATTTATAACTTGTCGTCTCAATTAATAATATAACATATTATATGTGACGCCCCCAAAATTAGGTATACATCACCCATCTTGGGTCGCCACTTACATGGTATAGAATTTAAATACAACTTAATACATAAACCGTGAGTTTAAATACAAAATAAATCTCTACTAGATATTATACAAACTCAAAAAGGAGTCCTCATTACAATTATTATCACACTATTTCACAGAATAGTGAGGACTACTAATGCTATCTTGAGGACCATCACTCGTTTCCCGAGGCTCGTCCAGCCTATATTCTCATTTCACGAAGAAACGGTGAAAAGAAAAGGGTGAGCTCAACTAGCCCAAGAAGAAATATTATGACTAAGATAATGCAGAATAAATTATCAATAGTCTTCAACAATGTTAAACCGATAAAATACAATTGACAACCGGTTTAAGCTGCGGTGAATATGCAATCCATTAAAAGAGTCAGTAGAAAATAAAGTCTACTATCTTTTAGGTTTTAAAAGGTTTTTCATCTTTGTTATAGTTGAGACTCAAACTTTAATAAATATTCCACATCATCGAATCACCCCCGCACTACTGCCGAGGATATTCTTTAGTATCACGACCATAATTATTCATGCACTACGGGCCGAGAATATTTGTGTATTCATTAATGGTCATGATCATGCCAACAATCGTCCATCAATGCACTACTGACTAATCGAGATTTTTACCACATCATTTGTAACATTACGATTCATGATTACAATCGAATAGTCTCTCGTCATAATCATACCAAGTCCATCTATGCACTACGAGCCTGAGATGACTTTTAAAAAATATAAACATGAGGATGATGACAATGATATAAGAATTCAATAAATCAAGTTCAAGAATTATTTTATCGGGGAATTATTAACGTCAAATTGTCAACATGATCTTTGTTTTGTAGAGTAAAATTCAAGAATGATCGGAAGAATATTTTCATGAAAAGATATTGGATGAAACGCAAATATCAAGGATATTCCACTAATTTCATGGAGTATAAGTCAAAGTTTTAACTTATTTGGGTATAATAAAGAATGGAATAACAAAAGAAATCACCATGTATGCGACGATAGGCAAATGCAGGCGAGTTATTCAAACGAGAATAATAAATAACGGAACCAAGTCCGGCGTAAAAACGCATGCACGGGATGTTCCAATGAATAATAATAATAAAGAGGGAACCAGAGTAGGTGTAAAACACACGAGCAGGATGTTCCAGCAGAATAATAATAAAAAGCGGAACCCGGTCGGTGTAAAACACTGCAGACGAGGATGTTCCAATGAATAATAATAAAAGCGGAACCAGTTAGGTGTAAAACACATGTATGACGAGGATGTTCCAAGCAGAATAATAGAAGAATGCCACCAAGTATTGGGTAAAACAGCGTATCTGAGTTATTCTAACAGAATAATAAGCAATGGAATAATAACAGTTCTCTTCATGAATAAGAAAGAATAACACCCCTTACTTTTGGTAGGAGATTGAATCTGCGGTAGTGTAGTAACAAAATACTTTTCTTCTTTTCTCTCTTATTCTCTATACTTTCTCTCTCTATAGCTTGAATGAATTAAGTGAAAAATAATGAAGCACTAGGCCTCTATTTATAGAAGATTTCTAGCTAAACCTTTCTTAAATGTGAAAAGTGAGGCAAAGTGGCAGCGGTATTTGGTAATGTGAAAAGAAAAGTGGTTCGGGACTTTTGTAATGTGTGAAACGACAAGTGGTTCGGCCTTTGTAATGTGAAACGACAAGTGGTTTGGCGCTTTGTAATGTGAAACGACAAGTGGTTTGACGTCTGGTAAAGGTAATTACTATTGGCGAAGGTAATTACTTATTCACAAGGGTAATTACTATTGACGAAGGTAATTCTTATTGGCGAAGGTAAATACTTATTTGCGAAGGTAATTACTATTCACAAAGGTAATTACTATTGTGAAGAGACTCTTAGATGATGACATATATGGCCCCCATAAAATAATCAAACTTACCACAAACGTCTCATAATGAGACTCTTTTATATCATTAAGGATTGAATAAATATTACTACAAATCATTTTATTTTTAATCAACACATTTTTAATCTTTCAACAATTATTAATCATTTATAACTTGTCGTCTCAATTAATAATATAACATATTATACGGATGATATTGTGTGATAATTGAATCGATAATATAAGAGATATGATATGACGTAATTCTTTGTAGCGATAATTGAGCGTAAATTGAGTGACTTCTCACGTAAGCATCGATAATCAATCTGGTGTCTTCTTATGCAACCACGCGTATTCTTGTACTTTTACCACCGGTAGTTCAGCGGTTTTAACGGTAACACCTCTGTAGTTATTTTTATAAAAAATATTTTTGTCGTTTTCTCAATCAAATGATAATAATTACATTGTGGGGTCCACCAATGATGATTGAGTAGTTATACGAATATTCCCTAACAAAAAGAATATTCCAGAGCCAAACGAATATTTTATAACAACTTGCATACTTTTGCAAAATTTATAAATATTACCCACAACTATAACATTATATCAAATTTATTCCATAATATTCAAAATAATATTTATAGAAAAATTCATCTTTATTTATAAAAGTTGGGGTCTTACAACTTCCCCTTCTTATGAAATTTAAGCCCTCGAAATTAGGTACATACACGGTATGTCGAAGAGGTAAGGATACCTTGATTTCATTTGATTCTAACTCCCAAGTCATTTCCTCAACATCGTGGTTCCTCCACAAAACTTTGACTTGAAGTATAACCTTGGGGCGTAGAATATGTTCTTTTTTATCAAAATTTGAGCAGGAACCTCTTCATACGTCAAATCTTCCGCTATTTCGTTCGGTTCTAACTTCAATAATATGGTTCGGGTCTTTCACATATTTATGTAACATGGATATGTGAAAAGCGTTATGAACACGAGACATATTTGGCGGTAGAAAGCGAGTCTATAAGCCACAGTTCCTACTCGATCGAGGATTAAAATGGACCAGATGAATCGAGGATTAAGTTTTCCTCTCTTTCCAAATCTTGTAACTCCTTTCAATGGAGCGACTCTTAACAACACATGATCTCTATATCGAATTCCACGTCCTTTCGATGAAGATCGGCATAACTCTTTGTCGATTTTGTGAGTTTTTATACGTTGTCGGATCGTTTGAATCTTTTTCGTTGTCATACGTACCAACTCCGGTCCCAACAATGTTGCTTCACCCACCTCATCCCAAAGCATCTTGGAAGCGACACTTTCTTCCATACAACGCTTGAATGGAGCCATGCGATACTTGCTTGATAAGCTGTTGTTGTAGGAAAACTCCACCAATGGTAAGAACTTGTCCCAACTCCCTTGAAATCAAGGACACGAGTCTTAATAGATCTTGAGTTTGAATAGTCCTCTCCATTGTGTCCGTCTGATCCGAGGATGATATCTTAGAAGCTAAATCGTAAGTCTGTACCCATAGCTTTTTTGCAAACTAACCCAAAATCGTGAAGTGAATCTTGGGTCTCGATCGAAACTATGGATCTTGGCATACCATGCGATCTTACAATCTCGTTTATGTACATCTGAGCAAGGCGTTCAAGTGTATAAGTTTCTCGTATCGGTAAAAATGAAGCGGACTTGGTCAATCTATCAATAATGACCCAAATCGCATCAATGCCTTGAGAAACCTTAGGAAGGCCGTGCTTGAAATCCATGGTAATGTGCTCCCACTTCCATTCACGGAATTTCAAGTGGTTTGATGGACCTTTTGGTACTTGATGCTCCACTTTAACTTCGTTGACAAGTTAGACACCTTGAGATAAAGCAGCGCTATCTCTCTCTTCATATTGCTCCACCAAAATGTATAGCCGAATATCATGATACATTTTGGTACTCCCGAGATGGATTTGCAAATGGTGTGTTATGCGCCTCCATCATGATATTATACTTTAAATCGTGGTCGTTAGGAACACAAAAATGGAGTTGACTCGAAGTATTCCTTCTTCATCGATTCTTGCTTGGCGTAGCACCTTCTTGCACTTTCTTCCTCATCGCGCATCGGCTCCAGTGTCGTAGCTTGAGCGACTTTAACTTTATCGATTAAAGTCGGTTCTCTTTCGTATATTCGCTATCATCACATGCGTCCACAGAGTCTTTAACTCTATCTCCATCCTTTGCAAGTCACACAAAATGGGCCTTTGTGTTGACAATATCGCACTTTTCGTACTTGCATATGATTTTTCTACTTAATCGTCACTACCACGTTCGCTTTTCTAAGATGGTATTGGATGGTGTGATCATAATCTTTCAATAGTTCAAGCCAGCGTCGTTGTCGCGTGTTGAGTTCCTTTTGAGTGAAGAAATATTTGAGGCTTTTATGATCCAGTAAAGATCTCCACTTTCTCCCCATACAAGTAATGCCTCCAAATTTTAAGTGCAAAGACAATACCGCCTTGACTCTAGATCATGAGTTGGATAATTCCTCTCATATTCTTTGAGTTGTCATGAGGCATAAGGCTATAACTTTTCCATGTTGCATTAGAACACATCCCGACCCTTTGCGAAGCATCCTTTGTAGATGACAAATCCTCCGAGGCGGATGGTATTGTCCGAGCAGTCTTTGAAATAAGTCTCCTCTTGAGTTCTTGAAAACTCCTCTCACATTCTTCGCTCCAATAGAACTTTGTATCTTTCCGAGTCAATTTGAGTCGATGGAGTAGCGATTCGAGAAAATCCTTCCACGAATCTCAGATAATAACCAAATTTAAAGCGAGAAAGCTATGTCTTTGATCCATTGATTTAGGTTGTTCCCGACTTTGAATAGCTTGATCTTTCTTTGGGTCAGCAGATATTCCATGACTTGATACCACGTGCCCAAGGAATGCTACTTCTTCAAGCCGAACTCGCATTTCTTCAACTTGGCATAAAGCTTATATTCACGAAGCTTTTGGAGTGTCGACCTCAAGTGTTGCTCATGATCTTCACGGCTTTTGGAATAAATAAGGATGTCATCAAAAAAGCGACCACAAAGTGATCCAAATATTCCTTGAATACTCGGTTCATCATATCCATGAAAGCGGTAGAGGAGCATTAGTCGATCCAAAAGGACATGACTAGAATTCATAATGCCCGCATAGGAGTTACGGCCGTCTTTGGAATGTCGTGATTCTAATCTTCAATTGGTGATATCCGGAGCGAAGATCGATCTTTGAAAAGAATTTGGCTCCTTGCAATTTGGTCAAACAGGTCATCAATACGTGGCAATGGATACCTATTTTTGATGGTGACGTGATTGACTCCAGATAATCAATACAAAGTCGCATACTCCCATCTTTCTTCTTCACGAATAGAGCAGGAGCACCCGAGGAGAAGTACTAGGGGCGAATAAAGCCGATGTCTAACAATTCCTGCGGTTGGGTCTTTAACACTGAAGTTCAATAAGAGCCATTCGATATGGGGCTTTGGAAATAGGTTTTGTCTAGGGTTCAAGGTCGATACAAAATTCAATTTCACGCTACGGGGTAGGCAGGAAGTTCTTGGGAGAATCGTCGGAAATTTATTAACAATAGAAATATCGTTCAAAAGCGGCGTATTTTAGTTTAAATCGTGACATGAGCTAAGAAAGCTTGACATCCGTTTTCAATAAGCGAATAGCTTTATGGCTTGAGATGGCCGTGATTGAGTTTAATGGTTTGGTCGTTTGAATTAGCATAATAGGTTGATTAGGAATATGAAAGATAACAACCTTACGAAAATAATCAATTTTGCATGATAAGTAGTTAACCAATCAATCCCTAGAATCACGTTAAATGCAAGTATTTTTAATGAAATAAGATCGAGGTAATGTGAGGGTGCCGATTTGAACCAAACAAGACTTATAAGCGGTGGATGTAATGAAGGTTTCTCCCAAGCGGAGTTTCCACGAGATAAGTCAAAGTCTAATTTCTCTCGAGTCAAATTTAATCGATGAGTGCAAGTAGGAGAAATAAAAGAATGGGTAGAAGCGGTATCAAATAAAGTATAGACTTCATTAGAGTTTATGATAAGCTTACCGTGATGACCTCATTCGGGTTCCTTGCTCTCTGGGAGGTCACAACAAAGCGCTCTCCCTTGCCTTTCTACCGATTTTGAATTTTCTGGGGACGGCCTTTGGTGCCTCCATCCTAGCTGAATTTGTCTTGATGGCGACAAAATCGAGCTAAGTGACCTTCTCTTCCACAATTATAACATGCTTTGGATGGCATGGCGCAGATTTGGATGATGTGTCCCTCTCTCGCATTTGAAGCATATGATAGGTGGTCTTTTTCTCCTTCCTTAACTGTGGTCTTTGGTCTTGGCGTCTTTCCATTATTGTTGAATCTCCTTTTCTTGAAATGTCCATTCTTATTGTTTTTGTACGATTACCAAGAAGTGGTTACCATATCTCTGCCTTTGTTGATTCCCTCAACGCTTGTTGTCAACCCGATGACTCTCTCATTTGGTATTATATTTTTAAATTTGCTTGCTCTCTTTTAGTTCGCGTTGACTCATTATCGCGCTCCACTAAGCGAGCCCTATTTTTACAACATCGAATACAAACACGGTTTATGAGAAATAAGATGTTGGCGTATCTCGACTTCAAACCTCTTAAAAATATTCGCGCCATTCTCTCTTCATTATCAACCACAGTGGGACACAAACTTAGTGATAACTCATGCAAATTTTGCCTCGTATTGCGACACGGTCGTATTATTTTGTTCAACTTGATAAACTCCACCTCCTTCATGTGGCGAATACTTTCGGGAAAGTATTTGTCGTTGAGCGACTCTGGAACTTCTCCCAAGATATCTTGATCAATGAGAGTTGAGTACACGTTTTACCGATTCCCACCGATGTCCGCCTCTCGCGCAACATAAAAGCGGTAAAGGAACCTTTTGCTCCTCGGAGCATCCCAAGACATCAAATATCTTGGTAATCTGCTTTATCCATGCTTCGCCGAAGTGGTTTTAGCTCTCCCTTAAACTCCGGTGGTCGGCTCTTTGAATTGTTTAGCGGTGACCGCTGGCGAGAGTTTTCCGTGTTTCCACCTACGTTTTGGATGAGGAGAGTTGCTTCGCTTTCTTTGTTGCATAAATTGCATAAAGCCTCACGAACATTTGATCATTCATCATTTTGGTCGGTGTTGTTGTTTGCATGAGGATTGTCTCCTTCACGATGCACATTATCACGATTATTGATATGTGGTGAATCGGCGATCGCTCTTGCGCTCCATTCTTATTCTCAACATTCTCGGATGTCATTTCAGAATCGCCACAAAACAAAAGGTTAATTGACATGTAACAAATTATCCCTATCTTGACCAACCAATAAAATAAACACATAAACTTAGGTAGGTAATCTTTAGCGAAGGTATTCCCGTCTCTCCCTCCTAGTACTATTCTCACATCTTAGCAGGATCATATCCTAAGCTCGATATCTGTTGTGGCGCCCCCAAAATTAGGTATACATCACCCATCTTGGGTCGCCACTTACATGGTATAGAATTTAAATACAACTTAATACATAAACTATGAATTTAAATACAAATATAAATCTATCTAGATATTATACAAACTCAAAAAGGAGTCCTCATTACAATTATTATCACACTATTTCACGAGAATAGTGAGGGGACTACTAATGCTATCTTGAGGACCATCACTCGTTTCCCCGCTTCGTCCCAAATTTATATTCTCATTTCAAGAGAAGAAACGGTGAAAGAAAGGGTGAGCTCAACTAGCCCGAAGAAGAAATATTATGACTAAGATAATGCGAGAATAAATTATCAATAGTCTTCAACAATATTAAAGCGATAAAATACAATAGACAACCGGTTTAAGCTGCGGTGAATATCGCAATCCATTAAAAGAGTCAAGTAGAAAATAAAATCTACTATATCTTTAGGTTTTAAAGGTTTTTTCATCTTTATTATAAGTGAGACTCGAACTTTAATAAATATTCCACATCATCGAATCACCCCGCAGCTACGGCCGAGGATATTCTTTAGTATCACGACCACAATTATTCATACTACTGGCCGAGAATATTTTGTATTCATTAATGGTCGTGATCATGCCAACAAGCGTCCATCGATACTACTGACATTGAGGATTTTTACCACATCATTTTGTAACATTACTAATCATGATTACAAGAATAGTCTCAGTCATAATCATACCAAGTCCATCTATATTCACACGTATGTAAGACCCCAACTTTTATAAATAAAGATGAATTTTTCTATAAATATTATTTTTGAATATTATGGAATAAATTTGATATAATGTTATAGTTGTGGGTAATATTTATAAATTTTGCAAAGTATGCGTGTTGTTATAAAATATTCGTTTGGTGGGAATATTATTTTTTTTAGGGAATATTAAATACAATGGCTCAATCATTAGTGGACCCCTAGCGGAATTATTGTCGGATTGAGAAAGCGACAAAAATATTTTATAAAAATAACGGCGGAGGTATTCTGAATTAAAAGCTGTTGAACTACTCGTTGGTAAAAATACGATGTCTGGCATTGGTTGCATAGTAGCACGGTATTGATTATTGATCTTTACGTGAGAAGTCACTTTCATTTATGCTCGATTATTGCTCTGATAATTAATGCATCATATCTCTTATATTATTGATTCAATTATTTGTCACGATTATCATCGTATAATATGTTATAGTATTAAATCAATAATTGAGGCGATAAGTTATAAATGATTAATAATTGTTGAAAGATTAAATATGTGTTATGATTTGTGGTAAGTTTGATTATTTTATGGGGGCTCGTATATGTCATCATCTAAGATTCTCTTCGTCGATAGTAATTACCTTTGTGAATAGTAAATTACCTTCGTCGATAGTATTTACCTTCGTCGATAGTAATTACCCTTGTGAATAGTATTTACCTTCGTCGATAGTAATTACCTTCGTCGATAGTAATTACCCTTGTGAATAGTATTTACCTTCGTCGATAGTATTTACCTTCGTTAATAGTAATTACCTTTACGAGACGTCGAACCACTTGTCGTTTCACATTCTGGTGCGTCGAACCACTTGTCGTTTCACATTACTGAGCGTCGAACCACTTTTCTTTTCACATCATTAGTCGTCGAGCCACTTGCGCTTTTTCACTGGCGGTCTTAAGCTAGAAATCTTCTATAAATAGAGGCCTAGGGCTTCATTTATTTTCACGAATTCATTCAAGCTATAGAGAGAAAGTATAGAAAGAATAAGAGAGAAAGAAGAAGAGTATTTTGTTACTACACTTCTGCGGTATTCAATCTCCTACCAAAAGTAAGGGGTGTTATTCTTTTCTTATTCATGAAAGAACATTGTTATTCCATTGCTTATTATTACATTGGAATAACTTTGTACGCTGTGGTTTTACCTATACTTGGTGACATTCTTCTATTATTACTGTTGGAACATCACATGCGTGTTTTTACAGGACTGGTTAAAATCTTTATTATTATACTGTTGGAACATCACATGCGTGTGTTTTACAGGACTGGTTAAAATCTTTATTATTATTACATTGGAACATCACATGCGTGTTTTTTACAGGACTGGTTCGTCTTCTTTATTATTACATTTGGAACATCACATGCATGTGTTTTACAGGACACAGTTCCCTCTTTATTATTATTACATTGAACATCTCATCACGCGTTTTCTTATGGGACTGGTTCCATCTTTGTTATTCTGTTGGAACACGGTGTGAATTTCACACACGACTGGTTCCGTTATTATTATTACATTGGAATAACTTTATCATGCAAGTATCGCGTGCATGGTGATTTCTTTTGTTATTCCATTCTTTATTATACCCGGTTGGTTAAAACTTTGACTTATATACTCCATGAAATTAGTAGAATATCCTTGATATTTGGTTTCATCGATATCTTTTCATGGAAATATTCTTACGATCATTCTTGAATTTTTCTACTAATTTGGACGTTAATAATTCTGGATAAAATAATTCTTGAACTTGTTTTATTGAATTCTTATATCATTGTCATCATCCTCATGTTTATATTATGTTGAAAGTCATACATGCTTTTGTAGTGCGTAGATGGACTTGGTATGATTATGACGAGAGACTATTCGGTGTAATCATGGCCGTAATGTTACAAATGATGTGATAAAAATCCTCGATGGTAGTAGTGCATTGGTGGGCGATTGTTGGCATGATCATGACCATTAATGAATACACAAATATTCTTGGCGGCGTAGTGCATGAATAATTGTGGTCGTGATCTTAAAGAATATCCTTGGTAGTAGTGCGGGGTGATTCGATGATGTGGAATATTTATTAAAGTGAGTCTCATTTATAACGATGATGAAAAACCTTTTAAAACCTAAAAGATAGTAGACTTTATTTTCTACTTGACTCTTTTAATGGATTAGATATTCATTTATGAGTTAAACTTGGTTGTCATTGTATTTTATCGGTTTAACATTGTTGAAGACTATTGATAATTTATTACGCATTATCTTAGTCGTAATATTTCTTCTTGGGCTAGTTGAGCTCACCCTTTCTTTTCTTTATTCTCTTGAGAAATGAGAATATAAATTTGAGACGAGTCGGGAAGCAGTGATGGTCTAAAGATAGCATTAGTAGTCCTCACTATTACGTGAAATAGTGTGATAATAATTGTAATGAGGACTCCTTTTTGAGTTTGTATAATATCTAGTAGGCGATATTTGTATTTAAACTCACGAGTTTATGTATTAAGTTGTATTTAAATTCTATACCATGTAAGTAAATGGCGACCAAGATGGGTGATGTATACCTAATTTTGGGGGCGTCACGGTTGGTATCGAGCTTAGGGATATGATCCCTGGCTAAGATGTGAGAATAGTACTAGGGAGGGAGGCGGGGAATACCTTATTTAGTATGACCTACCTAAGTTTATGTGTTATTTTATTGGTTGGTGGGAAGATAGGGATAATTTGTTACATGTCAATTAACCTTTTGTTTTGTGGCGATGTCTCGAAAATGACATCTCGAGAATGTTGAGAATAGCAATGGGCTTGAGCGATCGTTGATTGATTCTACATATCAATAATCGGGATAATGTGCATGCGCGGAAGGCGACAATCCTCATGCATACAACAACAACCTTGACCAAATGATGAATGATCAAATGTTAGGAGGCTTTATGCAATTTATGCGGCAATGAAATAGAGGCGACTCTGTCCAAAACGTGGGGTGGAAACACGGAAAACTCTCGGTGATCACGCATTAAACAATTGAGAGCTGGGACCACCGGAGTTTAAGGGTGAGCAAAACCACTTGGCGGAAGCATGGATAAAGCAGATTACCAAGATATTTGATGTCTTGGGATGCTCAGAGAGCAAAAGGTTCCCTTTGCCGCCTTTATGTTCAAGCGGAGAGGCGATTCTTGGTGGGAATCGATAAAAGCGTACTCAACTTCTTTGTCTTGAAGATATCTTGGGAGAAGTTCGAGGAGATGTTCAACGACAAATACTTTCACGAAAGTATTCGCCACATGAAGGAGGTGGAGTTTATCAAGTTGGAACAAAACAATATGGCCAGGTGTCGCATGATACGAGGCAAAATTTGCGGAGTTATCACGGTTTCATCCCACTTGGTGGATAATGAAGAGAAGAATGGCGCGAATGTTTTTAAGAGGTTTGAAGCGGGAGATCGTCGACATCTTATTTCTCATAAAAGCGTGTTTGTATTAGGATGTTGTAAATAGGGCTCGATTAGTGGAGCGATAATGAGTCAATATGACTAAAAAGAAGTAGTCGGCAAAATTATAATACCGGTGAGAGTAGTCATCGAGCGGTGACAACAAGCGTGGAGGAATCAAGCGGGCGGATATGGTAACCACGCCGGTGGTGTCGAGGCCAAAACAATAAGAATGGACATTTCAAGAAAAGGAGATTCAACAATAATGGAAAGGCGTCAAAGACCTGGCACCCGTTGTTAAGGAAGGAGAAAGACCACCTATCGTATGCTTCAAATGCGGAGGAGAGGACACATCGATCAAGCTGCGCCATGCCATCAAAGCGTGTTATAATTGTGGAAGAAGGTCACTTAGCTCGATTTTGTCGTTCTAGAAGACAAATTTAGCTAGGATGGAGGCACCAAAGGCCGTCCCGGAAAATTCAAAGCCAGTAGTCTGAGGAGGCGTTTGTTGTGACCTCCCAAAGAAGCAAGGAATCCGAATGAGGTCATCACGGGTAAGCTTATCATAAACTCTAATGAAGTCTATACTTTATTTGATCCGGTTCTACCCATTCTTTTATTTCTCCTACTTGCACTCATCGATTAAATTTGACTCAGGAGAAATTAGACTTTGACTTATCTGTGGAAACTCCGTTGGGAGAAACCTTCATTACATCCCTTTGTTTATAAGTCTTGTTTGGTTCAAATCGGTACCCTCACATTACACTGTCGATCTTATTTCATTAAAAATACTTGCATTTAGCGTGATTCTAGGGATTGATTGGTTAACTACTTATCATGCAAAAATTGATTATTTTTCGTAAGGTTGTTAGCTTTCATATTCTAATCAACCTATTATGCGAATTCAAACCACCAAACCATTAAAATCAATCACGGTCATCTCAAGCCATAAAGCTATTCGTTTATTGAAAAGCGGATGTCAAGCTTTCTTAGCTCATATCCTGATTTAAACAAAAATCGTCGAGTTTTGAGCGATATTTCTATTGTTAATAAATTTCTGACGTATTCCAGAAGAACTTCTGGCCTACCCCCAGGCGTGAAATTGAATTTTGTATCGACCTTGAACCCGGTACAAAACCTATTTCCAAAGCCCCATATCGAATAGCTCTATTGAACTTGAGGAGTTAAAGACCCAATGCGAGGAATTGTTAGACATTGGCTTTATTCGTCCTAGTACTTTTCCTTGGGGTGCTCTGTTACATTCGTGAAGAAGAAAGATGGGAGTATGCGACTTTGTATTGATTATCGGGAGTTGAATCATGTCACCATCAAAAATAGGTATCCATTGCTACGTATTGATGACTGTTTGACCCGATTTGCAAGGAGCAAATTCTTTTCAAAGATTGATCTTCGTTAGGATATCACCGATTGAAGATTAGAGCCGTGACATTCAAAGGCGGCTTCGGAACTCGATGCGGGCATTATGAATTCTAGTCATGTCCTTTGGATTGACTAATGCTCCTCACGCCTTTATGGATATGATGAGCAGAGTATTCAAGGAATATTTAGATCACTTTGTGGTCGTCTTTATTGATGACATCCTTATTTATTCCAAAAGCCGTGAAGATCATGAAAGCAACACTTGAGGTCGACACTCCAAAAGCTTCGTGAATATAAGCTTTATGCAAGTTGAAGAAATGTGAGTTACGGCTTGAAGAAGTAGCATTCCTTGGGCACGTGGTATCAAGTCATGGAATATCATTGACCAAAGAAAGATTGAAGCTATTCAAAGCTAGGAACAACCTAAATCGATTAATAGAAGTCGTAGCTTTCTCGGTTTATTTGGTTATTATCGGAGATTCGTGGAAGGATTTTCTCGAATCGCTACTCCATTGATTTCGGTGACTCGAAAAAGATCTGAAAGTTCGGTTGGAGCGAAGAATGTGAGAAGAGTTTTCAAGAACTCGAGGAGACTTATTTCAAAGATTTTGTTACGACAATACCATCGGCTCGGAGGATTTGTCATCTCTGGTGATGCTTGAGCAAAGGGTTGGGATGTGTTCTTATGCAACATGGAAAAGTTATAGCCTATGCCTCATGACAACTCAAAGAATATGAGTGGAATTATACTACTCGTGATCTAGAGTTAGCATTTGTTGTCTTTGCACTTAAAATTTGGAGGCATTACTTGTATGGGGAGAAAGTGGAGATCTTTACGGATCATAAAAGCCTCAAATATTTCTTCACTCAAAAAGGAACTCAACATGCGACAACGACGTTGGCTTGGCTGTTGAAAGATTATGATCATACCATCGATACCATCTGGAAAAGCAAAGCGTGGTAGTTGACACATTGAGTAAAAAATCATATGCAATCTGAGTGCGATATTGTCAACATAAAGAGCCCATTTTGTGTGACTTGCAAAGGATGGAGATAGAGTTAAAGACTCGAGGACGCGTGTGATGATAGCAAGTATCTGAGTAGAGGCAGACTTTAATCGATAAATTTAAAGGCTGCTTTCGAGACACTGACACACAAGGCGATGCGTATGAAGAAGAAAGTGCAAGAAGGTCTTATCTTAGGAAGCAAGAATCGATGAAGAAGGAATACTTGAGTCAACTCCGGACTTTGTGTTCTAACGATCACGATTTAAAGTATAATATCATGATGGGGCATACAACACACCATTTCTGATCCATCTGGGAGTACCAAAATGTATCATGATATTTCGTAAATACATTTTGGTGGAGCAATATGAAAGAGAGAGATATATTTGTTTATCTCAAGGTGTCTAACTTGTCAAGCGAGTTAAAGCGGAGCATCAAGTACCAAAAGGTCCATTGTAACCACTTGAAATTCAGAATGGAAGTGGGAGCACATTACCATGGATTTCGTTCTCGGTCTTCCTAAGGTTTCTCAAGGCGTTGATGCGATTTGGGTCATTGTTGATAGATTGACTAAGTCTGCTCATTTCTTACCGATCTGAGAAACTTATACACTTGAAGCGTCTTGCTCGTATGTACATAAGCGAGATTGTAAGACTGCATGGTATGCCGGTATCCATAGTTTACGATCGAGACCCAAGATTCACTTCACGATTTTGGGTTAGTTTGCAAAAAGCTATAGAGCGCAGACTTACGGTTTAGCTCGGCATATCATCATCTCTCGAGACGGACGAGACGATCGGAGAGGACTATTCAAACTCTTGAAGATCTATTAAGACTACGTGTCCTTGATTTCAAGGGAGTTGGGACAAGTTCTTACCATTGGTGGAGTTTTCCTACAACAACAGTTATCAAGCAAGTATTGGCATGGCTCCATTTGAAGCGTTGTATGGAAGAAAGTGTCGTTCTCGGTATCTTTGGGATGAGGTGGGTGAAGCAGCGTTGTTGGGGCCGGAGTTGGTACGTATGACTACGGAAAAGATTCAAATGATCCGACAACGTATAAAAACCTCACAAAATCGACAAAAGAGTTATCTTGATCTTCATCGAAAGGGCGTGGAATTCGATATAGGAGATCGTGTGTTGTTAAAAGTTGCTCCATGAAAAGGAGTTACAAGATTTGGAAAGAGAGAAAACTTAATCCTCGATTCATCCGGTCCATTTTAATCTTCGATCGAGTAGGAGCGTGGCCTATAGACTCGCTTTTACCACCAAATATGTCTCGTGTTCATAACGTTTTCACATATCCATATTACGTAAATATGTGAAAGACCCGTACCACATTATTGAGTTAGAACCCAGACGAAATAGCGGAAGATTTGGACGTATGAAGAGGTTCTGTTCAAATCTTGGATAAGAAGGAACATATTCTACGCTCGAGGTTATACCTCAAGTCAAAGTTTTGTGGAGGAACCACGATGTTGAGGAAATGACTTGGGAGTTAGAATCGAAATGAAATCAAGGTATCCTTACCTCTTCGACATACCAGTCGTACCCTAATTTTCGGGCGAAATTTCATAAGAAGGGAGGTTATAAGACCCCAACTTTTATAAATAAAGATGAATTTTTCTATAAATATTATTTTTGAATATTATGGAATAAATTTGATATAATGTTATAGTTGTGGGTAATATTTATAAATTTTGCAAAGTATGCGAGTTGTTATAAAATATTCGTTTGGTAGGGAATATTCTTTTTAGGGAATATTATTACAACTACTCAATCATTGGTGGACCCCTAATGAAATTATTATCGGATTGAGAAAGCGACAAAAATATTTTTTATAAAAATAAGCAGGAGGTGTTATTCTGAGTTAAAAGCTGTTGAACTACCGGTGGTAAAAATGCGATGTCTGGCGTGGTTGCGTAGTAGACACACGGTATTGATTATTGATGCTTACGTGAAGTCACTCACCTATGCTTTCAATTATTGCTCTGATAATTCTTTGCATCATATCTCTTATATTATTGATTCAATTATTGTCGCGATTATCATCGTATAATATGTTATAGTATTAAATCAATAATTGAGGCGACAAGTTATAAATGATTAATAATTGTTGAAAGATTAAATATGTGTTATGATTTGTGGTAAGTTTGATTATTTTATGGGGGCTCGTATATATCATCTAAGAGTCTCTTAAATCGATAGTAATTACATTTGTGAATAGTAATTACCTTCACCGTCGATAGTATTTACCTTCTTAAATCGATAGTATTTACCCTTGTGAATAGTATTTACCTTCGTCGATAGTAATTACCTTCGTCGATAGTAATTACCCTTGTGAATAGTATTTACCTTCGTCGATAGTATTTACCTTACCGTTAATAGTAATTACCTTTACGGACGTCGAACCACTTGTCGTTTCACATTCTGAGCGTCGAACCAACCACATCGTTTCACATTCTGAGCGTCGAACCACTTTTCTTTTCATATCATTAGTCGTCGAAGCCACTTGCCTTTTCACACGGCGGTCTTAAGCTAGAAATCTTCTATAAATAGAGGCTAGGGCTTCATTATTTTTCACGAATTCATTCGAGCTATTGAGAGAGAAAGTATAGAAAAGAATAAGAGAAAGAAGAAGAGTATTTTGTTACTACATTCTTTGCGATATTCAATCTCTACCAAAAGTAAGGGGTGTTATTCTTTCTTATTCATGAAGAAGCTGTTGTTATTCCATTGCTTATTATTACATTGGAATAAACTTTGTATCTGTGAGTTTACCTATCTTGGTGACATTCTTCTATTATTACATTGGAACATCACATGCATGTGTTTTTACAGGACTGGTTAAAATCTTTATTATTATTACATTGGAACATCACATGCATGTGTTTTACAGGACTGGTTAAAATCTTTATTATTATACTGTTGGAACATTACATGCATGTGTTTTACAGGACTGGTTAAAATCGTTTTTATCATTACATTGGAATATCTATTTGTGTGTTTTACGGATCTGGTTCCATCTTTATTATTACATTGGAACATCCTCATCGGTGTGAATTTCACACGACTGGTTCCGTTATTATTATTACATTGGAATAACTTTTATACATGCGATACCGCATGCATGGTGATTTCTTTTGTTATTCCATTCTTTATTATACCCGGTTGGTTAAAACTTTGACTTATACTCCATGAAATTAGTAGAATATCCTTGATATTTGCGTTTCATCCGATATCTTTTCATGGAAATATTCTTATTCGATCATTCTTGAATTTTACTAATTTGGACGTTAATAATTCTGGATAAAATAATTCTTGAACTTGTTTTATTGAATTCTTATATCATTGTCATCATCCTCATATTTTATATTATGTTGAAAAAGTCATACGTGGCACATAGTGCATAGATGGACTTGGTATGATTATGACCGAGAGACTATTCGGTGTAATCTTGGTAGTAATGTTACAAATGATGTGATAAAAATTATCGATGGTAGTAGTGCATTGGTGGACGATTGTTGGCATGATCATGACCATTAATGAATACTATAAATATTCTTGGGCGTAGTGCATGAATAATTGTGGTCGTGATCTAAAGAATATCCTTGGTAGTAGTAGTGCGGGGTGATTCGATGATGTGGAATATTTATTAAAAGTGAGTCTCATTTATATTGATGATGAAAACCTTTTAAAACCTAAAAGATAGTAGACTTTTTTTCTACTCGACTCTTTTAATGGATTGCATATTCATTGCAGATTAAACTGGTTGTCTATTGTATTTTATCGGTTTAACATTGTTGAAGACTATTGATAATTTATTACGCATTATCTTAGTCATAATATTTCTTCTTGGGCTAGTTGAGCTCACCCTTTCTTTCCTTTATTCTCTTGAAATGAGAATATAAATTTGGGGACGAGTCGGGAAGCAGTGATGGTCACGAAGATAGCATTAGTAGTCCTCACTATTAATACGTAAAATAGTGTGATAATAAGCTGTAATGAGGACTTTTGTTTGAGTTTGTATAATATCTAGTAGACGATATTTGTATTTAAACTCACAGTTTATGTCGTATTTATACGACGAGTTATGTAAATAAGTTGTATTTAAATTCTGTACCATGTAAGTGGCGACCCAAGATGGGTGATGTATACCTAATTTTGGGGGCGTCACACTACAGGCCACAGATGACTTTAAAAAAAATATAAACATGAGGATGATGACAATGATATAAGAATTCAATAAAACAAGTTCAAGAATTATTTTATCCAGGAATTATTAACGTCCAAATTTTCAACATGATACTATTTTGTAGAGTAAAATTCAAGAATGATCAGAAGAATATTTTCATGAAAAGATACTGGATGAAATGCAAATATCAAGGATATTCCACTAATTTCATGGAGTATAGAAGTCAAAGTTTTAACCAACTGGGTATAATAAAGAATGGAATAACAAAAGAAATCACCATGCATGCGATAATCATGCATGAGCAAAGTTATTCCAACAGAATAATAAATATAACGGAAGTCCGTAAAGGCGAAACGCCATGCATGTGATGTTCCAATGAATAATAATAAAGAGGGAACCAGTCCGGTGTAAAACACACGCATGTGATGTTCCAGCAGAATAATAATAAAAGCGGAACCAGTCGGTGTAAAACACATGCACATGATGTTCCAAATGTAATAATAATAAAGACGGAACCAGTCGGTGTAAAACACATGCATGGATGTTCCAACAGAATAATAATAAAGTCGAAACCAGTGCGGTGTAAAACACACGCATGTGGATGTTCCAAATGAATAATAAAAGAATGCCACCAAGTATAGGGTAAAACCACGATACAAAGTTATTCTAACGTAATAATAAGCAATGGAATAACAACAGCTTTTCTTCATGAATAAGAAAGAATAACACCCTTACTTTTGGTAGGAGATTGAATCGCAGAGAGTGTAAGAATAAAATACTCTTCTTCTTTCTCTTATTTCTCTATACTTTCTCTCTATAGCTTGAATGAATTCGAGAAAAATAATGAAGCACTAAGCCTCTATTTATAGAAGATTTCTAGCTTAAGACCCGCTAGTGTGAAAAGGCAAGTGGCTCGACGACCGGTAATGTGAAAAGAAAAGTGGTTCGATCACCTGTAATGTGAAACGACAAGTGGTTTGACGCCTGTAATGTGAAACGGCAAGTGGTTCGACGTCTGGTAAAGGTAATTACTATCGACGAAGGTAATTATTATTCACAAGGGTAATTACTATCGACGAAGGTAATTACTATCGATTTAAGGTAAATACTATCGATTGGAAGGTAATTACTATTCACAAAGGTAATTGCTATTGACGAAGAGACTCTTAGATGATGACATATGGGCCCCCATAAAATAATCAAACTTACCACAAACGTCTCATATAAGACTCTTTACATACATTAAAGATTGAATAAATATTACCACAAATCATTTTATTTTTAATTAACACATTTTAATCTTTCAATAATTATTAATCATTTATAACTTGTCGCCTCAATTAATAATATAACATATTATATGTAGCGCCCCAAAATTAGGTATACATCACCCATCTTGGGTCGCCACTTACATAGTACGTAATTTAAATACAAATTAATACATAAAGCTGTGAGTTTAAATACAAATATCGCTCTACTAGATATTATACAAACTCAAAAAGGAGTCCTCATTACAATTATTATCACACTATTTCACGAGAATAGTGAGGACTACTAATCTTATTTTCAGGACCATCACTCGTTTCCCGACTCGTCCCCAGGCTATATTCTCATTTTCTGAAGAAACGGTGAAAGAAAAGGGTGAGCTCAACTAGCCCAAGAAGAAATATTATGACTAAGATAATGCGAGAATAAATTATCAATAGTCTTCAACAATGTTAAAGCGATAAAATACAATAGACAACCGGTTTAAGCTGCGGATGGAATACGATCCATTAAAAGAGTCGAGTAGAAAATAAAGTCTACTATCTTTTAGGTTTTAAAAGGTTTTTCATCATGTTATAGCCGAGACTCAAACTTTAATAAATATTCCACATCATCGAATCACTTACCGCACTACGGCTAAGGATATTCTTTAGTATCACGACCACAATTATTCATGCACCACAAAGCCGAGAATATTTGTGTATTCATTAATGGTCATGATCATGCCAACAATCTGTCCATCAATGCACTACTACCCATCGAGGATTTTACCACATCATTTGTAACATTACGGGCCATGATTACAATCGAATAGTCTCTGGTCATAATCATACCAAGTCCATCTATGCACTACAAGCCACGAGATGACTTTTAAAAAAATATAAACATGAGGATGATGACAATGATATAAGAATTCAATAAAACAAGTTCAAGAATTATTTTATCCGGGGAATTATTAACGCCCAAATTGTCAACATGATCTTTGTTTTGTAGAGTAAAATTCAAGAATGATCGGAAGAATATTTTCATGAAAAGATATCTTTGGATGAAACGCAAATATCGAGGATATTCCACTAATTTCATGGAGTATATAAGTCAAAGTTTTAACCTAATTTGGGTATAATAAAGAATGGAATAACCAAAGAAATCACCATGCATGCGATAGACCGCTTACAGTGAGTTATTCCAATGTAATAATAAATAACGGAACCCGGTCCCAGGCGTAAAAACGCATGCATGGGATGTTCCAACAGTAATAATAATAAAGAGGAACCGGTCGGTGTAAAACACATGCATGAGGATGTTCCAACAGAATAATAATAAAGAGGCGGAACCCAGTCAGAGTGTAAAACACATGACGAGGATGTTCCAATGTAATAATAATAAAGAGCGGAACCAGTCCTGTAAAACACATGATGCAGGATGTTCCAATGAGAATAATAATAAAGAGCGGAACCAGTCCGTGTAAAAACACACAGATGAGGATGTTCCAATGAATAATAGAAGAATGCCACCAAGTATAGGGTAAACCGCGTATACAGGTTATTCTAACAGAATAATAAGCAATGGAATAACAACAGTTTTCTTCATGAATAAGAAAGAATAACACCCCTTACTTTTGGTAGGAGATTGAATACTGCAGTAGTGTAGTAACAAAATACTCTTCTTCTTTTCTCTTATTCTCTCTATACTTTCTCTCTATAGCTTGAATGAATTCGTGAAAAATAATGAAGCACTAGGCCTCTATTTATAGAAGATTTCTAGCTTAGCACCGCCAGTGTGAAAAGGCAAGTGGCTCGTATTTGGTAATGTGAAAAGAAAAGTGGTTCGACGCCTGTAATGTGAAACGACAAGTGGTTTGACGCCTGTAATGTGAAATGGCAAGTGGTTTGACGTCTGGTAAAGGTAATTACTATTGACGAAGGTAATTACTATTCACAAGGGTAATTACTATCGACGAAGGTAATTACTATCGATGAAGGTAAATCTTATCGACGAAGGTAATTACTATTCACAAAGGTAATTGCTATTGACGAAGAGACTCTTAGATGATGACATATGGGCCCCCCCATAAAATAATCAAACTTACCACAAACGTCTCATAACAGACTCTTTATATACATTAAGGATTGAATAAATATTACCACAAATCATTTTATTTTTAATCAACACATTTTTAATCTTTCAACAATTATTAATCATTTATAACTTGTCGTCTCAATTAATAATATAACATATTATATGTGACGCCCCCAAAATTAGGTATACATCACCCATCTTGGGTCGCCACTTACATGGTACAGAATTTAAATACAAATTAATACATAAACTGTGAGTTTAAATACAAATATCGTCTACTAGATATTATACAAACTCAAAAAGGAGTCCTCATTACAATTATTATCACACTATTTCACAGAATAGTGAGGACTACTAATGCTATCTTCAGGACCATCACTCGTTTCCCGACTCGTCCAATTTATATTCTCATTTCCGAAGAAAACGGTGAAAGAAAGGGTGAGCTCAACTAGCCCAAGAAGAAATATTATGACTAAGATAATGCGAATAAATTATCAATAGTCTTCAACAATGTTAAACCGATAAAATACAATAGACAACCGGTTTAAGCTGCGGTGGAATATGCAATCCATTAAAAGAGTCGAGTAGAAAATAAAGTCTACTATCTTTTAGGTTTTAAAAGGTTTTCATCATTGTTATAATTTGAGACTCAAACTTTAATAAATATTCCACATCATCGAATCACCCACGCACTACTTCTGACTAAGGATATTCTTTTAGTATCACGACCACAATTATTCATGCACTACATGCCAAGAATATTTGTGTATTCATTAATGGTCATGATCATGCCAACAATCGTCCATCAATGCACTACTACCATCGAGGATTTTTACCACATTATTTGTAACATTACGGTCATGATTACACCGAATAGTCTCCGGTCATAATCATACCAAGTCCATCTATGCACTTATGAATACGAGATGACTTTAAAAAAATATAAACATGAGGATGATGACAATGATATAAGAATTCAATAAAACAAGTTCAAGAATTATTTTATCCAGAATTATTAACGTCAAATTGTCAACATGATCATTGCTTTTGTAGAGTAAAATTCAAGAATGATCGGAAGAATATTTTCATGAAAAGATCTTTAGATGAAATGCAAATATCAAGGATATTCCACTAATTTCATGGAGTATAGAAGTCAAAGTTTTAACCAATTTGGGTATAATAAAGAATGGAATAACAAAAGAAATCACCGTAAATGCGATAGGTAGCACAGGCGGAGTTATTTCAACGAGAATAATAAATAACGGAACCGGTCCCACAGTAAAAACGCATGCCAGACGAGGATGTTCAGCAGAATAATAATAAAGAGGGAACTGGTCCGGTGTAAAACACACGCATGTGATGTTCAGCAGAATAATAATAAAAAGGCGGAACCAGTCGGTGTAAAACCACAGATGCAGGATGTTCCAGCAGAATAATAATAAAAAAGCGGAACCAGTCAGGTGTAAAACACTGAGCATGGATGTTCCAATGAGAATAATAGAAGAATGTCACCAAGTATTGGGTAAACTGGCGTGATACAAAGTTATTCTAATGTAATAATAAGCAATGGAATAACAACAGTTTCTCTTCATGAATAAGAAAGAATAACACCCCTTACTTTTGGTAGGAGATTGAATCTGCAGTAGTGTAGTAACAAAATACTCTTCTTCTTTCTCTCTTATTCTCTCTATACTTTCTCTCTCTATAGCTTGAATGAATTAAGTGAAAATAATGAAGCATTAGGCCTCTATTTATAGAAGATTTCTAGCTTACTTTTCTTGAGTGTGAAAAGGCAAGTGGCTCGATTTAATTTGGTAATGTGAAAAGAAAAGTGGTTCGGCCTTTGTAATGTGAAACCTGTAAGACCTCAAATTTTTAAATAAAAAGGAATTTCCTTTATTTATTATTTTGAAATAGTAAGGGTTGATTTGATTAATGTGGATAGTTAAGGGTTAAATACGCAAATATTTTAAAATAAGCAAGTGGTTATAAAATATTCATTATCGTTCGGGGAATATTCGTTTGGTCGTGGAATATTAAATCTTTGTCGTAGAATATTAAATGCGACGGTAGTGACCATGTGTGGGCCCTATAACGGAAAGCGATTGGATGAAGAAAACGACAAATATAAGTTGTTTTAAAATAACGGCGTAGTTGTTATCATTAACACTATTGGAATACCCGGTGGTTAAAACACACTAATACGCGTTGTTGAAGAAAGATGGCACCGGTATTGCACCAATTATTGATTCTTACGTGAAGAAGGCACTACTCAATAATGGTTACGGTAATTCTTATTCAAATATTTTATTGAGTTAATAATTCTGCGTTGATATTTTATATTGTCATTGTTGTTTGATAATTGTCATTACACAAGATTATTTTTCATTATCGAAGCAATAATTCATATTATCTAAATAATATTATTAGATAACATTATTGGCAATGTCTAGAAAGTTCGTCTAAGGAGAGGTTTGGTCACCTAATTAATTGCGGGTAAGAAGAAATTCTTATTGGAAAGCCCCTCTTTCTGGGAGGCGCACTGGTTGTCAATATTGTGATTACGTAATATTATTTGTGAATAATTAATTATTGATTTATATGATGAGGAAAATATTGATTTTATGTGGATATAGATGAGAAAATTTTTAAAATGACAATTGTTGAAAATTAATATTTTATCTTTTTCTCGATAAAATAATTCATTTAAATATATTATTTTAACGGTGATATTTTTTATAACGAATGTGGGATATATGAGTATCTGAGGAGGAAGAGTATTTTTGCAATAAATGTTTAAAACATGTTAAACATGTCGGTGGACCCCATTTATTGGTGAAATTTGATTATAGCACAAAAATCGCCTGCGTTTGTGGATTTGATCAATTTTTGTTGGGAATTTGGAAAACTTTCTTACGCAAAGTTGTAGAGAATTGAATTTCCTATAAAACTCGTGAGATTCGAATTTTCTGATGAAAGGGCTATTTATTATGAATTATTGAAGTTTCAAGCTCAAAATAATTGATTTTTGTAAGTTTTAATTATTTATTTTATGAAAAACATTTTTATCATTTCTTTCTAGAAGGTTGGCATGTGGGAAATGTTGGGATCTGATTTCCAAAGAGGCGAGGAAATTTATTAATAATAATATATTTTATTAAATTTTACGCTTTGGTGTTCTAAGCATTTTCCTATAAATAGGGTCTTAGGTTAGAATTGAAAATCACACCGAAAACTGAAGTTTTCTCTCTATATTATCGAGCGTATTCTTGTGAGTATTTTGAGTATACTTTGAGTATTGTTACGGTGCAAGTCCAAGTCATAGCTTATATCAGGTGTTTCAAATAGAAATCTTGATCTTTCGAGGTAAGGGATGTTATTTTCTTCTCAAATGATATTATTTCTTCAATATCATTATCTTTGAAATATTGGTTGGAACTTTTTATCAAATTTGGAACTTTTTCATGTCGGGGTTACTATTCATGAGTTCTTATTCACGAGTTACTATTCATGAGTTCTTATTCACGAGTACTATTCATGAAGCGTGAAGATATTTTTGTGGAATTTCTATCTTTTGGTGTGAGTTACTATTCACGATATCGGCCTTTATTCACGATATCTAAGCACTATTCACGATACTCGATCTTATTCACCAAAAAAATAAAATTTCTTCTTTTCGTCCAAAACATCTATTACGGATACTAACTCGATTGTATCCATGTTTTGATCATTCTTGAATTTTACACCACTATGATTATTTTTGAGGTATTTTTGGACGTGGATAAAACCAAGTACGAATCCTTAATCCTTAATCCTTGTCATTTTGTTTCACTTTGGATTTGTTTCTTTAAAAAAATATTTTCATCATCCTCGGTCTTAAATGATGATATTATGGAATATCTTTGGCTGTAGTGAAAAGAAAAGATGAATGATTTCTTAAGAATATCTTTGGCCCTGTAGTCAAAAAGATGAATGATTTTGAAGAATATCTTTGGCCCGTAGTGCAAAGATGAGCAGTGTTTAAATGAACATGATTAATCGATGAATATCTTTGGCTTTGTAGTCAAAGATGAATATTTGATTCAGGATGTATATGATTGATGTTACTGGGGATAAAAGATGAGCGATGAACTTTTAAATTCATACATAGAAGATAGTAGTTTGCATTCTACTTAACTCTTCTAATGAATTATTATTTCATGTGAATATTGATATAAAATTTGTTGTCTATTGTATTCTATTAGATTTTTCCTGTTGAAGACTAACGATAATTTGTTGTATATTATCTTAGTCATAATATTCTTTTCTTGAGCTAGTTGAGCTCACCCTTTTCCTTTTGTTCCATTTTTCTCGGGAGGCGAGAATATAGCGAGTACGCAGCCTGGGGGGTATGGAATGAAGGTTTTAGAAAAGGATTGTTTAGTAGTCCTCACCATTTTTGTAAAATAATGTATCAATAAATGTGATGAGGATTTATTTGAGTATAGATATTATCTAGAAGATAATATTTGTATTCAAACTCACAGCTTTTCTTGTTGTAATAATAAAGTTGTAGTTGTTTACGTACCATGTATTGATTTCGAATAGGTGATGTATACCTATTTTGGGGCGTCACGAAACGACAAGTGGTTCGGACGCTCAGTAATGTGAAACGACAAGTGGTTTGGCCTTTGTAATGTGAAACGGCAAGTGGTTTGACGTCGGTAAAGGTAATTACTATTGACGAAGGTAATTACTATTCACAAGGGTAATTACTTATGACGAAGGTAATTACTATCGAATGAAGGTAAATACTTATTGACGTAGGTAATTACTATTCACAAAGGTAATTGCTATTATTGAAGAGACTCTTAGATGATGACATATGGGCCCCCCATAAAATAATCAAACTTACCATAAAACATCTCATATGAGACTCTTTATATACATTAAGGATTGAATAAATATTACCACAAATCATTTTATTTTTAATCAACACATTTTAATCTTTCAACAATTATTAATCATTTATAACTTGTCGTCTCAATTAATAATATAACATATTATATGTGACGCCCCAAAATTAGGTATACATCACCCATCTTGGGTCGCCACTTACATAGTACGTAATTTAAATACAAATTAATACATAAAGCGTGAGTTTAAATACAAATATAAATCTACTAGATATTATACAAACTCAAAAGGAGTCCTCATTACAATTATTATCACCTTTATTTCACCGAATAGTGAGGACTACTAATGCTATCTTCGAGGACCATCACTCGTTTCCCCGACTCGTCCCGCCTATATTCTCATTTCAAGAAGAGAACGGTGAAAGAAAGGGTGAGCTCAACTAGCCCAAAGAAGAAATATTATGACTAAGATAATGCGTAATAAATTATCAATAGTCTTCAACAATGTTAAACTGATAAAATACAATAGACAACCAGTTCAACTGCAGCGGAATATACAATCCATTAAAAGAGTCGAGTAGAAAATAAAGTCTACTATCTTTTAGGTTTTAAAAGGTTTTCATCATCAATTATATTTGAGACTCGACTTTAATAAATATTCCACATCATCGAATCACCCCGCACTACTACGGCTAAGGATATTCTTTAGTATCACGACCACAATTATTCATACCTTCTGGGCCAAGAATATTTGTGCATTCATTAATGGTCATGATCATGCCAACAATCGTCCATCAATGCACTACTGACCATCGAGGATTTTTACCACATCATTTGTAACATTACGGTCATGATTACACCGAATAGTCTCTCGGTCATAATCATACCAAGTCCATCTATGCACCTACAAAGCCACGGATGACTTTAAAAAAATATAAACATGAGGATGATGACAATGATATAAGAATTCAATAAAACAAGTTCAAGAATTATTTTATCCGAGAATTATTAACGTCCAATTGTCAACATGATCTTTGTTTTGTAGAGTAAAATTCAAGAATGATCGGAAGAATATTTTCATGAAAAATACTAGATGAAATGCAAATATCAAGGATATTCCACTAATTTCATGGAGTATAGAAGTCAAAGTTTTAACCAACTAGGTATAATAAAGAATGGAATAACAAAAGAAATCACCGTGCATGCGATAACCGCATGTGCGAGTTATTTCAACAGAATAATAAATAACGGAACCCGGTCCGGCAGAAACGCATGCATGAGGATGTTCCAATGTAATAATAATAAAGAGGGAACCAAGTCCGGTAAAAACACATGACGGGATGTTCCAAAGAATAATAATAAAGACGGAACCAGTCCGGTGTAAAACATGAGAGGCAGGATGTTCCAACAGAATAATAATAAAGGCGGAACCGGTCAAGGTGTAAAAACACACACAGACAGGATGTTCCAAAGAATAATAGAAGAATGTCACCAAGTATTGGGTAAACCAGCGTATCTGAGGTTATTCTAATGAAGAATAATAAGCAATGGAATAACAATGATTCTCTTCATGAATAAGAAAGAATAACACCCCCTTACTTTTGGTAGGAGATTGAATCTGCGAAGAGTGTAGTAACAAAATACTCTTCTTCTTTCTCTCTTATTCTCTCTATACTTTCTCTCTATAGCTTGAATGAATTCGTGAAAAATAATGAAGCACTAGGCCTCTATTTATAGAAGATTTCTAGCAAAACTTTTCTTAAGTGTGAAAAGGCAAGTGGCTTCAACGATTTGGTAATGTGAAAAGAAAAGTGGTTCGACCCCGTAATGTGTGAAACGACGACAAGTGGTTCGACCTTTGTAATGTGAAACAACAAGTGGTTTGGCGCTTTGTAATGTGAAACGGCAAGTGGTTTGACGTCCGGTAAAGGTAATTACTATCGACGAAGGTAATTACTTATTCCAAGAGGTAATTTCTATTGACGAAGGTAATTACTTATTGACGAAGGTAAATACTTATTGCGACGGTAATTACTATTCACAAAGGTAATTACTATCGATGAAGAGACTCTTAGATGATGACATATGGGCCCCCATAAAATAATCAAACTTACCACAAACGCGTCTCATAATGAGACTCTTTATATACATTAAGGATTGAATAAATATTACCACAAATCATTTTATTTTTAATCAACACATTTTAATCTTTCAACAATTATTAATCATTTATAACTTGTCGTCTCAATTAATAATATAACATATTATCTGATGATCTTGTGACAATAATTGAATCAATAATATAAGAGATATAATGCAAAGAATTCATGTAGTAATAATTGAAAGCATAAATTGAGTGACTTCTCACGTAAGCATCAATAATCAATCTTTGTGTACTGCTTATGCAACCACAGCGCGTATTCTTTGTACTTTTACCCACCGAGTATTTCAACAGGTTTTAACGGTAATACCTCCGTAGTTATTTTTATAAAATATTTTTGTCGTTTTTCAATCCGACAATAATTACATTTTGTGGGGTCCACCAATGATTGAGTAGTTATACTGAATATTCCTAACAAAAAGAATATTCCCCACCAAACGAATATTTTATAACAACTTGCATACTTTGCAAAATTTATAAATATTACCCACAACTATAACATTATATCAAATTTATTCCATAATATTCAAAAATAATATTTATAGAAAAATTCATCTTTATTTATAAAAGTTGGGGTCTTACAACTTTATTTTACCAACCGGGTATTCCAACAGTGTTAACGGTAACGATTACGTCATTATTTATAAAAATTTAATTTTGTCGTTTTCTTCCGGCGCAGTTATTACATTATGGGAGCATAAATGGTGGTCTTGCTGCCGTAAATGCATTTAATATTCCCAACGAAAAGAATATTCCAAGCCCAAACGAATATTCCCCGATAACAATGAATATTTTATAACCACTTGTGTATTTTAAAAAAATTTCATATATCACCCTTAACTTTAACTTTTATCAATTTAACCATTTACTGAATAGAAAAATTGAATACTTTTATTTCATAAAATTCGGGGTCTTACACAATTTATTACTAATCCCAATTCTTATAATTTTAGAAATATATTTATATATGCTTAATTATTAATTCTAAAAATAATCAATTTGTCTTAAAAAAGTCAAAACTAAGCAATTAATTTGGGACGGAGGAGTATTTCATATTTCATACTTGACATATGATAAAAACACTTGCATACTATGATAAAAACACTTGTATACTATCAAGTATCAATATATACTAAGATCACACCTCATAGAAAAAGCGAAATTAATATTTACATATGTGAATTTGATAATTTTATAATATTATTATCACGACGTGAATAATAAATAAAATTCACGTTCATTTGAATTGAATGAAAATATTAAAAATAAATATTTATATATATATATATATATATATATATATATATATAAGTAACTCATCTGAGAAGATGATCACCTTCAGTCACCTTGACTTGGTGACTCATCTTTTAAAAACTTAATCGAAGGTGACTTAAGGCGGAATAGTAGGGGATGGTGACTCATCTGAGAAGATGATCAACAAAGACCTTCCTAAGCATCCACAGGAGACGGATTAAGTCAAGGAAGAAGACGCCAGAGGCATCTTGATCGGCCAAGCGATGTGATGGCCCAAGCCGTCATCGACTTTGCTTTTACTTAAAGCAAAAGTCTTTACTTTAGCTAAAATGTAAAAGTAAAAGTAAAAGAATAACTTTTGCTTTTACTTAAGTTAAATGTTTTAACTTTAGTTAAATGTTTTTACATTTACTCGTGTAAAAGTAAATGTAAAATGTTTTTTACGTTTTACTTTTACTTTAGTAAATTACTTTTAATTCAGTTAATGTAATAGTGATTCCTGCGTGAATCAATAGTAATTTACTTTTAGTTTTCTATTTAAAGAAACTCAAGTGTTAGAGTTTCTTTAGGCTTAATTCAATGTAGCCTCAGAGCTTCTCTCTCTACAGAAAGCTCTTCCGAGGTCCTCTCCCTTCTCTCTAGAGTTAGCCAAAGCCGAAGCTTTCATCTTCGATCTTCTTAGTTAAAGATGATGAAGAAGTCTTCAATACTTCTCTCTTCCCTTAAACATTTAGTCTAGGAATTAATGTAATCCCTTCCCAAATGTTTATAAATAAAAGAAAGAGATTACTTTACCGATTCACTGGTCATCTTCTTAATCTTTTCTTTCTTCTCATTTAAGTTTTTCTTTTAAAACTTATCATGCATTTATATATATCGTATCGAGCCACACGGTTGGTTCTTGATGATCTTATCGGTGGTTTTGATTAAAAAGCAGTTTGATTTGTTTACTTAAATGTTTTTCCAAACTTTTATTTTCTTGCTTTCGCTTTTAATCGCCCCACCTTCGCTATGAAACACCCAAGATCGCCTTTAAGTCCCCACTAATGCCGTTTAGAAGTCTCAATTGGGGAGCGATTATAAGGCTAAAGGAACCTTTAGATCTACGGGTATGTATTTAAAAGGCAAGTAAGGCTAGAGTCTAAGTGGACCTTCAAGAAAAGAATTTTTGTTTAAACAGTTAACAAATTAGTCTTCATTTAGATCGATTCTTGATAGATCGGGACCAATCGAGTGATCCTTTATTCGATTTCAGTTTGATTTGTTTTTAAACAAAATTTAAGAAATTTTGAAGATTTTGACCAATTTTCTAGATAAAATTTTTTCCTCCTTTATAAACCAATTTTTTTCAATGATAGGGTTATTCCGGATAAAAATTTTAAGGCGGAATAGTAGGGATGGTGACTCATCCGAGAAGATGATCAACAAAGACCTTTCTAAGATCTGAGTGGGAGACGGATTAAGTCAAGGAAGAAGACGCCAGAGGCATCTTCAATAATCGATGATGACGGCCCCACCATCATCGACTTTTGCTTTTACTTAAAGCAAAAGTCTTTTACTTTTAGTTAAAATGTAAAAGTAAAAGTAAAAGAATAACTTTTGCTTTTACTTAAGTTAAATGTTTTTAACTTTAGTTAAATGTTTCTTACATTTACCCGTGTAAAAGTAAATGTAAAATGTTTCTTACGTTTTACTTTTACTTTAGTAAATTACTTTTACTTGATTAATGTAATAATGATTCTGCGTGAATCAATAGTAATTTACTTTTAGTTTTCTATTTAAAGAAAACTCAAGTGTTAGAGTTTCTTTAGGCTTAATTCAATGTAGCCTCGAGCTTCTCTCTCTGTAGAAAGCTCTTCCGAGGTCTCTCTCCCTCTCTCTACAGAGTTAGTCAAGACAAAGCTTTCGACTTCGATCTTCTTAGTTAAAGATGAAGAAGAAGTCTTCAATACTTCTCTTCCCTTAAACATTTAGTCTAGGAATTAATGTAATCCCTTCCCAAATGTTTATAAATAAAAGAAAGAGATTACTTTACCGATTCACCGGTCATCTTCTTAATCGAAGGTGACTGAAGATGAGTAAAGAAGTTGTTCTTCAAATCTTCTTCTTAATCTTGAAGTTGGTATCAGATTTGAGGTTAATAAACCTCAAATCTTCTTAATCGTGGGCCCCCAAATGGTATCAGAGCCAAGTAGTTGTTCTTTGTTCTAGCGACCAGTAAGATCTTTTGATTTACTTCATTAAAACTGTTTTCAAAAATCATTTCATCCTTTACCAGAAGTCACCTAACTTACTGTAGAACACCTTGTTCGTTGTCAACCCTAGGTAAGTCTCTTGTGCGAGCAGTGTTGGGTTTTAGAACAATAGGTATGAGTCTACCCAAAGAGGGAGGGTGCGAATGGAAGATAAAAGTGAATATATTTTGAACCCAAAGAATAATAGTAGGTTATTTAGATCTAACTCCTCGCCTAGTCATAAAGTCAACCTTGCAACCTATACCAGACATAGTTAATCAGGAAGAAAACAGTTATGAAAATATCAGTCAAGTTTTACATAACTGGAATATACCCAGAATTTCTCCCAAAGAAATTTATCAGTCAACATTTTTAGATAACTTTAAAACAGATTATAATGTTAAAACAGTTGAAAAGGTTTATGCTATTAACAAAGAGTATGAAAATTGTAGCCTTCTTTCCCCAGATGTTATTAAAAAACATAGAAAAAAGGGTTATAATTTCATCCACATAGGTCTAGTTCAAGTAGCAGTTAAACCATTGAATATTACAGGAATTAATTCAAGTATCTACCCGTCTCGGAGATGCTAGATTTTTGAATTATTATGCAAGCATAATAGGTGCTATGGAAGCCAGTCTACACAATGGTCCTTTCCATTTTAATTGCTTTCCTGACTTCACACTTAGTCTAAGTGATCAACACCTATTAAAAGCTTTAACATTAAATATTAAAGCAAATGGGAGAAATTACACAAATGATTGAAGGTTCTCAACCAATTGCTCTAATCTATAGAATTTATTATAAGACCATGAAGACTAATTTGAATGTCCATGCTCTTAATAAAAGCCCCAAAGATCACAATTGTATTAATTCAAAGTTCAACCCGGTGATGCTAATATCCAAATCCCTAGAACAATTCTATGGAAAGATATTACGTTACCCGGTCAATGGATTTTACCAAGTGAAATACCATGTGATTATATAAGTAAACAACGTAGTGAACATTGAAAACATAAGGCAATTTTACGATGGAACTGCCAAAGTTAGCTTTGAACGTTCTAGAAGACCGATTATTATAGAGGATTATTCTAGTTCTTCACTCCCTACATGGATCTTCCTAGAAGAGATTACGAAGTCCTTAGTAACCCTTCTATAAGAGACATAAGTTAAAAGGAATTTTAAATCAAGGTCAAGCAAGTCATCCTTGTTATTCTTGTCACCCTCGAATTATCCGGTAGAAGAAGAAAGCTCTTCTTCTCAGAGCTCTCTTCCGAGCTTCCAACTCGACCGATTTTAATGTTCCAATTAATAATCAATTAAGAGTCATTAAGAAAGAATTTATGTTAGATTGGATTAATCTTGTGAATGATTTTAACTCCAAATCTAATAAAATTAAAAGACATCAATTTAGAAAAAATCATCCAACCGAGAAGGAAAGAGATAAAATAGTCGATAAATGGAAAAAATTTATTAATAATGAAAAATTAATATTACCTTCTATGATTGGTATGATCAATATCAATTTAAATGCAATGTTATAACCAAAACTCAATGGGTTAAAGAAGACAAGTCTAAAGTTTAAATCTAGTCATCCACCCTTAGAATCATCTTAATTTCAAGTAAAAATACTTCAATCACGGCAAGTCCATTTAAAATCTCCAATGGAGTTAATGATGTTAAAAAATCATGAAACGGTTAAATTTTAGTAACTAATACCTAGCATTTGTAGGGAAAGCAGTTAGAGCGAGATTAAAGAAAAATTTGAAGAAAATATAATTAAAAAACGAGAATCAAAAATTGTTCAACCACTATTAAAACTACCGGAAAATAGAGAAAAATTAGGTTTACCTAATAAAGACGTTGATCTTACTGAAGAGCTATTGATCGCTTATTTAAAAATTAAAAACAAAGATCGAACCGTAAACAATCAAGACATTAGGTCATTATCGATCGATTAATTACGATAATGAAGGCGATGAGTCGATCGATAGTCAATCACTACTCATCGATCACGAAGATATTCAGCGATCGTTAAATAAGTTAACGTCCATAATATTAGCATGACCCGTAAATTGGTATTCTAGACCAACTCCTCCAGATCTGCAATTTGAAGAGAGAAATCTAGATAAACAATTTTCTGTTTCGTCTAATAAAATCTATGAATGGAATATTGACGGATTTAGCGAACAAGAAATCCTCAATAAGTTAAATCATATGTCCATGGTGGCAAACAGTTATCTAACTAAATTAAACACTCTGACTCAACCAGATATTGTTGAATTATTGGCTAGTGGATTTACGGGTATTCTCAGATCTTGGTGGGAAAAACATCTCACTGAAGACTCTAGATTATCTATAATCCATGCTGTTCAGTTAGACGCTGACGGCAACCCAATTTTTAATGAAGCTATAGGCATAGGGCCACCTGATGGAGTAAATACTTTGATTTATACTATAATAAAACACTTCGTAGGAACCCCAAAGAATAACATCCTTTGAAAGAATCCACGATCAGCTAAGTAATCTCACTTGTCCCACTCTAAGTGACTTTAGATAGTACAAAGATGTTTTTACTTCTAGAGTTATGATGAGAAATGATAGTAATAAACCCTTCTGGAAAGAATAATTTGTTAATGGTTTACCATCCTTATTTGCTCATAAAGTTCGTGAAGAACTTAGTAAAAATTTAGGATATATTGATTCTGATAATCTCACTTATGGTGACATAATCAGTTATATTCAAAAGATAGGATTAAAAATGTGCATTGACTTTAAGTTAGCCAAACAAGCTAGTAAAGACAAGAAGAAGGATAAATATGAGCTAGGGACATTCTGCGAACAATATGGTTTACCTCCTGTGGCTCCTTCTAGACGAAAGCACATGCATAAACATATTGACTCTCACAGAAGTCATAGACGTCACAAGAAAAGACGTAGTCATTATAAAGATAAGAATCAAGATAATTATTATAATAAGCCCAAACCCATTAATAAAAAACATAATAAAAGACCTAAAAAATTTGATAAAAGTAAAATTGTGTGCCACAATTGTGGGCAAAAGGGTCATTATAAAAGTGAATGCAAAATAAAACAGAAGTTGTCTCGGTTAAATATTACTAGTGAAGATACTGAATATATATTAGAGTTAATGAGAGTAGAAAATGAAGTTAGTAATAACGAAGACTCCAGCATTTCAAATTCCTCTAATTATAGCAGTGATAATAATTCAAGCTGTGACGCCCCCAAAATTAGGTATACATCACCCATCTTGGGTCGCCACTTACATGGTACAGAATTTAAATACAACTTATTAACATAAATCTGCTGTGGTACAATACGACATAAATCGTGAGTTTAAATACAAATATCGTTCTACTAGATATTATACAAACTCAAAAAAAAGTCCTCATTACAATTATTATCACACTATTTCACGTAATAGTGAGGACTACTAATGCTATCTTCAGGACCATCACTCGCTTCCCGACTCGTCCCAGCCTATATTCTCATTTCAAGAAGAGAAACGGTGAAAGAAAGGGTGAGCTCAACTAGCCCAAGAAGAAATATTATGACTAAGATAATGCGTAATAAATTATCAATAGTCTTCAAACAATGTTAACCGATAAAATACAATAGACAACCAGCTTAATCTGCAAATGGAATAAGTAATCCATTAAAAGAGTCAAGTAGAAAATAAAGTCTACTATCTTTTGGGTTTTAAAAGGTTTTTCATCATCGTTATAAATTTCAATGACTCACTTTAATAAATATTCCACATCATCGAATCACCCCGCACTACGGCCAAGGATATTCTTTAGTATCACGACCACAATTATTCATGCACTACGGGCCAAGAATATTTGTGTATTCATTAATGGTCATGATCATGCCAACAATCGCCCACCAATGCACTACTACCATCGAGGATTTTTATCACATCATTTGTAATATTACTACCATGATTACACCGAATAGTCTCTCGGTCATAATCATACCAAGTCCATCTATGCACTATGTGCCATGGATGACTTTCAATATAATATAAACATGAGGATGATGACAATGATATAAGAATTCAATAAAACAAGTTCAAGAATTATTTTATCCAGAATTATTAACGCCCAAATTATCAACATGATCTTTGTTTTGTAGAGTAAAATTCAAGAATGATCAAGAATATTTTCATGAAAAGATATTGGATGAAACGCAAATATCAAGGATATTCCACTAATTTCATGGAGTATGAAGTCAAAGTTTTAACCAACCGGGTATAATAAAGAATGGAATAACAAAAGAAATCACCATGCATGTGATAGATCGCACGCACAAAAGTTATTCCAATGTAATAATAAAGAACGGAACTGTGTCGGGTGAAATTCACACGCAATGTGAGGATGTTCCAATGTAATAATAAAGATGGAACCAGATGTAAAACACATGTAATAGGATATTCCAAAGTATAATAAAAAGAGCGGAACCAGTCCTGTAAAACACATGCATGAGGATGTTCCAGCGGATGTAATAATAAAGATAACCAGTCCGGTGTAAAACACATGCATGTGATGTTCCAATGAATAATAATAAAGACGGAACCAGTCCCATGTGATGTTCCAATGAATAATAAAGATGGTGATGTTAAAACAATGAATAGGATATTCCAAAGAATAATAAAGAGCGGAACCAGTCCCGTGTAAAACACATGCATGCAGGATGTTCCAACAGAATAATAAAGAGCGGAACCAGTCCGGTGTAAAAACACATGCATAGGATGTTCCAACAAAATAATAATAAAGACGGAACAAGTATAGGTAAAAACACGTGATCGTGATGTTCCAAATGTAATAATAGAAGAATGTCACCAAGTATAGGGTAAGCCGCATATACAAAAGTTATTCCAACAAAATAATAAGCAATGGAATAACAACAGTTCTTCTTCATGAATAAGAAAGAATAACACCCTTACATTTGGTAGGAGATTGAATATCGCAAAGAAGGTAGTAGTAATAAAATACTCTTCTTCTTCTCTCTTATTCTCTCTATACTTTTCTCTCTATAGCTTGAATGAATTCGTGAAAATAATGAAGCCCTAGGCCTCTATTTATAGAAGATTTCTAGCTTAAGACCGCCGTGTGAAAAGGCAAGTGGGCATTGACGTTCGACTAATGATGTGAAAAGAAAAGTGGTTCGACGCCTTTGAATGTGAAACGACAAGTGGTTCGGACGTCGGTAAAGGGTTATTACTATTACGCGAAGGTAAATACTATCGACGAAGGTAAATACTATTCACAAGGGTAATTACTTATCGACGAAGGTAAATACTATCGACGAAGGTAAATACTATTCACAAGGGTAATTACTATCGACGGAAGGTAATTACTATTATCGTAATTATTACGAAGGTAAATACTATTGATGAAGAGACTCTTAGATGATGACATATGAGCCCCCATAAAATAATCAAACTTACCACAAATCATTTTTTTTTCATCAACACATATTTAATCTTTCAACAATTATTAATCATTTATAACTTTTCGCCTCAATTATTGATTTAATTCTATAACATATTATATGATGATGATAATTGTGACAATAATTGAATCAATAATATAAGAGATATGATGCAAAGAATTATCAGAAGTAATAATTGAGCATACCGAGTAACTTCTCACGTAAGCATCAATAATCAATACCGCAGTGTGCTACTATGCAACCACGCCAGACATCGCATTTCTTTACCATAGGGTAGTTCAACAGCTTTTAATCAGTAACACCTCCCAAGTTATTTTTATAAAATATTTTTGTCGTTTTCTCAATCCGACGATAAATAATTCCGCCAGGGGTCCACCAATGATTGAGCCATCAGATTTAATATTCCCTAACAAAAGAATATTCCCCAGACCAAACGTAATATTTTATAACAACTTGCATACTTTGCAAAATTTATAAATATTACCCACAACTATAACATTATATCAAATTTATTCCATAATATTCAAAAATAATATTTATAGAAAAATTCATCTTTATTTATAAAAGTTGGGGTCTTACAACCTCCCTTCTTATGAAATTTCGCCTCAAAATTAGGGTACGCACTGGTATGTCGAAGAGGTAAGGATACCTTGATTTCATTTCGATTCTAACTCCCAAGTCATTTCTCAACATCGTGGTTCCTCCACAAAACTTTGACTTGAGGTATATCCTCGAGCGTAGAATATGTTCCTTCTTATCCAAAATTTGAACAGAACCTCTTCATACGCCAAATCTTCCGCTATTTATTTACGTAACTCATAGATATGTGAAAATATTTACGAATATAGATACGGAAAACGTTATGAACATTTAGACATATTTCGCAGAAAGTAGAGTCTATAGGCCACGATTCCTACTCGATCGAGGATTAAAATGGACCGATGAATCGAGGATTAAGTTTTCCTCTCTTTCCAAATCTTGTAACTCCTTTCCATGGAGCAACTCTTAACAAACACATGATCTCCTATATCGAATTCCAAGTCTTTTCGATGAAGATCAAGATAACTCTTTTGTCGATTTTGTGAGGTTTTTATACGTTGTCGGATCGTTTGAATCTTTTTCCGTAGTCATACGCATTCAACTCCGGCCCCAACAACGTTGCTTCACCCACCTCATCCCAAAGATCTTGGAGAACGACACTTTCTTCCATACAACGCTCGAATGGAGCCATGCCAATACTTGCTTGATAAACTGTTGTTGTAGGAAAACTCCACCAATGGTAAGAACTTGTCCCAACTCCCTTGAAATCAAGGACACAGAGTCTTAATAGATCTTCAAGAGTTTGAATAGTCCTCTCTAACCGTCCGTCCGCTTCGAGGATGATATGCCGAGCTAAATCGTAAGTCGCGCCCATAGCTTTTTGCAAACTAACCCAAAATCGTGAAGTGAATCTTGGGTCTCGATTAGAAACTATGGATAATAAGATACCATGCAGCTCTTACAATCTCGTTTATGTACATACGAAGCAAGACGTTCAAGTGTATAAGTTTTCAGATTTGCAGAAGAAATGAGCGAGACTTGGTCAATCTATCAACAATGACCCAAATCGCATCAATGCCTTGAGAAACCTTAGAAGACCCAGTAATGAAATCCATGGTAATGTGCTCCCATTTCCATTACGGAATTTCAAGTGGTTGCAATGGACCTTTGGTACTTGATGCTCCGCTTTAACTCGTTGACAAGTTAGACACCTTGAGATAAAAAGCCGCTTATCTCTCTCTTCATATTGCTTCCACCAAAATGTATGTATATTTAATATCATGATACATTTTGGTACTCCCAAGATGGATTGCAAATGGTGTGTTGTGCGCCCATCATGATATTATACTTTAAATCGTGGTCGTTAGAACACAAAGTCCGGAGTCGACTCAAGTATTCCTTCTTCATCGATTCTTGCTTCCTAAGATAGCACCTTCTCGCACTTTCTTCCTCATACACATCACCTCCGTGTCCAGTAGCTTGAGTGCAACTTTAACTTTATCGATTAAAGTCTGCTCTACTCAGATACTCGCTTATCATCACATGCGTCCTAGAGTGTTTAACTCTATCTCCATCCTTTGCAAGTCACACAAATGGGCTCATACGTTGACAATATCGCACTCAGATTTGCATATGATTTTCTACTCAATGCGCTACCTACCACGCTCGCTTTTCCAGGATGGTATTCGATGGTATGATCATAATCTTTCAACATTTCAAGCCAACGTCGTTGTCGCATGTTGAGTTCCTTTTGAGTGAAGAAATATTTGAGGCTTTTATGATCCATAAAGATCTCAACTTTCTCCCCATACAAGTAATGCCTCCAAATTTTAAGCAAGAAGACAATACCGCCAACTCTAGATCATGAGTAGGATAATTCCTCTCATATTCTTTGAGTTATCGCGAGGCATAGGCTATAACTTTTCCATGTTGCATAAGAACACATCCCAACCCTTTGCCTCAAGCATCATCGTAGATGACAAATCCTCCGAGCCGGATGGTATTGTCGTAACAAAATGAAATAAGTCTCTCTCGAGTTCTTGAAAACTTTTTCTCACATTCTTCGCTCCAACCGAACTTTGTATCTTTCCGAGTCACCGAATAATGGAGTAGCGATTCGAGAAAATCCTTCCACTAATCTCCGATAATAACCAATTTAAACCGAGAAAGCTACGACTTCGATGGCCATCGATTTAGGTTGTTCCCACTTTGAATAGCTTCAATCTTTCTTTGGGTCAACAGATATTCCATGACTTGATACCACGTGCCCAAGGAATGCTACTTCTTCTGCCGTAACTCACATTTCTTCAACTTGGCATAAAGCTTATATTCACGAAGCTTTTTGGAGTGTCACCTCAAGTGTTGTTGCTCATGATCTTCACGGCTTTTGGAATAAATAAGGATGTCATCAATAAAGACGACCACAAAGTGATCCAAATATTCCTTGAATACTTTGGTTCATCATATCCATGAAGGCAAAGAGGAGCATTAGTCAATCCAAAGGACATGACTAGGAATTCATAATGCCCGCATCTTAGTTCTAAAAGCCGCCTTTGGAATGTCACGGTTCTAATCTTCAATTGGTGATATCCTAACGAAGATCAATCTTTGAAAAGAATTTGGCTCCTTGCAATCGGGTCAAACAGTCATCAATACGTGGCAATGGATACCTATTTTGATGGTGACATGATTCAACTCCCGATAATCAATACAAAGTCGCATACTCCCATCTTTCTTCTTCACGTAATAGAACAGAGCACCCCAAGGAGAAGTACTAGGATCTAATAAAGCCAATGTCTAACAATTTCTCGCAGTTGGGTCTTTAACTCCGAAGTTCAATAGAGCTATTCGACATGGGCTTTGGAAATATGTTTTGTAACGGTTCAAGGTCGATACAAAATTCAATTTCACGCCGGGGTAGGCCAGAAGTTTTTCTGGGAATACGTCAGAAATTTATTAACAATAGAAATATCGCTCAAAACCGACGTATTTTTGTTTAAATCGTGATATGAGCTAAGAAAGCTTGACATCCGTTTTTCAATAAACGAATAGCTTTATGGCTTGAGATGACCGTGATTGATTTTAATGGTTTGGTCGTTTGAATTGCAAGATAATAGGTTGATTAGGAATATGAAAGCTAACAACCTTACTTAAAATAATCAATTTTTGCATGATAAGTAGTTAACCAATCAATCCCTAGAATCACGTTAAATGCAAGTATTTTTAATGAAATAAGATCGATGTGTAATGTGAGGGTACCGATTTGAACCAAACAAGACTTATAAACAAAGTGGATGTAATGAAGGTTTCTCCCAACGGAGTTTCCACAGATAAGTCAAAGTCTAATTTCTCCTGAGTCAAATTTAATCGATGAGCGCAAGTAGGAGAAATAAAAGAATGGGTAGAACCAGATCAAATAAAGTATAGACTTCATTAGAGTTTATGATAAGCTTACCCGTGATGACCTCATTCGGATTCCTTGCTCTTTGGGAGGTCACAACAAACGCCTCCCTCAGACTAATGGTTTTGAATTTTTTCGGGATGACCTTTGGTGCCTCCATCCTAGCTGAATTTGTCTTTTCAGAAAGGACAAAATCGAGCTAAGTGACCTCTCTTCCACAATTATAACACGCTTTGACTGGCATTTACGCAGCTTTGATCGATGTGTCCTCTCCTCCGCATTTGAAGCATACGATAGGTGGTCTTTCTCCTTCCTTAACAATGGGTGTTTGTGCCGACGTCTTTCCACCATTGTTGAATCTCCGCTTTCTTGAAATGTCCATTCTTATTGTTTTGGCCCCGATTACCAATCAAGTGGTTACCATATCCGCCCGTTGATTCCTCCACGCTTGTTGTCACCGCTCGATGACTACTCTCACCGGTATTATAATTTTCTTACCGCGCTCTTTTTAGTTATGTTGACTCATTATCGTGTTCCACTAACTGAGCCCTATTTACAACATCTGAATACAAACACAGTTTATGAGAAATAAGATGTTGACGTATCTCCGGCTTCAAACCTCTTAAAAACATTCGCGCCATTCTCTCTTCATTATCCATCAAGTGGGACGCAAACCGTGATAACTCCGCAAATTTTGCCTCGTATCATGCGACACTGGCCATATTGTTTTGTTCCAACTTGATAAATTCCACCTCCTTCATGTGGCTTAATACTTTCAGAAAGTATTTGTCGTTGAATGCCTCTCGAACTTCTCCCAAGATATCTTCAAGACAAAGAAGGTTGAGTACGCTTTTACCGATTCCCACCAAGAATCCGCCTCTCCACAAGCAACATAAAAAGGCAAGAAGTGGAACCTTTTGCTCTCTGAGCATCCCAAGACATCAAATATCTTGTAACTGATTTATCCATGCTTCCGCCTGTAAGTGGTTTTGCTCTCCTTAAACTCCGGTGGTCCCAGCTCCTTGAATTGTTTAAGCGGTGACCGCCCGAGAGTTTTCCGTGTTTCCACCCCACGTTTTGGACAGAGTCGCTCTCATCTTTCCAGATAAATTGCATAAAGCCTCCGAACATTTGATCATTCATCATTTGGTCAAGTGTTGTTGTTTGCATGAGGATTGTCGCCTCGATGCACATTATCCTCGATTATTGATATGTGGTGAATCAACGATCGTCAAGGCCCATTGCTATTCTCAACATTCTCGGATGTCATTTTCAGACATCGCCACAAAACAAAAGGTTAATTGACATGTAACAAATTATCCCTATCTTCCGACCAACCAATAAAATAAGACATAAACTTAGGTAGGTCATACTAGCGAAGGTATTCCCCGCCTCCCTCCTAGTACTATTCTCACATCTTAGCCAGGATCATATCCCTAAGCTCGATATTCAATCGTGACGCCCCCAAAATTAGGTATACATCACCCATCTTGGGTCGCCACTTACATGGTATGTAATTTAAATACAACTTATTAACATAACTGTGGTGTGCAATAATACGACATAAACCGTGAGTTTAAATACAAATATCGCCTACTAGATATTATACAAACTCAAAAAAAAGTCCTCATTATAATTATTATCACACTATTTCACGTAATAGTGAGGACTACTAATGCTATCTTCGTGACCATCACTGCTTCCCGACTCGTCCCGCCTATATTCTCATTTCAAGAGAATAAAGTGAAAAGAAAGGGTGAGCTCAACTAGCCCAAAGAAGAAATATTATGACTAAGATAATGCGTAATAAATTATCAATAGTCTTCAACAATGTTAAACCGATAAAATACAATAGACAAACCAGCTTTAATCTGCAATTGAATATGCAATCCATTAAAAGAGTCAAGTAGAAAATAAAGTCTACTATCTTTTAGGTTTTAAAAGGTTTTTCATCATCAAGTTATAATTGAGACTCGCCTTTAATAAATATTCCACATCATCGAATCACCCCGCACTACTACCAAGGATATTCTTTAAGATCACGACCACAATTATTCATGCACTCACGGGCCAAGAATATTTGTGTATTCATTAATGGTCATGATCATGCCAACAATCGTCCACCAATGCACTACTACCAATCGAGGATTTTTATCACATCATTTGTAACATTACGGCCATGATTACAATCAATAGTCTCTCGGTCATAATCATACCAAGTCCATCTATGCACTATAGGCCATGATGACTTTTAAAAAAAATATAAACATGAGGATGATGACAATGATATAAGAATTCAATAAAACAAGTTCAAGAATTATTTTATCCAAGAATTATTAACGCCCAAATTGTCAACATGATATTGCTTTTTGTAGAGTAAAATTCAAGAATGATCAAGAATATTTTCATGAAAAGATATCGGATGAAACACAAATATCAAGGATATTCCACTAATTTCATGGAGTATATAAGTCAAAGTTTTAACCAACTAGGTATAATAAAGAATGGAATAACAAAAGAAATCACCATGCATGCGATAGATCGCATGCATGCAAAAGTTATTCCAATGTAATAATAAAGAAACGGAACCAGTCGTGAAATTCACACCGGCGGATATTGCAATGTAATAATAAAGATGGAACGAGATCGATGTAAAACACATGATAGGATATTCCAATGTAATAATAAAGATGAAACCAGTCCGGTGTAAAAACACACGTATGCGAGGATGTTCCAACAGTAATAATAAAGAGGCGGAACCAGTCCGGTGTAAAACACATGCATGTGATGTTCCAATGTAATAATAATAAAGAGCGGAACCGGTCCAGGTGTAAAACACATGTATTGTGATGTTCCAGCAGAATAATAATAATAAAGGCGGAACTGTGTCCCTGTAAAACACATGCATGTGATGTTCCAACATAATAATAATAAAGACGGAACCAGTGGGTGTAAAACACACGATAGGATATTCCAATGTAATAATAATAAAGAGCGGAACCAGTTAGGTGTAAAACACACATGCACAGGATGTTCCAAATGTAATAATAGAAGAATGTCACCAAATATAGGTAAACCACGTATACAAAAGTTATTCCAATGTAATAATAAGCAATGGAATAACAACAGCCTTCTCTTCATGAATAAGAAATAATAACACCCTTACATTTGGTAGGAGATTGAATACGCAAAGCAGTAGTAATAAAAAATACTCTTCTTCTCTCTCTTATTCTCTATACTTTCTCTCTATAGCTTGAATGAATTCGTGAAAAATAATAAAGCCCCAGCCTCTATTTATAGAAGATTTCTAGCTTAGCACCGCCGTGTGAAAAGGCAAGTGGCTCGACGACTAATAATGTGAAAAAAAAAAGTGGTTCGACGCTGTGTAATGTGAAACGACAAGTGGTTCGACGTCTAGTAAAGGTAATTACTATTAACGAAGGTAAATACTATCGACGAAGGTAAATACTATTCACAAGGGTACTATCTTATGACGAAGGTAAATTACTATTGACGAAGGTAAATAAATATTCACAAGGGTAATTACTATCGATGAAAGGTAAATACTATTGATGAAGAGACTCTTAGATGATGACATATGAGCCCCCATAAAATAATCAAACTTACCACAAATCATTTTTTTCATCATCAACACATATTTAATCTTTCAACAATTATTAATCATTTATAACTTGTCGCCTCAATTATTGATTTAATACTATAACATATTATACAGATGATAATGTGACAATAATTGAATCAATAATATAAGAGATATGACGCAAAGAATTATCGTAGTAATAATTGAGCATAAATGAGTGACTTCTCACGAAGATCAATAATCAATACCGTGTGCTACTACGCAACCACGCCAGACATCTGAGTATTTTTACCACCGGGTAGTTCAACGCTTTTAAATTCAGAATACCTCCTAGTTATTTTTATAAAATATTTTTGTCGCTTTCTCAATCCGACAATAATTTCATTGTGGGGTCCACCAATGATTGAGCCATTGTATTTAATATTCCCTAACAAAAAGAATATTCCCCACCAAACAAATATTTTATAACAACTGCATACTTTTGCAAAATTTATAAATATTACCCACAACTATAACATTATATCAAATTTATTCCATAATATTCAAAAATAATATTTATAGAAAAATTCATCTTTATTTATAAAAGCTGGGGTCTTACACAAGCAGTAGCGCAGACGAAGTCACCATTTGTGCTGATAATTGCAATGAGAATTGTTGCACTAAAAAGATTAATGTAATTAACAAAGATGATGAAGAAAGTTATTTGTTAATTGACTTAATTAGTAAAATCACTGATCCTAAGTTAAAAGCCCAATACACAAAACAGTTAAAGGATTTATTAGCCAAAGATAATAGAGAAAATGATAAGTTTATTAAAGCTAAAGAGAAACCAATTTTTAGTCTTAATAAAACTTTGGAAAGATTTAAATCTCCAGTTAAAGAAGTCAGTCTTCCAGAATTAAATCAGGAAGTTAATAAATTAAAGAAAGAAATAGCTAATTTAAAGATAGAAGTCTCTAATCTAAGAAAAGATTTTGATAAAAGGCCTGATCTTCAGATTAATGATTCCTCATTCAGTGATGAAAATCATGATGAACCAGAATCATCTGGTACTAAAGATATTTCAGACTTATTTATTCAAGGTCTTTCACTTAAAAGAATTAAAGACATCACTATTCAGAAATGGTATGTATCTATTAACCTAGTTGTGGATAAAAACTTTTCAATACAACTTACTGCCTTGGTCGATACAGGTGCAGATTTAAACTGTATCCAGGAAGGTCTAATTCCAACTAAATATTACAAGAAAACCAGTGAAAAATTGAATTCTGCTAATGGTAGTCAAATGGAAATAAAATATAAATTACCTAAAGTACATATTTGTCAAGATAACATGTGTTTCAAAACGTCTTTTGTTCTGATTCGCAATCTTACAGACAAAATTATTTTGAGTTTACCATTTATATACTTATTATACCCATTTACTACTAGTAATGAAGGATTAACCTGTAAACATTTAGGAAAGAAAATAACATTTAAGTTTCATATTAAGCCAAAAGAAAGAAATTTAAAATTCATTCAGGAAGAATCCATTTCCAAAACCTTGAGTTTAATAAACTGTAAATCTACACATTTGAATTTCTTGAAAGAAGAAATCAAATATAAAAGAATTGAAGAACAACTTCAAAATTGGTATCAGATGCTCTGAGGCTAGAAGAATATATATATATATATATATATATATATATATATATAAAAGTAATAATTTCTTTATAAAAATGCCATTAAAATTGAGGACATTGAATACTTAAATTGTAATTTGGTTGAAACTAGACCTAACAAATATGGTCTAAGCTTGTGGGTCGGGCTTTGGGCTGCAGTTTTTTAGCCCAGTAAAATTCGAGCCAATTTGGCCCGCCCGTTTGGGCCAAATAAAAAAAATAGTATAAAATAGGGTCCTTTACATAAGTATACAACATTTAAAAAGTAATTACACTATTAGTGCACTAATAAAAAATTTACATAATTAATACATTTTCTATATTTATTTACAATATTAGTGCAATTAGGATTCCTTAATTTAGGGAATTAGTATAGGATTCAATTCATAATAATAAGAAAACCTAAAATCAAGGAGAAATTGTAAAACCCCAACTTTTTGAATAAAGATGAATTTTCTATAAATATTATTTTTGAATATTATGGAGTGAAATTGATATAATAGTTGTGGGTAATATTTATAAATTTTGCAAAAAACGCAAGTTGTTATATAATATTCGATTGGTGGGGAATATTCGTTTTAACAGGAATATTAGTACAACGGCACAATCATTGGTGGACCCTATTAGCGGAATTATTCATCGGATTGAGAAGCGACAAAAATACTTTATGAAAATAACGGCGAAGTTTTTATCATTAGCTGTTGAAACACCGGTGTAAAAAAAAATACGATGTCTGGCGTGGTTGCATAGTACACACGGTATTAATTATTGATGCTTAAGTGATAAGTCACTCGATTTTGTTGGTATTATTAATGTAATAATAAAGAAAATCTTTTTATATAAAAGCAGAATACTTTTATAAAGTTATTTTATAAATAGAATATATTATATTCTATTATGCATAGTGTTGCATAATTGTCTGCATAGTATTTTGTATAGTAAATTTTTTATATAAAAAGAATACTTTTATAAAGCTATCTCATTTTATTAGACAATAATTAGAATATATTATATTTTATTACGCATAGTGTTTTCAGATAGTTACTGCATAGTGTTTGCGATAGTAAAATCTTTTATAAAGTCATTTATTTTATTAGATTATAAATAGAATATATTATATTTTATGTTGCTTTAAATATGGACCGTCGATTAAAGTAAATCAATCCCGAATGCTCATTCATGAGTTTAATTCTTATGCATTTCATTTTTCTATAAATAGAAGCTCATTCATTCATTATTTTTTATTTAATTCTTTGAAACTCTAGAGAGATAAACTATAGAGAGAAAGAAAAAAGTATTCTGCTACTTCACTACTTATATATCCAGTACTCTTCTTCTTAAGGTAGGGAATATTATTTGTTGTACTCTTAAGGAGTGTTATTCTTTCTTATTCATGAAGAGAATTGTTGTTATTCCATTGCTTATTATTCTGTTGGAATAACCTGTATACGCGGTCTACCATATGCTTGGTGACATTCTTCTATCGTTCCATCTTTATTATTATTCTGTTGGAACATCTTGTCTGTGTGTTTTACGGGACTGGTTCTTATTATTATTATTCGTTAGAACATCCATGCATGTGTTTTACAGGACTGGTTAAAATCTTTATTATTACATTGGAACATCACGCTTGTTGCAAATTTTTGCTCGACACGGTTAGATTATTTAGTATTCATTGGAATAACGCATACATCAAGCAATCCGCATGCATGGTGATTTCTTTTGTTATTCCATTCTTTATTATACTCGGTTGGTTAAAGTTTTGACTTCTATACTCCATGAAATTAGTAGAATATCCTTGATATTTGCGCTTCATCCGAAGATCTTTTCATGGAAATATTCTTTTGATCATTCTTGAATTTTACTCTACAAAACAAGATTATCATGTTGACAATTTGGACATTAGTAGTTCTTGGACAAATTAATTCTTGAACTTGTTTTATTGAATTCTTATATCATTGTCATCATCCTCATGTTTATATTATGTTGAAAGTCATACGTGCTTCTGTAGTGCATAGATGGACTTGGTATGATTATGATTAGGGATTATTCGATTGTAATCATTACTAGTAATGTTACAAATGATGTGGTAAAAGTCCTCATTGACCCGTAGTGCATTGATGGACGGTTGTTGGCATGATCATGACCATTAATGAATACACAAATATTCTTGGCCCGAAGTGTATGGATAATTGTGGTATTGATACTTAAAGAATATCATTAGTAGTAGTGCGGGGGTGATTCGATGATGTAGAATATGTTAGTTCCCGAGAGGCACAATAGATCTAGAAGGGGTTGAATAGATCCTTTTATTTCAAATACTTTTACGGTTTATGATGTATTGTTCATATATTAGAGTATATAACAAACATAAAAATCTTTTTCAAAGACACAATGGAATAAGTAAAAGATTCCCTTCATTGATATATTCATAATTATCGCACAATGTTCATTGGGTTAGTTTAGTTGTAGCGGTTAAAACATACATAGTAGTTATAGCGAGTTATAGACATAATGTAAATGACATAATGTAAAAAAGACACAAGAGGTTTTAAGTTGTTCGGAGACTCAAGCCCTAATCCACTCTTCCGCTTTCAACTAGTAGGATTTCCACCAAGGGAAGGCGGCACCACGAATCTCTACGATTCCTTGAGGCCGGTGACCTTGGGACTTGATTCACTAAGAACTCTTCAAGCCCGTGACCTTGGGACTCTTCTAGTTCCCTAGGAACTCTTCAAGCCCAACAGCTTGGAACTTCGTTTAGTCCCCTCCAGACAAGGACCCTTGGCCTGCTTTGTTTAGTCCCTCCAGGACAAGGACCCTTTGGCCTGCTTTATTTAGTCCCTCCGGACAAGGACCCTCAGCCCACAGCTTCGTTGAGTTGTTTGTTTGTTGTTGTTGGAGTCGGTCTTTGAAATTGCTAAGATGTCTTTATGTTACGAACATCTTCTATCCCCTAGCGACTTGGCTTGATCATCCTTGAAGAGCGAGTTGAGTGTTGCATGATGATCGAACTTCTTAGGTTGCTCAACTACTCCGGATGACCCTTGATGAAGCGCCTTGAAGATCATTCTCCTTGGTACTTGATGGTCTGCGCATGAGAGGCTTCTAAGATGACTGTAAGCTCTTCTGCAAGGTACTTAAAAGCTTTCTCATGCATAACACCAAGATGGCTTTTGTGATCTCCCTTCTTGCTACTCGATGCCTTCCCATGATGAACTTGCTATGTTGACCATAAGCTCTTTCTCTCTGTTGTACTTAGAGTCTTCCCATGATGGACATCCGGATGGCATGATGCTCTTAACTCTCTCGGCAGATTGTAACACTCTTCATGTAGTAGAGCTCTCACTTCTTCATAGTAGAACTCACACTTTTACTTCTTGCTTGATCTGACTTTTGAGTGTTCTTGGTGGATCGTAGAGTGAGCCTCTGGACTCACTATCACTTGATTCGATCAGTCCACCTTCTCTCCAAAACTCACAACTCAGTGACCTTTGATCTTTGAAACTCTTCTACATTTATACATCTTCCCAATTCTTGGTTGGAAAGTAGGCCAGTTGGAAGGCGATGTGACATGTCATACTTTCGACGACCTCGCTTTTCTTTGTTTCACACCGCCTGTCAGATGTATCACTTTACTGTCTTAAGCAGGTTGAAGACTTTATCTCTTCTGATTTCTAGATCAGAGGTTGTCTTTTTGTATTGATGCTCTCAATAAGCACTTGTTCGAATATTACTCTTCAGATTGAACCGTTGCCAATGCTTCAGTCTTCAGGTATTCGAACTCTACGATTCTGATGCATGTCTTGAAGGACCTGATCGTAGTGTCTTGTTGAGTGTTGCTCGTTGGTTGGTAGAGTTAACACTACGATCTGGAAGAGTGTTGATTGGATCTTCAATGTAGAACACCCTTCCTTGTATTATGCGAAGGCTTCAATACTTACATTTGCTTGACAGTTCTCGACATCTTGATGGCTCGATTCCTTGTCCTGGTCCCCTTCGAATATTAAGACACTTGATTTATATGGTGCGTCTGGGTTACTTTCTCTTGTGATCTCCGTTCACTTATCATCAATGATCCGACACGACACTTAATCACTTTAGCCTTGCTTTTTGAGGTGACCAAGTATCTCGATTCACTTTCCATCGGTCCCTTCTTTGTTTGGCAAACACTACGATCTTGGTTACTTCTAAGGTCGTTGTCTTCTGTTCTCTTGTCAGGAACTGCATTAGCTGACTTTTCCTTAGTCATTCTTTGAAGTCTTCTTTGAATCATCTTGTGGAAGACTTCATCACGAATGGCCTTCAACTCAATCTTGATCTTTGATTGGATTGTTGCTTAGTTCTCTTGCTAGCTTTGTATGTCATTCGTTGAGTGCTCTCGGTTCCACTTACTTTGTGGATTGCATCTTTGCGGTGCCAACCGAGGCTTTGTACCTTTGGATATTGCGGGAGTGCTTTCATTCGTTGAGAACGATGATTCCGCTTTCTACGATCCCGACTTAGCATTGTGAGCACTTCTTTTGGAGTCGTAGTTCGCGACTCTACGATTTAGCTTCTACGAAGCATTACTACGATCTCGAGATCGATCTTGACACTCTACGATTTACGCCTTGTGCTTGTTGTCTTCATCCGATCTTGCCCGGACCACGATCTCTGCATTCATTCAGTGGACTCTACGATCTCAGAGTGTAGCCTACGATTCTTGTCTTGGCTTTGGCATCGCTAAACTCTACGACTCTGAGTGTAGTCTACGTTTCATACTTGGCTTCGACAGATGGTCGTTCGGCTTGTAGATAGGCTGTCTCTACGATTCTGAACATTACTTTCTCAGCACACTACGATCTCGAAGAAGCTCTTCTCGACACACTACGATCCTTCTTCGTTTCCCCTAGAAGTCTACGAACTCCAAGATCTCACTATCTTGCATACTCCTATTCTGCCTCGATAGCTCCCGAGTTGACTCTGACTCTCCTGGCAGACTACGACTTTTGGTGCAGTGCTCGACTATCAGACAAGCCTATCTATTACAACATAAGATAAACCTAACATGCTTGATCTTTCTATATTTATAGTCCTTGTACATCATTTCTTTTAAGGACTTCACAAAAATTTTTTTGCTTATGTAGGATCAACTTAACATATTTGATCAATTCATTCTAAGTCCTTGTACATATATTTCTATTATCTATCAAAGGACTTTACAGCTTTTCTTCATGCAAGCATACTTATATATTCATTCATATATATATCATAATCAAATCATATATTAAATAGGAATATCATTCACATGTTTATTCCTGACAATCTCCCCCTATTTAATTATGACAAAAACAATAAGTGCATATGCATGTTATGAATGAATCTTAGATACGTTGAGCGGTGAATTTCTAAGCAGATTAATCATGAATGTCATTTATATTAATATGACAATTATATATTGGACATTCTACATCACGGATCCAGAACATACTAATGCATTAGAGATGTACCTCCTTGGCTCCATGTATGTTTTCGGGATGCTTGTTGATCATTACTCATCCGATTACGCTTCTTGCTCTTGCTCCCCCTCGGATGATGATCTTCTATCTTTGTTTGGCTCTCCTTCATCACCTACGATCTGGTTTCTTTCGAACTTTATGATTTTGGTATCATCATCTTGTGCTCCCCCTCGGATGATGATTCTTTATCTGTTGCTGCTACCTCCTTCTTTGACTTCTTCTCCCTTAACCCTCTGCTCTTTTTCTTTCTTTGCCTCTTTTTCTCCCCCTTTTTGTCATCAATCATTTGAGAGAGCTGCTCCATGTTGGACATAAGGCGCTCCATCGTAGAGGAGGAGTTGCAACTTCAAACTTTAGCTCTTCTTTGTCGAGAGTTCAAGTTGCTTGAGAGAAGGACTATTTCAAATCGTCAATCTTGTCAGAGAGGGCTTCGATCTGCTTTGCATTGGCCTTCTGAACTTGTAGAGCTTCTTCCTTCTGATCTTGGATGGCCTTCTGATAGATGTTATCTCTCTCTTGGAGTTTGAGAGATACATCAGCCAAAATAGCTTGAAGCTTGTGTTGGAAAGAGTCATCTCTGTTGCGGTATGCTTCTGTGATTCTTCAGTGAGCATAAATATCTTCTTGCTTAAATCATCAGAGCTCTTGATGAGTTCTGCTCCAAGCGGTTTGATCCTCTTGATTGCTAGCTTCAGAATGGGCAATGGATTGGACTCTACGATTGTCATCTTTGGATGATTTTCAAAGGTGTGGATAATCCCGAACAATTGTGGAGTACCAATTACTGTGGAGGATGATGGAGTGTCTCATTAGCGAGTGCTTGATCATAAGGAGACTTACGAGATTGGATTTGAACATCATAAGCGGTAGAGTGATCGGGACTCCATGATCGACTTCTTGGACATGGTTCTTCTTCCTTGAGTCCACCTTACGATCGTAGGGGATGTAGAGATTTCAAAGATGTCGATAGATCTTGAAGTGAAATTTGGTTTGTGATCGACTTGGTGGTAAACTTCTTCACTCTTGGAAAGTTCTGAGCCACTAGTTCCATGCTTGGAAACTGCTTATAACACCAACTGAAGTAGCTTCCATCTTTTTCAGTAATGGCCTTTAGCCATGGCATCCACTGGAAAAACCATCTCATTAGCGAGATCATCGAGGGTATTAGAGAATGGTCATGCGGTCCATTTCCATGTTGTTCCAGTTCTTGACCAAGTCAAAGGAGGTCATTCTTACTATTCGATCTTTTACCTCCATGGTTCATCCATACGTCGGGAGGAGTCTCGATGGTTCATAGGGAACTCTCTACTACTATTCTCCTAATAAATCTTGCGGTGAGAGAAAAGGGTGGAGTTACGAGTTTTACGATTCACGATCTTCGTGAGTTGGAATCATTTCACCTTCTTCCTTCTCGAACCGAACCATTTAGATCGGCTTATTGAGAGGATCATCTTCATGTTGCATTTCATGTTCGGACTCTTTCGATCATCTCCAACAGAGAATCCTTCTTCTTTGAATTTCATTATCTGAACTTCCTTCATCAAGACTTTCCTTAGATACTTCTTCTTCACTGCTGGCTTCTTCTTCAACATCTTCTAGTGGGGATACAGATTCATCATCACTTAATTCAATGATGGCATTTGATTGGCTACTGTTCCTTTTGGAGGCAAACTGGGCTTGCAGCCTGTAGCTCTTCCTTCTTCGTGGAGGTTCAATTAATGGAGACATTGACTCTTCTTCTTCTTCTTCTTCTTCTTCAGTCTCTGACTCCTCTTGCTCATCAGATACACTTCTTCGGAGATTAGCATTGGCAGGAGCAAACTCTTCTTTCTTGGCCTCATCACTTTTTGAGCCATCATGAGAGTATTCTTCTTCTTCTTCTTGAATAGCATTTTCTGACCCATTCTCTCCGGAAATTTGGTTAGGCGATTGCATTTGGGATGTACTTTGATCATCATGAATTTCTTTTTCTTCATCAGAGTGACTGCTCTGAGGATTGGCCATGGGGCTTGATCACTTTTCTTCTTCAGCATTTTCTGCAGTTTCCTTCATCACATCTGCTTCATTCACATTCTTTGGATCTTGTTGTCGTGGGGCTGGACTACATCTTACATTTCTTCCCCTTCTGCGACTCCGTCCCTTTCTTGTTGAGATGTATTGATTCGGAGAAGTTAAAATTTGGTTTGTCATCCATCTTAACTTTTTTGGCGATTGGCCCTTGAAGCAACTCCGCTTCTTCTTTTTATGGTTTGATAGTTTGGGCCTTTTCTTCTTCATTCTTGTTCAATGAGGAGACTCTCCTTGGTGGGGCCTGGGCTTTCTTCACATCACCAGCTCTTTTCACCACTTTTGATTTCTTTCTGGCTGGTGTGATTTCAGCTGCTGCAGAGTCATCAGATTCAGAGCTCTCTGTCTCTGTTATCTTTCTTTTCTTAGCAGAGGCTCTACTGCTGCTCCCATCTGTCAGCCTTTTGTTCTCCTTGGGGTTCTTCTTCCAGTTTTCAAATAACTGTGGAGACTGTTAGGTTTACAATATTTATGAACGCAATCAAATTGCATAAAAGTGCGGAAAAGTGTAAAAATCAGAGTTTAAAAATTTTACAAACCATATACCCGGATCACCCTTTATGCACAATTATTAATTAAACGAAAAGGATGAATAAGAAACATACCCTTAAAGATCCGAGCTTCCTCAGGTGCAAGTTTACCTCCAATCCTTTTCGCGTTCAACTTGAATCCACCGGGTTTGGTTCCTTCTTTTGATCAACGTTAACCACCCATGTGTTTGGCCTCTAGAGGTGATCCACCAAGGAATAATAAGAATTCAAGAAGATGGGTGTTATGGCTAAACCCTAGTTTTCTATCTCTATAGAAAAGAACGTACTCTACAACAAATTGGAATTATGTCGTATTATTTTAATATCTGATATAAGACTCCTGTTATAAAGATATCAAGTAACCCTATTAAAAATAAGGTATTATTTAATTAAACTCTTTTTGTGAGACCCCAGATTTTATCAATAAAGATTTAAATTTTGTCAAAATAATTTTTTATATTATGGTGTGAATTTGAGATAATATTATAGTTGTGGGTAGTATTTATAAATTTTGCAAAGTATGCAAGTGGTTATATTATATTCGATTGGTGAGGAGAATATTAGGTTTAGCGAGGGAATATTAAATGACAACTACTCAATCATTGGTGGACCCCCTAATGTAATTATTATCGATTGAGAAAAGCGACAAAAATATTTTATTGAAATAACGGCGGAAGTTTTACCGTTGAGTTCTTGTTGAACTACTCGGTAGTAAAAAAATACGATGTCGTGTGGTTGCATAAGTATTACACGGTATTGATTATTGATGCTTATGTGAGAAGTCACTCGGTTTGATTCCATTATTGTCGATTAATAATATGAATTATTATAGCGATAATGACGTTTTGTTTTATTCAGTATTATTAACGTAATAAAATGAAACATCTTTATATAAAATAGAATACTTTATTAAAGTTATTACATAAATAGAATATATTATATTTTATTATGCATAGTGTTGCATAGTGTTTTGCGTAGTATTGCATAGTGTTTGCATAGTAAAATGTTTTTATATAAATAGAATATATTATATTTTATTTAAAAGATTTTTCTTTAAATATGGACCGTCAGATTAAAGTAAATCAATACGGGATAGTTCATGGATTAATTCTTATGCATTCCATTTTCCTATAAATAGAAGCTCATTCCTTCATTATTTTCTTACTTAATTCATTGAAACTAGAGAGAGAAATTATAGAGAGAAAGCTATAGAGAAAGTTATAGAAAGAAGAAGAGTATTTACGCTTCTTCACTACTTCTATATTAGGTTCTTTTTTTACGGTAAGGGGTATTATTTGTTGTCCGTAAGTGGGTGTTATTCTTTCTTCTTGAAGAGAACTTACATTATTCCATTCATTATTATTACATTGGAATAACTTTGTAAAAGTGGCATACCCTATACATATAACTTTCGTATATGGCATACCTATACTTGGTGAAATCCTTATGTTATTCCATTGCTTATTATTACATTGGAATAACTTTGTATCTGTGATTTTACCTATACTTGGTGACATTCTTCTATTATTACATTTGGAACATCACATGCATGTGTTTTACAGGACACTGGTTCCGCTTTTTATTATTCTGTTGGAACATCCACACATGCATGTGTGTTTTACAGGACTGGTTAAAATCTTTATCATTCTGTTGGAATATCCTATCGTGTGTTTTTCAGGATCTGGTTCCATCTTTATTATTACATTGGAACATCCTGCCGATTGTGAATTTCACACGACTGGTTCCGATTATTATTATTTTGTTGGAATAACTTTTCGTCATGCAAGTACCGCATGCATGGTGATTTCTTTTGTTATTCCATTCTTTATTATACTCGGTTGGTTAAAACTTTGACTTCTATACTCCATGAAATTAGTAGAATATCCTTGATATTTGCGTTTCATCCAAAGATATCTTTTCATGGAAATATTCTTACGATCATTCTTGAATTTTACTCTACTGAAAGCGATATTATGTTGACAATTTGGGCGTTAATAATTCATGGATTAAATAATTCTTGAATTTGTTTTATTGAATTATTATGTCATTGTCATCATCCTCATGTTATATTATGTTATCTTTGGCTTACGTGCATAGATGAACTTAGTATGATTATGACCGGGGATCATTCGGTATAATCATGACTTGATATAAATGATGTGACAAAAGTCCTCGGTGGCTGTAATGCGGTGATGGATAGTTTTGGTATGATTATGACCGGGGTGATTCGGTATAGTCATGACCATTGATAATTTGATGAAAATCCTTGGCCAAGTGGTACGAGGATGATTAGATGTGGTGGTTTATTTATTAAAGTGAGTCTCAATGATAAAAATTGATGAAAACCTTTTAAAACCTAAAAGATAGTAGACTTTATTCTCTACTTGACTCTTTTAATGGATTGCTTATTCATTGCAGTTAAAGCGGTTGTCTATTGTATTTTATCGGTTTAACATTGTTGAAGGCTAATGATAATTTATTACGCATTATCTTAGTCCTAATATTTCTTCTTGGGCTAGTTGAGCTCACCCTTTCTTTCACCTTTTCTCTTGTGAAATGAGAACATAAATTGGGACGAGTCGAGAAGCGGAGTAATGGTCCAGAGGATAGCATTAGTAGTCCTCACTATTCTGTGAAATAGTGTGATAATAGTTGTAATGAGGACTCCTTTTGAGTTTGTATAATATCTAGTAGATAATATTTGTATTCAAACTCACAGTTTATGTCGTATTGTACACGATAATTATATTAGTAAGTTGTATTTGAATTTATGTACCATGTAAGTGGCGACCCAAGATGGGTGATGTATACCTAATTTTGGGGGCGTCACAGTTGGTATCAAAGCTTAGGGATATGATCCCTGGCTAAGATGTGAGAATAGTACTAGGAGGGGAGAGACGGGGAATTCCTTCGCTAGTATGACCTACCTAAGTTTATTTGGTATTTGATTGGTCGGTCAGAGTATAGTGATAATATGTTGCATGTTAATTAACCCTTGTTTTGTGGCGGTGTTTGTATTTAGATGTTGTGAATAGGGCTCGGTTATTGGATAGCGCGATAATGATAATGAGACGACTCAACCAAAAGGTAACGACCAACAACACGATAATAATCATCATCTGGTGATAACGACCATCGAACAATGATGACCATCGTGGGAGAAATTATCATGCAAGAATGGTAACCACTTGATTGGTAATCATGGCCAAGATAATAGAAGTGGAAATTTCAAGAAGAGAAGGTCATTTAGCTCGATTTTGTCGTGCACCAAAGTTAAGTCCATTTGGGGACGGTGGCACCAAAAGCGGATACGGATAAAACAAAGTCGGTTGGGTTTCATGAAGGCGTTTTTCATGACTTCTTAAAAAGAAAGTGACTCGAACGAAGTTAGCTTGCGGGTTAGTTAATTATAAATTCTTGCGAAGTCTATACCTTATAAGATACCGGTTCTACCCATTCTTTTATCTCTCTTTGCTTTGCGTTCAACATTTAAATTTGACTCAGGAGAAGTTAGACTTTAACTTATTGGTTGAAACTTCGTTGGGAGAAACCTTCGTTACCTCCACATTTATTAATCTTGTTGTTTCAAATAAACACTTTCACGTTACTGTCGATATTATCTCTTTGAAAATATTTGCCTTTGATGGTATTTTAGGAATCGATTGGTTAAACTGGTTAACTACTCATCATTTGTTTTCGTAAGGTTGTTAGCTTTTATATTCATAACCAAACTACTAAAGTCAATTATTGTCATATCAAGCCATAAGTAAAGAGCCCCGAACCTTTCGTTGTTGACTTCCTTGTGTGGAATGCTGCGAAGCCGGAGGACTTTCAGAGGCGACATCGTGAATGAAGATGGCAAGTTTATAGGTATCATTGTGAGGGCTATCTAGGTTAAGGGATAGAAGTCACAGTTGGTATCAATGTAACGTACTATCCAAGTCTTGGATAAGAGTAGCGATTTTGAATGATATTTCTATCATTAATAAATTTCTTGGCGTATTCTTGAAGATTTCTAGCCTACCCTAGGCGTGAAATCGAATTTTGTATTGACCCCGATGACAAAAACTCATTTCTTAAACCCTCAAATATTTCTTGATTAAAATGAGCAGTTTACGTGGTTTATGATGAAAGTCATAATAAAAGCATTGGACTAATGAAAATCATGGGTATCGTGGTATTAGTAAGTGTTATAATGAGTTATGTTGGTTATTATGAGAAAAACATGAAAGTTTCTTAGAAATCACAAAGAGTTGAAAATCAGATTTTAGTGAAAAGCGTAACATGAAATTCAATTGACCATATCTCCTATTATATTTTGAATTTTTGAATGTGGTCAAATCCTAGAGTTAGATCTATGAGTTACCTAACTAATCCAAGTGGAATTACTGGAAAAGGTGTTGTAGATTTTTGTGTGGACTGATTTTAGCAAAGGAGGTCAAAGCTGTAAATTTCGAAAATGCTACTGCCCAGAAACTTTAAGGGGCTGTTTCGGCCACTTAAATTATGAGAAAAATTCTGGCCTTTTGGGACATAAAGGTATATGGTATAAAGTATCTCCTGTCCAAAAATGAGCTCATTCGACTTAAAATGAGCAAGTTATGACTATTTCAATATTTAGGGTTTTCCAGGCGAAAAACGCTATAACGGAGTTCTATAACTCCGATGACCATGAAATTTAAACTAGAAGCTCATGTTAACATGTGTAAGGTCCTGCCAAGATTTGGGAATTTTGGAGTTAAACTTGAGGTAGCTAATTTCTTAAGGAATTAATTAGAAATTGATTTTTGAAAAATAGTAAATGAATTTTAAAATTCCGAGAAAAATATATTTTCATCATGGGACTATATTATGCTAAATCCCAGAAAAGAAATATTTTTGGGACTGATTTGGTATTTTTCATGAAAATAGTTTAATTACAAACATATGAGTTAAATATGTTATGTGTAAAGTAACAAAGTTGAAAATAGGATTTTATGGCTAGAGAATCCTATATAGAGTATATGCATTTTTTTTGAGGATTTGATAATTGGTAATGATATCTTATGAGTATGACATTTTTGAATGATTAAATGCATTATATGGTAAAAGCGTAAACAATTGAGATAAATTGTTTATAAATTTAAGAAGTGATTAAAATATTGGTATAATATTAATGATATTAGATTATGAGATTATTAAGTGATTGATAACATGGGGATATTCTTGAATCTGGATAAATTATATTATAAATGTTTAATATTTATCCTTTATCTTATTTGATTGATTCTTTATATCATTATCCTCATGTTTATATTTTTTTAAAGTCATACGTGGCTTTGTAGGCATAGATGGACTTGGTATGATTATGACCGAGGTGGATTGTTCGGTATAATCATAATAGTAATTGAAAACACAATTATCTGATTATCTTTGGTAGTAGTGCATGGATAATTTGTGGTCGTCGTAATCTTAATGAATATCCTTGGCTTTGTAGTGCGGGGATGATTGACGATGTGGATTAATTATTGGTGAGTCTCGTGATGAAATATTAATTCATGGATGTGTTCAAAGTCATAAATACGTGGCTTACGCATGCATAGATGGACTTGGTATGATTATGACCGAGGATCATTCGGTATAATCATAATCAGTAATTGAAAAACACAATTATCTTTGGTAGTAGTGCATGGATAATTTGTGGTCGTGATCTTAATGAATATCCTTGCTTTGTAGTGCGGGGATGATTCAACGATGTGGATTAATTATTGGTGAGTCTCGTGAATGAAATATTAATTCATGGATGTGTTCAAAGTCATACGTGGCTTACGTGCATAGATGGACTTGGTATGATTATGACCGGGGATCATTCGGTATAATCATAACTTAGTAATTGAAAAAACACAATTATCTTTGGTAGTAGTGCATGGATAATTTGTGGTTGTGATCTTAATGAATATCCTTGCTTTAGTAGTGCGGGGATGATTCGATGATGTGGATTAATTATTGGTGAGTCTGAATGAAATATTAATTCATGGATGCGTTCAAAGTCATCTATGGCTTACGTGCATAGATGGACTTGGTATGATTATGAATGAGGATTATTCGGTATAATCATAATAGTAATTGAAAACACAATTATCTTTGGTAGTAGTGCATGGATAATTTGTGGTCGTGATACTAATGAATATCCTTGGCACGTAGTGCGGGGATGATTCGATGATGTGGATTAATTATTGGTGAGTCTCGCAATGAAATATTAATTCATGGATGCGTTCAAAGTCATCTTGGCTTACGTGCATAGATGGACTTGGTATGATTATGACCAGGATTATTGGTATAATCATAGTAGTAATTGAAAATCTGAATATCCTTAGCCAGTAAGTGCATGGATAATTCATGGTTGTCTCGATATTATTGGTTTCTGATTTGTATATCTTTTGGCACAGTAGTGCAAAGATGAATTGTTAATGAATATCTTTTGTTTGGATTGCAAAAATAAATTTAATGTTTAAGCGATAAAGGTATTCAAGGTATCCTCACCTCTTTATCATATCAGTCACGTACCCTAATTTCGGAGGCGAAATTCCATAAGGAGGGGAGATTGTGAGACCCCAGATTTTATCGATAAAGATTTAAATTTTGTCGAAATAATTTTTATATTATGGTGTGAATTTGAGATAATATTATAGTTGTGGGTAGTATTTATAAATTTTGCAAAGTATGCAAGTGGTTATATTATATTCGATTGGTGGGAGAATATTCGGTTTAGCGAGGGAATATTCGTATGTGACTCAATCATTGGTGGACCCTAATAGCGTAATTATTGTCGAATTGAGAAAAGCGACAAAAATATTTTATTGAAATAACGGCGGAAGTTTTACCGTTAGTTCTTGTTGAACTACTCGGTAGTAAAAATACGATGAATACGTGTGGTTGCATGCAGTAGTATACACGGTATTGATTATTGATGCTTATGTGAGAAGTCACTTTCGGTTTGATTCCATTATTGTCGATTAATAATATGAATTATTATAGCGATAATGACGTTTTGTTTTATTCAGTATTATTAAGCGTAATAAAAGCGAAACATCTTTATATAAAATAGAATACTTTATTAAAGTTATTACATAAATAGAATATATTATATTTTTTATTATGCATAGTGTTTTGCATAGTATTGCATAGTGTTTGCATAGTAAAATGTTTTTATATAAATAGAATATATTATATTTTATTTAAAAGATTTTTCTTTAAATATGGACCGTCAGATTAAAGTAAATCAATCTGGATAGTTTCATGGATTAATTCTTATGCATTCCATTTTCCTATAAATGAAGCTCATTCCTTCATTATTTTTTCTTACGAATTCATTGAAACTACAGAGAGAGAAATTATAGAGAGAAGCTATAGAGAGAAAGTTATAGAAAGAAGAAGAGTATTCTACTTCTTCACTACTTTATATTAGGTTCTTTTTACGGTAAGGGGTATTATTTTTGTACGTAAGTGGGTGTTATTCTTTCTTCTTGAAGAGAACTTACATTATTCCATTCATTATTATTACATTGGAATAACTTTGTAAAAGTGGCATACCCTATACATAACCTGTATATCACGGCATACCCTATACTTGGTGAAATCCTTATGTTATTCCATTGCTTATTATTACATTGGAATAACTTTGTATATGTGATTTACCCTATACTTGGTGACATTCTTTATTATTACATTGGAACATCACATGCATGTGTTTTACACCGGACTGGTTCCGATTTTATTATTCTGTTGGAACATCACATGCATGTGTTTTACAGGACTGGTTCCGTCTTTATCATTCATTGGAATATCTATCGCATGTGTTTTCACCAGGATGCGGTTCCATCTTTATTATTACGTTGGAACATCTGCCGGTGTGAATTTCACGACGACCGGTCCGTTATTATTATTTTTGTTGGAATAACTTTGTCTACATCAAGTACCGCATGCGTGGTGATTTCTTTTGTTATTCCATTCTTTATTATACTCGGTTGGTTAAAACTTTGACTTTATACTCCATGAAATTAGTAGAATATCCTTGATATTTGCGTTTCATCGATATCTTTTCATGGAAATATTCTTACGATCATTCTTGAATTTTACTCTCTGAAAGCAGTATTATGTTGACAATTTGGGCGTTAATAATTCATGGATTAAATAATTCTTGAATTTGTTTTATTGAATTACTATGTCATTGTCATCATCCTCATGTTATATTATGTTATCTTTGGCTTTACGTGCATAGATGAACTTAGTATGATTATGACCGAGGATCATTCGGTATAATCATGACTTGATATAAATGATGTGACAAAAGTCCTCGGTGGCTTTGTAATGCGATGATGGATAGTTTTGGTATGATTATGACCGGGGTGATTCGGTATAGTCATGACCATTGATAATTTGATGAAAATCCTTGGCCAGTAGTACGAGGATGATTAGATGTGGTGGTTTATTTATTGTTTGAGTCTCGTGATAAAAATTGATGAAAACCTTTTAAAACCTAAAAGATAGTAGACTTTATTCTCTACTTGACTCTTTTAATGGATTGCTTATTCAGCTGCAGATTAAAGCTGGTTGTCTATTGTATTTTATCGGTTTAACACTTTGTTGAAGGCTAATGATAATTTATTCTCGCATTATCTTAGTCCTAATATTTCTTCTTTGGGCTAGTTGAGCTCACCTTTTCTTTCCTTTGTTCTCTCTTCGTGAAATGAGAACATATTTGAGACGAGTCGGGGAGCGGAGTAATGGTCCGGAGGATAGCATTAGTAGTCCTCACTATTACGTGAAATAGTGTGATAATAGTTGTAATGAGGACTCCTTTTGAGTTTGTATAATATCTAGTAGATAATATTTGTATTCAAACTCACGGTTTATGTCGTATTATGCATACGATGAAACGATAGTTATATTAGTAAGTTGTATTTGAATTTATGTACCATGTAAGTGGCGACCCAAGATGGGTGATGTATATACCTAATTTTGGGGCGTTGGTTTTATTTTTTAATTAAATGGGCTAACTAATCTTATTAGGGATAATTAATTAAACTCCTTTAATTAATTTTCCTCCTAATCCTATTAGGAATAAATGAGAGTACTTATATTAAATTAATTCCAAACTCTTTTAGAAATTAAAATAATAATAATTGTAATAATATTAATAAGACTCCTCTTATTAATTTATATTTAATATTTCTAAAATATTAAATAATAAATATTAAGCTATTTAATTTATTCTATCACCATAGATTAAATTAAATATACTTAACATATTATTACGATTATGCCATTAACTTCTTAAATAACTATTCTTCCTTTTATGGTGTGACCCTTTAGGTTCTCCATATTAAATAGGTTGTGAATAAATCAATTAGAACAATTCTAATCTTATTTAAATAAATTAAACAATTAATTTATTTAAATAAATAATATTTATTCTCTGATAGGGATAAGCCTCCCTAGCGATCAAAGCGACTTTTCGAGATAATATAGATTTCAACATTAATCATTAAAGAACCTTTGAGTAAATAGTTACCGTCACAATTCAATCCTTCCACCATATAATGTCCCAATTAAATATAAGACATGGAATTCTTGTCAAGTCTTATTTTATTTAATTATATGTATTTCGATCCTTAAATGCACAACTCAAATAATGCAAATTAGAAACTCCTTTCTAATTTCATTACGCCTTGGCCAAGGACTCTTTGGGTTGTCATTTATCGAATCACATAGGACATTTCTCTTCTTTTAATAGATTGGTAGATTCTTTATTCATCATACATTATCTCCGTATACAACTTATTATACCCAAGCATACCCTTTGATATACCCTAAGGGTCTTAAGGAATAAGTCAAAGTATAACTCATCATACATAAGATACTATGATGATCTCAAGTCCAAGGATCACTTGTACTTACTATCACTCTGAATTCTATTGATGAGACAATTTAAACTCCATTAGGTATTCCTTAATGAGCCACGTTCGATGAACTTATTCTCTAATAAGCACCTACATACTTGCTTTAGTGTCTCCACACAAATGATCATGAGATCAATCATCCTCATCCAATGAGCAAACAACGTATGTACCAATTTATCCGGATTCACTAATCCCCGATTTAGTAATCCAATGATTGGGAACTATTTTAGTTTTAAGCTTTTAAGAATTTAGATCTCATTAGAATGATCATCATCATTATTCTAAAAGCATTGCTTAAAACTATGGGTTTATCACATATTATAAAACGACATCATGTAGATAATTAAAAGCCTTTAATAAATTAATACTTTTTATTAATAAATGAATAAGATTGTTACAAAGTGTATGCTTTATCATCAAACATGATTGGCTTGTGTGCATACTACTTTCAATCTCCCACTTGCACTAAAGCCGATCGTCATGGTATCTTATACTCTTCTTCTCTAAGTGGCGATTATCCCATTGTTGGATAAGCTTTAGTTAATGGATATGTAATGTTGTTCTTGAGAGTCCACTATCTCTATAGTGATTTCCCATCTTTCAATGATTCTAATAATCAAATGAAAGTGCCACAACACATGTTTAGATCCAAGATGAGACTTAGGAACTATTCCTAGTTACGTAATGAACTTTTAATCCAAACAATCAACTTACGACTTCATTTATAGCTATATACTTTGTCTTTATCACTAAACCAAACAACTCTTTCTTTGTTTGGAACCTTTCAATTCAACGCACCACCGATTTGAGGTAACCTTTTACCTTAAAGTGGATTTTCATCTTCTTGGTTTGTCTCGAAAAACTTGAGTCAGTTAAGCCCTCTCTAGTTTTAATTAAGACCCACCATGAATATGATCACATCCTTAGAGGCTGGGTTAAGCACTTTAAGATGTTTTTCACGGACTCATAGTGAACTTCTCCATAATATGGTGATCAACATCGAGTCTCGTACATTTCATTGCATACATGATTGTCACTCATGCGACCTCTCTTTTCGAGAGTGCGTGGGGACTATTAAAGAGATACACTCCATAGCTCATCGACATGAGACATCTCTTTGAGTTTGCCATACTAAACGACTTTAGCATCAAATGAAATATCGTTCCTTGGGTTAAGTCGAGCATCCTCTTGTATCTATCTATATAGATTTTATCCCCAATTAAGATACTCTTCCCAAACCATTCATGGAGGAATGTTTAAACAACTTTATCTTTTCTTGATTGTAGCATTGGTATGTCATTCCTTATCAAGTAGTATATCAATATATAGTCTTAGGAATGTCACGATGATGCTCCCAATGACCCTTTTGTACACACTAGGTTCATTCTTATTTTGATAAAATCAAACTCTTTTGATTGCCTCATCAAAACGAATGTTCCATATGAGAAACTTGCTTGATCCATTTCTCTCGAGTGTACAACATTTACCTCATCGTATATAGCTGGATCATCATCTTCTATGATGTGTACCTCATCATCATCATCTATGATGAATCTATACCTCCGGTATCTTGGTACTTAATCGAATTACGATTAGGTTGTGGTACAATAGGTCTCATCTGGGTTCCTCTTATTTGACTTATAGTGTTTTATGGTTCTTGAATTCTTCAAGATCTATTATCCTCCACTAGCCCCCTTTTAATGATAAACACCTTTATCTTAGAAGGTGGCGTGTTTTAACAAACACCTTTTGCTAAGTAGAATTATAAAACATATACCCTAAACTTACTTTAGGATGTCCCACAAATCTGTACATGTCAAATCTTGTCCCAAGCTTATCCTTTGAAACCTTTTCACATAAGTTGGACAACCCCTTATCTTAACATACTTAAGATTAGGAATCCTCCACATCCATAACTTTTATGGAATCTGGGGTAGGATTTTGAGGTTACCTTTTTAGTAGATGTCTGACCATTTCTAGTACATTATCCCAAAAGGATCTTTGGAATGTCGGTAAAATCATTATGGACCACACCATGTGTTCAAAGGTACGATTTTCCCATTCGGATACATCAATCAATTATTGCGTATCAAGATGTGTCCATTATGAGAAAACCATTTGAGATGATCTAGAAACTTATTGCACAAGTATTTATTCCTTGATCTAATCAAAGAATCTTAATACTTTGTCAATTTGTTTCACTTACGAATTCTTTAAACCTTTCAAATAATTCACACTTGTATTTCAAGCAAATACACACATTCAACTCTTTGAATGATCATCTCCTTTTCTTATACTAATTTGTTGATATGCAAAATTATTTTCATGTAAGTCAGTATACAAAATTTATTAAGTAATATTCGATTCTATACAAAATATTATTATTATAAGTAGAACAACAATTGTTCTTAATTATAATTCCAAAGATTTCATTGTCAACAATAAAATGGAAATAATATTTTTAACAAGAAGCTGAATACAATAACAACTTATTGACTTAATAGATTTGCTAGTAGGCATTGCTAAACTATAAGTTTCTATAGCTAATGCAATGACAACCTTTGCTTCATTTTCCACACATAGGATTACTTATCTTTGTTTAATTTTCTACTTACGCTTGGTCCTTCATAAATCTATATTTATGATAACCAAAGTCGGTATCCAATACACAAGTAGAACCTTGACTTAAAGAAAAATTTATTTCAAATCATGAACAAATTTGTATTTGTAACCAAAACTTCACTAAGCTTCTTTGGTTAGCTTCTGCAAGATGCTTCTTGCAGTTTCTTTCCAGTGTCCATGCTTATTGCAGTGGAAGCAAACTCCTTTGCTATCCGTATCAGTTTTGTTCTTATTATCCTTTGTTTATGCCTTTATTATTTACCTTCTTTGAATCATTCTTCTTTTCAGAAGATCCTTTGGCCCCTACCAGTAAGACATGGTCTTCCTTGGTTGGAAAGTGACTCTCATCATTTTTCAACATGTTAAGCAAATCAACGAAGCTGATATCTAGCTTGTTTCATATGAAAATTCACAAAAAGCTGTGAAAGGAGTAGGGAGGTGAGTGCGAGATCAAATCTTGGCTCAACTCTCCATCCATGACAAAACCGGTTGTCCTAATTGATCAATCAAATTGATTATGTTAAGAACTTTTTTATGCATCTTTAGTGCCATTGGCCATTCTAGATCGGAAGAGCTCCTTAGATATCTCGATATCTATCGGTCCTACTTTCCTCACCATCAACTACTTGATGTGCGGGGAATATAGTAGAAGCATCCATAGTTTCATCCGACGCTGAAGCTCGTTACTCATAGATCTTGAGCATGATGCATTGAGCCAATTGTGCATCATCTTGCCACTTTCTAAAAGTAGCAATATCTTCCTCGAGGCATTATGCGCAACCATTGCGAGGATAGGCGTATTAAGGACATAAGATAGCTTTTCACCATGAGAACTATTCTCAAATTCCTTAACCAATCCGTTTAATTTGTTACGGTTAATTTAGCATCTAATATGCTTTCTGCGATGATAGTAATTTAGACATTGTAAAATTCTATAAATGAATTTGTAATTAACAACATTTTAACATACATTCTTTTATTAATTACCAAAATAAATTAGGTCTTGTTTTAAATTGGTATCTCCCACTATTTTCTTCAAACTATATTACCTCACTTATATAGTTGGGCAAAATCTAATTAAAAAGATTTGCTAGTGAGAATAAGGATCCCATTTCAAATGTATATAGCCTTGTGGTGACACAACAAACTATATATAAATAAATAGGTAGACAACTTTTGTCAATTACATCAACTATGCAACTCCTTTTCTTTTTGCCTCTTAGATTATTTTGATCAGTGGTGGCACATCAGAATCAAAATTATCCGAGTTAAGTCCAACCTAGCACTCCATATATTCAAAAAGAAAAATATCATCCTTGTGGTGACCAACAAAATAATATTGTTCAATTTTCTTTATAAGCATCAAATGTGATAAATTAACATCTTAAATACTTAATACTTGCCTTGTGGTGACACAACAAACTCATATTAAATATTTAATACTCTATTAATTTTATCATGCTAGAAAGCGACGTTCGATATTCCAAATATCTTTGAGCGCTTAGGACTTAATATAAAAATTGAGGATTTGTTATTAATTTGTCTCATCTTGTTTTAGCGTAGCGCGTATATATATATATAAAATACGCAATATATTAATGAACATCACGAAGCATGTTTGCATAATATATAATATATATAGAATAAGCATGCACATATAGAATCTATATTCTACCGGATTGATTATGGACTTTTATTCTAGTTTGGTTCACTAGAGCCACCAAGTGAACCAAAAGGTCAAACCCCTAGGGGTGCAAGAAATAATATTTAAATATAACTATTACATTTAAACGGGCTCCATTATTACAAGCGGGTCTTCAATGCGCTCTTGCTCCTTGATCTCCAATTTTTCAAAATTAATTCTAACTATTCCTATTACAAAACTATTTAAAATAAATAGAAACCTCGATCGTGATCGATGGGAAGTACATAGGAGGAGATAGAATTTATATTAAGAAAAATTAGAGAAGGCAATACTGCAGACCCCATTTAATAAAACCCATACATTCATGCATCCAACTAAAATAAAATCCAATCATATTGGTCGATAGTCCATAATCAATCCCATTTATTATCATACACATCATCATATGCATCGATAAATAACATTCATCTTATGAATAATAAACATTTAATATATATATTGATATCATTTAATGGGCAAAATTTAGTTAGTATAAAATCTAATTTTGAATTAAAATAAACTCTTTATTTTAATCCAAATTTAAATCAAATTAAAACTATTTTATTTTCATTTATCCAATTTTGAATAAAATAAACTATTTTATTTTAATCAAAATCTTTAATCAAAATAAACTCCTTTATTTTAATTAATTGTGGAATCGATTCCATGTAAAAAAAAAAATTATTAAAGGAAACACGGATTATCTTTCCTATTTAAACTACTTTATTTTGAATAATATGAAATCTTATTTCATATCTAAATAAACTCCTTTATTTAAGGAAAAATGATTCTTTTCTATTCACAAATAAACCTTTTATTTTTGAATAATATGAAATCTAATTTCATATCAAAATAAACTCCTTTATTTAAGGAAAAATAGTCCAATTTCAACTCCAATTAGTTATCATGGAATCCAATTCCAACTCTAATTAGTTAGCATGAAATCTAATTTTAAAATTAAAATAAACTTTTTATTTATTTTAATATTAAAATAAACCTTTTATTTTAAAATTAAAATAATTAAGATTAATATATATATACCGTTATATATATAATATATATAACTATATATATATATATATATATATATAACTATTATAATCTTAATAATCTTTAGCTTCCTTAATCAAAAAAAAAAAAAAAGCAGATTCACGTGAATGCCCTTAAAAAAAATTCCTTGTGAAAGTTAGGTTATATATATATATATATATATATATATATATATATATATATATATATATATATATATATATATATTACTTGTAACTTTTGTTTCTGCAATAGTAAAAAATAATAATGCTTAGAAGTTGAGATCAAAGGAAATTCTCTTGGGCCACGTTAATGTATATATAATAATATAATCCTTTGGAAAAAAAATCACGTAGGATGGATCAAATATGTACAATGTTATACTTGAAACTTTCTTGATTTCCGTGAATAAGTTAAGCACTTGTAACTTTCCTTGAAAATTCGGTAATTTCAAAAGCATGTGATATATATGTAATCCGTTCCTTCCTTTATCATATAATCCGCGCAGTATAACAGATTTTTTTTTTGTTTTTGTTTTTGTTTTTGTAAATAAATTTTATATAACAAAATTATGCCCAATTAAATTGTTCTAAACACATATCAATATGCATATCAAATCGAACAATTAATAATTCGCATAAAGGTTTGGCTCGATGCCCTTTATTAGGTTTGTAATATTTATGAACTTGATCAAATTGCATAAAAGTGCGGAAGCGATGTAAAAATCAGAGTTTAAAAATTTTACAAACTATATACGGATCACCCTTTATGCATAATTATTAATTAAGCGAAAAGGATGAATAAAAACATACCCTTGAAGATCGAAGCTTCCTCGGTACAAGTTCACCTCGATCCTTTTCGCGTTCAACTTGAATCCACCGGGTTTGGTTCCTTCTTTTGATCAACGTTAGTCACCCATGTGTTTGGCCTCAGAGGTGATCCACCAAGGAATAATAAAAAATTCAAAAAGATGGGTGTTATGTTTAAACCCTAGTTTTCTATCTCTATAGAAAAGAGCGTGCATTTCTCAACAAATTGGAATTATGTCGTATTATTTTAATATCTTGTATAAGACTCCTGTTATAAAGATATCAAGTAACCCTATTAAAAATAAGGTATTATTTAATTAAACTCTTTTAATTAAATGGGCTCCCTAATCTTATTAGGGATAATTAATTAAACTCCTTTAATTAATTTTCCCTCCTAATCTATTAGGAATAAATGAGAGTACTTATATTAAATTAATTCCTAAACTCTTTTAGAAATTAAAATAATAATAATTGTAATAATATTAATAAGACTCCTCTTATTAATTTATATTTAATATTTCTAAAATATTAAATAATAAATATTAAGCTATTTAATTTATTACATCACCATAGATTAAATTAAATATACTTAACTATATTATTATGATTATGCCATTAACTTCTTAAATAACTATTCTTCCTTTTATGGTGTGACCCTTTAGGTTCTCCATATTAAACAGGTTGTGAATAAATCAATTAGAACAATTCTAATCTTATTTAAATAAATTAAACAATTAATTTATTTAAATAAATAATATTTATTCTCTGATAGGGATAAGCCTCCCTAGCGATCAACGACTTTCCGGATAATATAGATTTCAACATTAATCATTAAAGAACCTTTGAGTAAATAGTTACCGTATAATTCAATCCTTCCACCATATAATGTCCCAATTAAATATAAGGCATGGAATTCTTTGTCGAAAGTCTTATTTTATTTAATTATATGTATTTCGATCCTTAAATGCACAACTCAAATAATGCAAATTAGAAACTCCTTTCTAATTTCATTACGCTTTTGCCAAGGACTCTTTGGGTTGTCATTTATCGAATCACATAGGACATTTCTCTTCTTTTAATAGATTGGTAGATTCTTTATTGATCATACATTATCTCCGTATACAACTTATTATACCCAAGCATACCCTTTGATATACCCTAAGGGTCTTAAGGAATAAGTCAAAGTATAACTCATCATACATAAGATACTATGATGATCTCAAGTCGAGGATCACTTGTCTTACTATCACTTCTGAGAATTCCTATTGACGGATAATTAAAACTCCATTAGGTATTCCTTAGCGAGCCACGTTTAGTGAACTTATTCTCTAATAAGCACCTACATACTTGCTTTAGTGTCTCCACACAAATGATCGTGAGATCAATCATCCTCATCCAATGAAGCAAACAACGTATGTACCAATCTATCCGATTCACTAATCCTCAATTTAGTAATCCAATGATTGGGAACTATTTTAGTTTTAAGCTTTCTAAGAATTTAGATCTCATTAGAATGATCATCATCATTATTCTAAAAGCATTGCTTAAAACTATGGGTTTATCACATATTATAAAACAGCATCATGTAGATAATTAAAAGCCTTTAATAAATAAATACTTTTTATTAATAAATGAATAAGATTGTTACAAAGTGTATGCTTTATCATCAAACATGATTGGCTTGTGTGCATACTACTTTCAGAGACATCACCTTGTGCACATTTAGGGCTTCTCCCTCATCATCCTTAATCTTTCTCCCTAGCTTTTTCTTCAGTATGATACTCAACAGCCTCCCATGAAATACCTTGGTCATGGGCTTCTTCTCAGCCTTCTCAACCCATTTGGAGATCTGATCAAACAAGATAGCTCCAAAGTCGATTTGTTTCTTCAAAACTATTCACGACGTGATTTTCAAGCATTGGTCGATCAACGTGTCGTGTGCGAGTGTTCTTACATAGTATACACTTTCCAACTATTTGACCAAAGGAACTCATATTGCTCGGAAACTCCTTCTTCTTCATGTCCTTGAAACTAAGGTTTCTTTGATACCCCATAACTTCCTTTGCTAATTCAGTGTTGACATTGTCAAGGTTCTTTAGCCCTTGGTTAGGAAAACCTAGGCATTGATTGAGGTCAGAAGATTTTAACTGAAGAGACTGACCTTTAACCTTGGTAGTAAGAGTTTACGAATTTATAGAGGCGTTTGAGTAGAATTCTTTAACCAGTTGCGATGGTGGAGTATTTGCCTCAAGGCATTCGAAAATCAACCTTCTTTACAAGCTCGAGAATGTCCCTGAACTTCTTTTCAGATTTCTCAAACGATTTTGTTCCAAGCTGAATACCAGTAATCACTTGCCAGTTTTCCATTTTGAGTAGTTTGAAGAATGTGGGTATTAGATATAGAGAAGTTTATGCGAGATTGCTGTCTGGTTGGTAAGGCTCTAAAGGTTAACTGATTTTGCTCTTGAAAAACTTTCTAGGGTTTTGAAAACGGGAGAGAGAAAGGATCGATATCTTTTGGTAACTATCTGCAGATTTGAACTTGTCTTTATGGCAGTTCCTTCTAACTCTGCATACTCGGTGATGTGTCAATGTCCATCGGTTTTACGTTACCCGAGATATTTGTAACTCCCCATAACTTTTAGGTTATTAGAGGTGGACGTTTAATTGGCGTGGCTTTGATTAGTTGACCTTTTGATTCGTAGAGTAACATGATGAGATAGCTATAGACTCTACGATTTCATTTGTTTATTCAACGATCAATTTCTGAAAGATGCTGCAGTGGATGGCTTCATCTTTCGTCCTTACTTCGATGCAGCATATAGCTCAATCACTAATGTATTCGAACTTATCTCCTCAACTTGAATGGCTTAGTAGATGTCTCATTCTTCATGCTCCTTGTGAATTGGAGTACCCTTTGGTAGAACTATGATCGTTGAGTTGTCTTCTACGATCGCTGCAGTTGCACTACAATCGTTTAGTCCTTTTCAAACTCAACTCTACGATCGTCGATAATCGACTTGGTTCTTTTGAGATGAACTCGATCAAGCATTCCTTCTGTGATAAGGTAGCTCAGGAAGGGCCAACCTCTTAGAGTTAGTTAAGGGTCGAGTTTGTCCACGAGGCGCTTTCGGATGAAATACTAAGCGGTGATTTTCAATGATATCTCATTATACCTTTTTTGATGGGAGGTCTTTCTACCGACTTCGGATATCGCATTCTTTGAAATCGTGGTGTCCTTCTGCTCTTACACTACAATCATGTGTTTGATCATAAGAACTTCACGATTATGAATTGGGTGGTGAAGGGTTATCGGTGAAAGATACGTTTTGAAATGTTCCTACCGACTATGGATCTTCATATGGTTCATCAACCACAAAGTTTTGGGACTACTGTGGTGGTACATCTCTTCCGGGTTTAATAGTCTTGTTATTCCTTAACAGATCTTTGCTCCCCATTGTTGATGTTGTCTTCTCGAGATAGATGTGATTCCTTCTTCATGTTTATTTGAAGGTCGCTTGACATTTCTCCTTGATTGGAATCATCATCGTTGCTTAGTTTTCTCTTGTATCGTAGAGAAGAGTATTTTCGAGGATTGATCACTCTACGATCATTTGGCAAAGACTTCTGACGTAGTCTTCTTTGTCAGTCCTTTATTTTGAGAAGTTCTGCTTCATAAAGAACTCCTTTTGTCTTAAGCTCAATGATCTTCTGTTGTGAGCTTCCCTTGAGGATCCTTTCCATAAAGCATGTCTTGAAAGTAGTATGCATACAAGCCAATCATGTTTGATGATAAAGCATATACTTTATAACAATCTTATTCATTTATTAATAAAAAGTATTTATTTATTAAAGGCTTTTAAATTATCTATATGATGTTATTTTATAATATGTGATAAACTCATAGTTTTAAGCAATGCTTTTAGAATAATGATGATGATCATTCTAATGAGATCTAATGAGATCATCCTATGTGATTCGATAAATGTAATAGTTATATTTAAATATTAATTCTTGCACCCCTAGGGTTTGACCTTTTGGTTCACTTGGTGGCTTTAGTGAACCAAACTAGAATAAAAGTCCATAATCAATCCGGGTAGAATATAGTATTCTATATGTGCATGCTTATACTATATATATTATATATTATGCAAACATGCTTGGCATGTTTATTAATATGACACGTATTTTATATACATGTGTGCATGCGCGCTAAACAAGATGAGACAAATTAATAACAAACCCCTCAAATATTTTATATTAAGTCCTAAGCGTTCAAAGATATTTGGAATATCGAACGTCGCCTTCTAGCATGATAAAATTAATAGAGTATTAAATATTTAATATGAGTTTGTTGTGTCATCACAAGGCAAGTATTAAGTATTTAAGATGTTAATTTATCAAATTTGATGCTTATAAAGAAAATTGAACAATATTGTTTTGTTGTGTCACCACAAGGATGATATTTTTCTTTTTTGAACATATAGAGTGCTAGGTTGGACTTAACTTGGATAATTTTGATTCGGATGTGCCACCACTTGATCAAAATAATCTAAGATGCAAAATACAAGGAATTGCATAGTTGATGTAATTGACAAGAGTTGTCTACCTATTTATTTATATATAGTTTGTTGTGTCACCACAAGGCTATATACATTTGAAATGGGATCCTTATTCTCACTAGCATATCTTTAATTAGATATTGTCGAACTATATATATTGAGGGTAATATAGTTTGAGGAAAATAGTGGGAGATACCAATTTAAAACAAGACCTAATTTATTTTGGTAATTAATAAAAGAATGTATGTTAAAATGTTGTTGATTACAAATTTATTTATAGAATTTTACAATGTCTAAATTACTATCACTGCGAAATATAATAGATTTTAATTAACTTGGGATAGTATTAAAGCGGATTAGTTAAGGAATTTGAGAATAGTTCTCATGGTGAAAAGCTATCTTATGTCCTTGTCGCCTATCCTCGCAATGGTTGCGAGATAATGCCTACGAGGAAGAGATTGCTACTTTTAGAAAGTGGCAAGATGATGCACTGATTGGCTCGATGCATCATGCTCGTATCCATGAGTAACAAGCTTGACGTCGACTGAAACCATGGATACTCCTACTATATTCCCGCACATCAAGTAGTTGATGGTGTGGAAAATGGGATCGATAGATATAAGATATCTAAGGAGCTCTTCCGATCTAAAATGACCAGATGACACTACTGATGATGGATAAAAGTCCTTAACATTATCAATTTGATTGATCAATTAGACAACGAGGTTTTGTCATGGATGGAGAGTTGAGCCAAGATTTGATCTTGAACTCACTCAGGACTCCTTTCACAATTGTTGTGAATTTTTCATATGAACAAGCTAGATATCGACCTATTTGATTTGCTTAACTTTATGTTGAAAAATATTAAGAGTCATTTTCCAACCAAGAAAGGCCAGAGTCTTCTTGGTAGGGGGCAAAAGGATCTTCCGAAAAGAAGAATGATTCTAAGAAGGTAAATATAGAAAGGCATAAACAAAGGATAATAAGAACAAAATTGATATGAATAGCAAATGAGTTTACTTCCACTGCAATAAGCCTGGACACTGGAAAGAAACTGCAAGAAGCATCTTGTAGAGGCTAACCAGAAGAAGCTTAGTGAAGTTTCAGTTACAAATACAAATTTGTTCATGATTTAAAATAATTTTATTTTTTTTTAAGTCAAGGTTCTACTTGGGTATTGGATACCGGCTTTGGTTATCATAAATATAGATTTATGAAGGGACCAAACAGAAGTAGAAAGCTAAACAAAGATAAGTAATCTTATGTATGGGAAATGAAGCAAAGGTTGCTGCATTAGCCATAGGAACTTATAGTTTAGCAATCCCTACGGGCAAATCTATTAAGTCAATAAGTTGTTATTGTATTCCAGTACTTGTTGGATACATTATTTCCATTTTATTGTTGGACAATGAAATCTTTGGTATTATAATTAAGAACAATTGTTGTTCTATTTATAATAATAATGTTTTGTATAGAACCAGAATATTACTTAATGGATTTTGTGTACTTGACTTACGTGAAAAATTATTTTACAAATTGAACAAACTAGTATAAGAAAAGGAGATGATCATTCAAAGAGTTCAATGTGTGTATTTGCTGAAATACATGTGTGAATTATTTGAAAGGTTCAAAGAATTCAGAAGTGAAACAAATTGGCAAAGTATTAAGATTCTTTGATTAGATCAAGGAATAAATACTTGTGCAATAAGTTTTTAGATCATCTCAAATGGTTTTCTCACAATGGGCGCCTCGATACATGATAATTGATTGATGTATCTCGAAAGGAAAAATCGCACCTTGTTAGACGTGATACGATCCATAATGATTTTCTGAGACATTCCGGTATCCTACAGGATCATCTCACAGAAATGGCCGCATATCTACGAAAAGGTAACCTCAAAATCCATTTAAGACTCCATAAAAGTTATGGACGGGGAGGATTCCTAATCTTAAGTATGTTAAGATAAGGGGTTGTCCAACTTGTGTGAAAAGGTTTCAAAGGATAAGCTTGGGACAAAATTTGACAAGTACAGATTTGTGGGACATCCTAAAATAAGTTTAGGGTATATGTTCTATAATCCTACTTAGCAAAAGGTGTTTATTGTGAAACACGTTTCCTTCTAAGATAAAGATGTTTATCATTAAAGGGCTAGTGGGAGGATAATTGATCTTGAAGAGTTCAAGAACCACAAAATATTATATGTCAAATAAGATGAACCTGTAGATAGACTTATTGTACCACAACCGAATCGTAAATCTGGAATAGTACCGAAGATACCTAGGAGGTATGGATTCATCATGGATGATGATGATGAGGTACGAATCATAAAGATGATGATCCAGTTACATACGATGAGGTAAGAGTTGTAGACACTCAGAGAAATGGATTGTAGCAATCGTCTCAAAAATGGAACATTCGTTTTGATATGAAAATCAAAAGAGTTTGATTTTATCACAAATAAGAATGAACCTAGTGTGTACAAAAGGGACAGTGGAGCGTCATGATATTCCTTGTATTATATGTTGATATACTACGGATAAGGAATGACATGCCAATGCTAGTATCAGTAAAGATAAAGTTGTCTAAACATTCCTCCACGAATGATTTGGGAAGAGTATCTTAATTGGGGATATTAATCTATACAGATATATTTAATAGGATGCTTGACTTAACCCAAGGAACGTATATTCATTTGATGCTAAAGTCATTTAGCATGGAAAACTCCATGGGATGTCTCATGTTGATGAACCTAGGAGTGTATCTCTCTTAATAGTCTCCATAGACTCCTAAAAGAGAGATCGCATGAGTAACTATCATGTATGCAATGAAATGTATGAGACCTGATGTTGATCAGTTATATTCTGGAAAAGTTCACTGTGAGACAGTGAAAAATATCTTAAAGTACTTAACTGGAACTAAGGATGTGATTATATTCATGGTGGGTCTGAATTAAAACTAGAGGGCTTAACAGACTCAAGTTTTTCAGACGGACCAAGACGACAGAAAATCCACTTTAAGGTAAAGTGTTACCTTGAACGGTGGTGCAGTGAATTGGAAAGGTTTCAAACAACAAAGAGTTGTTGGTTTAGTGATAAAGATAAAGTATATAGCTATAAATGAAGCTGCAAGTTGATTGTTTGGATGATAAGTTCATAACAGAACTAGGAATAGTTCCTAAGTCTCGTCTTGGATCTAAACATGTGTTGTGGCACTTTCATTTGATTATAAGAATCATTGAAAGATGGGAAATCACTATAGAGATAGTGGACTCTCAAGAACAACATTACATATCCATTTACTGAAGCTTATCCAACAGTAGGATAATCGTCACTTAGAGAAGAAGGGTATGAGATACCATGACAATTGGCTTTAGTGCAAGTGGGAGATTTAAAGTAGTATGCATACAAGCCAATCATGTTTGATGATAAAGTATATACTTTGTAACAATCTTATTCATTTATTAATAAAAAGTATTTATTTATTAAAGCCTTTTAAATTATCTATATGATGCTGTTTTATAATATGTGATAAACTCATAGTTTTAAGCAATGCTTTTAGAATAATGATGATGATCATTCTAAAGAGATCTAAATTCTCAGAAAGCTTAAAACTAAAATAGTTCCCAATCGTTGGATTAATAAATTGGGAATTAGTAAATCCGGATAGATTGGTACATATGTTGCTTGCTCATTGGATGAGGATGATTGATCTCATGATCATTTGTGTGGAGACACTAAAGCAAGTATGTAGGTGATTATTAGAGAATAAGTTCCTTTGAGCATTGGCTCGCTAAGGAATACCTAATGGAGTTTACTTGCTTTGTCGATAGGAATTCTGTAGTGATAGTACTACAAGTGATCCTTGGACTTGAGATCATCATAGTATCTTGTGTATGATGAGTTATACTTTGACTTATTCCTTAAGACCCTTAGGGTATATCAAAGGGTATGCTTGGGTATAATAAGTTGTATATAGAGATAATGTATGATCGATAAAGAATCTACCACTTCAGTAAAAGAAGAGAAATGTCTATGTGATTCGATAAATGACAACTCGGTAGTCCTTGGCATGCGAATAAAATTAGAAAGGAGTTTCTAATTTGCATTATTTGGAGTTGTGCATTTAAGGATCGAAATACATATAATTAAATAAAATAAGACTTGACAATAATTCCATATCTTACATTTAATTGGGACATTGTATGGTGGAAGGATTGAATTATGCGGTAACTATTTACTCAAAGGTTCTTTTATGATTAATGTTAAAATCTATATTATCCGGAAAGTCGTTGATCGTTAGGGAGAACTTATCCTATTGTAGAATAAATATTATTTATTTAAATAAATTAATAGTTTAATTTATTTATTTAAATAAGATTAAATTATTCTAATTGATTTATTCTGTTAGGTTTAATATGGAGAACCTAAAGGGTCACGCCATAAAAGGAAGAATAATTATTTAAGAAGTTAATGGCATAGTCGTAATAATAAGTTAAGTATATTTAATTTAATCTATGGTGATAGAATAAATTAAATAGCTTAATATTTATTAATTAATATTTTGGAAATATTAAATATAAATTAATAAGAGAGTCTTATTATTATTATTATTATTATTATTATTATTTAATTCCTAAAGGAGTTTGGGAATTAAATAATAAAAGTACTCTCAAATATCCTAATAGGATTAGGAGGCAAATTAATTAAAAGAGTTTAATTAATTATCTCTAATAAGATTAGAGAGCCTAATTAATTAAAAGAATTTAATTAATTAATTAAAACTCAATTCCTTAATTGTTAAGGAGGGTTGCCCACATCTATAAATAAGAGAAGTCTTATTATGGGTGAGAGGTGGTTGACTTTTACAACATACGTAATTTCAATAGTTGGGAGAGTACGTATTTTCTATAGAGATAGAAAAACTGGGGTTTTGCCAAATACCCATCTTCTTGTATCCTTCTTCTTCCTTAGTGGATCACCTCTAGAGGCCAAACACTTGGGTGGCTAACGTTGATCAAAGGAAGGAACCAAACCCGGTGGATTCAAGTTGAATGCGAAAAGGATTGGAGGTGAACTTGTACCTGAGGAAGCTCGGATCTTCAAGGGTATGATTCTTGTTCTTTCTTTTTCGTTTAATTAATAATTGTGTATAAAGGGTGATCCGGGTATATGGTTTGTAAAATTTTAAAACTCTGATTTTTCACATTTCCGCTAATTTTATGCAATTTGATTGCGTTCATGAATATTACAAACCTAACATGTCTTTCTTGATATGGGCACATAGAATCCTCTTTATCTTCTATTTCATGGCATGCTCTCATATCTCTGAGATGTGCGACCATATATGAGCTCCATTCGGTTAGCTTCGAGAGGGTCTTGAGATAGGCTTGAACATATAGGAACTTTATCATACCCATTTCGAGCAGATCCTTAGCCTTCTTTGGTTGTATCTTCTTGGTTGAAGTCTTCGCTTCATCATTCCTTAGTGTGGTCGATTTGTCCAAATACTGCGCAGTTTAAATATATTTCTATTTTGGTACCCATAGTTAAATGGGTCCTCTTGGAGTTAATTTTCTAACCCCCCTGTTCCTCTTATTTGGATAATCATCATATTTATCATCAGCAGATATATCCATACATGCAACTATCTTATGATAATATATTTTGAGATCGTGATGGTGAGTGTGTGTGATTTGACATTTAATAACACACTCTCTATCTATGATGGTTTCATCATTCTTTGGGTTATGTTCACAATGTTTAAGTGTTCACAGAGTGAGAATCGACTCCACGATTTTAGGAGTATCCGGTTGATTCATTGAGGTGATCGGTTTCTACAAATCGCCAAGATCCTCTTGCAGAATCGATCATGCTCGTGTGTTGTCAAACACTTAGAACATAAGGCTTGCATACATACATACTTAAGCCATCGGCAAAGATTACTTCACATATCGCGTTCATTAGATGCTGTGATGCTCTTATGACCCATTTCAGACTTCCTTCAAGATATCATCTTCAACCTAAAACTTGGATGGAGAGAAAAATTGTAGTCATTTGAGTTTCCATCCTCATGTTACTTTCTCTCTTCACCTTTTTAGGTAGATTATGACTCCTTGACAGAATACAATTATAGTTCATAAGAAGATGCAATAATGATGTACATTTATAATAGTGAGGCAGTACCTTTTCTTTGTCGATTCTGAAAGCGGTCATTTATTGAAGATATACTGAGTTTGGGTATTGATGTGCATGGCTTTACTTTTGCTCCTGACAGCTTAATGCTCTTGTTGGCCTTTCATCAATCAGTCGTGGTCTTAAAGATGCAGATCAAGAGAATCGTAGCATTAAGATCTTTGATATTTTTTGAGTTTACAAAGATAGCACCCAATTGTTGGTTGGTCAGTCATAAGTTTGAGAAGATTTTCTTTCTCCTCTCGATCAGCATTTCTTAGTACGCGTGACTTCTTCATCTTTCAGACTGATGAATGCTTTACTCTTTGTCACTGATGTCTCTTGCTCTCTTTCTTTCATCTTGTCTTGATTACAAGATTGATTTGCAGCTAGGATTGGTCTTGTTGATATAAGAATCGAGGATATGGACCAATCTGAAAGCGACTTTGAGTGTATACACATTTTTACCTATACACAATATTTCCAACGTGTGAGCTCTTCTTCATATAACAAGTTACTTACTACTAAACTAAGTTTAGAACAATGTTGGTGCCTTGGATCAGACTCAAAGCGATTAGCTTTTCAATATAGCATGAGAACCTGCTCTGATACCAATTGTTAGTTCCCAGAGGGCACAATAGATCTAGAAGGGGGGTTGAATAGATCCTTTTTATTTCAAATACTTTTCTGGTTTATAATGTATTATTCATATTAGAGTATATGACAAACATAAGAATCTTTTCAACCACAGCGGAATAAGTAAAAGATTCCCCTTCATTGATATATTCATAATTATCGTCAATGTTCATTAGGTTACTTTAGTTTGTAGCGGTTAAAACATACATACTTGATTATAGCAGATTATAGACATAATGTAAATGATATAATGTAAAAAAGACACAAGAGGTTTTAAGTGGTTCGGAGACTTAAGCTCTAATCCACTCTCTTACGCTTTCAACTAGTAAGATTTCCACTAAGGAAAGGCAAGACCACGAATCTCTATGATTCCTTGAGGCCGATGTAGCCTTGGGACTTGATTTACTAAGAACTCTTGAGGCCGGCTGACCTTGGGACTCTTCTAGTTCCCTAGGAACTCTTCAAGCCCAGCAGGCTTGGAACTTCATTTAGTCCCTCTGGACAAGGACCCTTTGGCCCTGCTTTGTTTAGTCCCTCCGGACAATGACCCTTTGGCCATGCTTCATTTAGTCCCTCTGGACAAGGACCCCTCAGGCCCTGGCTTCGTTGAGTTGTTTGTTTGTTGTTGTTGGAGTCGGTGCTGAGCTGCTAAGATGTCTTCATGCTCTGAACATCTTCTATCCCTAGACTTGGCTTGATCATCCTTGAAGAAGCAGTTGAGTGTTGCATGATGCTCGACTTCTTAGGTTGCTTCAACTACTAGGATGACCCCTTGATGAAGCGCCTTGAAGATCATTCTCCTTGGTACTTGATGGTCGCATACGAGAGGCTTCTAAGATGACCGTAAGCTCTTCGCGCAAGGTACTTAAAAGCTTTCTCATGCTTGACACCAAGATGCTTTTTGTGATCTCCCTTCTTGCTACTCGATGCCTTCCCATGATGGACTTGCTAAGTTGACCGTAAGCTCTTCTCTGTTGTACTTAGAGTCTTCCCATGATGGACATCCAGATGGCATGATGCTCTTCTTTCTCTCGGCAATTCAGAACACTCTTCATGTAGTAGAGCTCTCACTTCTACATAGTAGAACTCACACTTCTACTTCTTGCTTGATCTGACTTTTGAGTGTTCTTGGTGGATCGTAGAGTGAGCCTCTGGACTCACTATCACTTGATTCGATCAATCCACCTTCTCTCCAAAACTCACAACTCCAGCAACCTTTGATCTTTGAAACTCTTCTACATTTATACATCTTCCCAATTCTTGGTTGGAAAGTAGCTAGATTGGAAGCTATTCAAATGTCTTCGCAGATCTTGAGTTGCTTGAGGTAGACTGCTTGATGTGACATGTCATACTTTTTCTGACACTGCAGTCTACTGTTTCACCTGGCCTGTCAGATGTATCACTTTACTGTCTTGGGCAGGTTGAAGACTTTATCTCTTCGATTTCTAGATCGAGTTTGTCCTTTGCATTGATGCTCTCAATAAGCACTTGTTGAATATTACTCTTTAGATTGAACCGTTGCCAATGCTTGATCTTGTGTATTCGAACTCTACGATTCGATGCATGTCTTGAGGACCGATCGTAGTGTCTTGTTGAGTGTTGCTCGTTGGTTGGTAGAGTTAACACTACGATCTAGAAGAGTGTTGATTGGATCTTCAATGTAGAATACCCCTTCCTTGATTTATGCAGTGCTTCAATACTTACATTTGCTTTTGTGGTTCTTCTCGAATCGATGGCTCCGATTCTTGTCTGGTCCCTTTTGAATATTAAGACACTTCAAATTTATGGTGCGTCCAGGTTGCTTTCTCCTTGTGATCTCCCGTTCACTTATCATCAATGATCTGACACGACACTTAATCACTTTAGCCTTGCTTTTTGAGGTCGACCAAAGATCTCGGTTCACTTTCCATCGGTCCCCTTCTTTGTTTGGCAAACACTACGATCTTGGTTACTTCCAAGGTCGTTGTCTTTATTCTCTTGTCGACAAGAATCGCATTTAGTGACTTTTTCTTAGTCATTCTTTGAAGTCTTCTTTGAATCATCTTGTGGAAGACTTCATCACGAATGGCCTTTCAACTCAATCTTGATCTTTGATTGGATTGTTGCTTAGTTCTCCTGCTGCTAGCTGCATGTCATTCGTTGAGTGCTCTCTGGTTCCCTTATCGTGGATTGCATCTTTGCGGTGCCAACCCAGAGGCTTCGTACCTTTGGATATTCAGGATTGCTCATTCGTTGAGAAGCGATGCTCGCTCTACGATCCGACTTAGCATTGTGAGCACTTCTTTTGGAGTCGTAGTTCCGCACTCTACGATTCAGCTTCGGTTGTGCAGACACTACGATCCCGAGATCAGATCTTGACACTCTACAATTTCTGCCTTGTGCTTGTTGTCTTCATCTGATCTTGCCGACTACGATCTCTGCATTCATTCGGATGGACTCTACGATCTCAGAGTGTAGCCTACGATCCTTATCTTGGCTTTGGCATCGCTAGACTCTACGACTCTGAGTGTAGTCTACGTTTCATACTTGGCTTCGTCAGATGGTCGTTCGGCTTGTAGACAGGCTGTCTCTACGATTTCGAACATGACTTCTCAAAGACACCACGATCCCGAGGAAGCTCTTCTCGACACACTACGATCCTTCTTCATTTCCGAAGAAGTCTACGAACCCCAGAGATCTCACTATCTTGCGATACTCCTATTCGCCTCGATAGCTCTTGAGTTGACTCGGCTCTCTAGCAGTATCACGACTTTTAGTGCGGTCATTCGACTATCGATGCTTTCATCTATTACAATATAAGATCAACCTAACATGCTTGATCTTTCTATATTTATAGTCCTTGTACATCATTTCTTTTTAAGGACTTCACAAAACTGTTTTGCTTATGTAGGATCAACCTAACATATTTGATCAATTCATTCTAAGTCCTTGTACATATATTTCTATTATCTATCGAAAGGACTTTATGACTTTTTCTTCATGCAAGCATACTTGCATATTCATTCATATATATATCATAATCAAATCATATATTAAATAGGAATATCATTCACATGTTTATTCCTAACAGAATATTTATTAAGCTAAGTCTCAGCGATAACAGTGATGAAAAACCTTTTAAATCATAAAAGATAGTAGATTTTATTTTCTACTTGACTCTTGTAATGGATTGCTTGTTCCGCTGCAATTAAACTTGATGTCTATTATATTTTATCAGTTTAACATTGTTGGAGACTAATGATAATTTATTCTGCATTATCTTAGTCATAATATTTTTTACTGGGCTAGTTGAGCTCACCCTTTCTTTCATTGTTCTCTTCAAGAAATGAGAATATACATTTGGGGACGAGTAGGGAATGGAGTGATGGTCGGGAGGATAGCATTAGTAGTCCTCACTATTCTGTGAAATAGTGTGATAATAATTGTAATGAGGACTCCTTTTGAGTTTGTATAATCTCTAATAGATAATATTTGTATTCAAACTCACAGTTTATGTTTGTCGTATTGTACACGACAGTTGTATTAGTAAGTTGTATTTGAATTCTGTACCATGTATCTGACGACCTAAAATGGGTGATGTATACCTAATTTTAGGGGCGTCACAGAAATAACTACCATAATTAATAATTCAAATTCAAATATATTAGATTTAACAAACAAAACAAATTCAAATATTTAAAGTTTGGCAACGTCATCTTCCTCCTCCCCTTCGTCGGTCATCTTCCTCCTCCCCTTTACCGCCGCTTCAACACCATGGACGCCGGCCAACTTTCTCCGCTTCACCATGGAAGCCGGTCATCTTCCTCCGCTTCACCATGGACGTTGCCGCTTCAACACCATGGACGCCGGCCACAGCTGCCATTATGACGAAGGTTGATTTAATCCAAAAATTAAAAGGAGAAAAAGATATTTTTTAGTGCAGTTGGTATCCAAATATTTATACAAAGGTAACCATTTTAGTTTTTGTGGATAACCAATAGAAATTTCAGTGCAGTTGGTAACCAAAACTTTCAAAGGTAACAATTTTAGTTTTGGTTGGTTACATTTGTATTAAAGTTTGGCTACCAACTGCACTATAAAAAAAATCTATAATAATAGATTTTTTATAATTAATTGGTAACCCAATAAAACTGAATTGGTTACCTTTGTATTAAGGTTTGTCTACCAACTGCATTATAAAAAAAAATCTACAATAATTTTTTTTTAATTAATTGGTAACCAATAAAACCGAATTGGTAACATTTGTATAAAGTGTTAGCTACCAATTTGATTTATTAAATAAAAAAATCTATAATAGATTTTTAAAAATAAATTAGAAACCTAATAACATTGAATTTCGTTACCTTGTTATGAAGGTTTGGTTACCATCATCCAGTATTCATATCCACCGCCACCACCGCCTGAATCTTCATACCCACCTCCATTTTGACCCTTTATTTTGAGAAGCTACTGGAGATATACAGTTGGTTGACTCATATATATATATATATATATATATATATATATATATATATATATATATATATAAACCTTCATTTTATAGTAGCATTGTGACGCCCCCAAAATAGGTATACAACACCCATTCTGAGTCGCTAAATACATGGTACAGAAAGCAAACTACAACTTCAATAATACAATTGTCGTGCAAAATACTTAACAACACATCTTGTGAGTTTAAATACAAATATTATCTTCAGACAATATCCACACTCAAATAAGTCCTCATTACAATTATTCAAACACTATTTTATAGAAATAGTGAGGTACGCTAAAATATCTTTCTAGAACCATCACTCCGCACTCGACTAGTTCTCTTATGTTCTCACCTCCACGAGAAAAATGGAACAAAAAGGAAAAGGGTGAGCTCAACTAGCCCGAAGAAAGAATATTATGACAAAGATAATATCTGATAAATTATTGTTAGTCTTCACGAGGAAAAAATCGATAAAATATAATAGACAACAAGTTTTAGATCAACAAGCTGCAGTAGAATGACAATCCATTAGAAGAGTCGAGTAGAGAATGAGTTCTACTATCTTCTAAGATTTAAAAGTGCATCATCAATGATTTTATCCCTGTAATAACAATCAATATACATCTTTAATCAAATATTCATCTTTGCACTTCTTGCCAAAGATATTCATTTGTATCACCAGGTTAGTCATGTTCATCTCAACACCATTCATCTTTACACTACGGCCAAAGATATTCATCGAGTTAATAATTTATCTTTGCACTACAAAGCCAAAGATATTTAGTAATATCATCATTTTAGGGTGAGGATGATAAAAATATTTTAAAGAAAAGCGAATCCAAATGAGACATAAGGACAAATAGTAGGGATTAGTATAACGGTTTATCCAAGATCAATAATACTCCATAATAACCAATTTTGAAGTAAAATTCAAGAATAAAGATCAAAATATGGATACAATCAAAGATAGTAACCATAATAGACATCTTGGACAAAAAGAAGAAAAATTCATTTTTCGGTGAATAGTGTCGTATTCGTGAATAAGGTCAGATACGTGAATAGTAACCACGACACAAAAAGTTCCAATTTTGATAAAAATTCAGATCAATACTTCAAAGATAATGATATTGAAGAAATAATATCATATATGAAGAAAATAACATCCTTACCTCAAAATATCGAGACTTACGATCGGAATATCGGTATAAGGCTGAAGGAAACTTGCACTGATGAATAAAAACTCACAAAGTATCTAAATACTCATAAAATACACTCAATAATCTAGAGAGAGAATGATAGAAAGCTTATGTTTCTGGTGTGATTTTCAATTCTAACTTAGCCCTCTATTTATAGGAAAATGTTAGCAGACTTGACCTACAACCTGATGGCTTTATCTGCTACTATTCCCACCCACTACATTTGAAATAAAATTCAGCACATTTCTTCGCCAACCACAAGTGGGGTCCACTTATTCTAGAATTTTCCACCAAAATGATAAATTCGGATACTTCAACAATTTCTGAACCAGTCACCTCTTAAAATTCATAATAAATCATACGTTCATTTTTAACGATTCAAAATTTGTGGACATATACTCAACTTATATATGTATAACATACCCAAAAATTACCACGATCCAACAGTCTGATTAAAAATTATAACCCCATGATATATCTCAAAAAACCACGATTTGATTTTTAATACCTCCAATCAAGGCAAAATCTTGATAAAACACCTCACCATTAATTCCTTCATTTATAACCACATAAATAAATCCATCATTTATATCCACATAAAATAAATATTTCCTTATTATATGAATCAATGATTAATTATTCACAAATAATATTACTGAGAATCACATTTATGACAACCGTGTCGTTCCGAAGAAGAGGGCTTTCAGATAAGGATTTCTCTCTTCTTGGCGGCGCAATTAGGTGACCAAACCTCTCCTTGTGTAACTTTCTAGACATTGCCAATAATGCTATCTAATAATATTATTCAAATAATATGAATTATTGATCCGATAATGGAAAATACTGATCTTGATGACAATTATTGAAACAATGATAATATAAAAATACCAACGCAGACAATTATTGAATCAATAAAATAAAATATTGAGCAGTAATTATTGTAACAATTATTGAGTAGTGCCTTCCTTCGTAAGAATCAATAATTCAAAAAATCATATGCGATCAGGTATCTTTCTTAATCACGTACGCGTATTCTTGTATTTAACCACGAAAGTATTCAACAGTGTTAGCAGTAATAACCACGTCGTTATTTATAAAACTCAATTTTGTCGTTATCTTCATCCAACTATTTTTCCGTTATGGGCCCACAAATATTTCTTGCCGCATTAATGAATATTCCCAAACGTAAAAGAAAATTTCCACGACCAAACGAATATTTCCCGACAAAATGAATATTTTATAACCACTTATTTATTTTGCAAAATTTGCACATTTCACCCATAACCAAAATATTATATCAAATTAATACCTTATTATTCACAGTAATAAATAAAGGAAATTTGATTTTATTCATTAAAAAGTTGGGATCTTACAACCTCCCCTCCTTATGAAATTTTATCCTCGAAATTGACGTACATACCTGGTGTTTCGAAAAGATGAGGTACCTCATTTTTATTTTGATTCTAACTCCGTGTCATTTCTTGATAGCATAGTTTCTCCACAAAACCTTAACTTGTGGTATAACCCTCGTGCGTAGGACATGCTCTTTCCTATCCAAGATCTTAACAGGTACCTCCTCGTACGTTAAATCTTTGGCTATCTTGTCTGGTTCTAACGCAATAATATGATTCGGGTCGTCCACATATTTACGTAACATAGATACATGAAAAACGTTATGAACACGCGAAATACTTAGCGTTAAGGCAAGTCTATAGGCCACAGTTCCTACTCGATCGAGGATTTCAACTAAATCGAAGGCTTGAGCTTTCTTCTCTTCATCAACTCTTATTTCTAGAATAACGCATTCTTGCACCTTCTTCTTCGTATTCATTAGCTTCGGGTCTATAGCTTGAGCAACTTTAACTTTATCGTCAGTTCTAATCGTATATTTACTATCTTCACGTAGGTTCGTATATTCGCACTTGTAAATGCATACCATCTCCTGCTCAACCTGTGAGACCCCAGATTTTTTGAATAAAGATTAAATTTTCTCGAAATATATTTTTTAATATTATGGTGTGGATTTGATATAATGTTATAGTTGTGGGTAATATTTACAAATTTTACAAAATCATGCAAAGTTGTTATATAATATTCGATTGGTGGGGAATATTCTTTTTAACAGGGAATATCCGTACAACGACACAATCATTGGAGGACCCCATAATGTAATTATTATTGTCGGATTGAGAAAGCGACAAAATACTTTATGAAAATAACGGCGGAAGTTTTACTGATTAAGCTGTTGAAACACCCGGTGTTAAAATACGATGAATACGTTGTGGTTCAGATAAGTAGTAATACCAGTATTGATTATCGATGCTTACGTGAGAAGTCACCGGTTATACTCAATTATTGCTACGATGAATTTTTGCATCATATCTATCATATTATTGATTCAATTATTGTCACAATATCATCCGCATAAAATGTTATTTTATTAAATCAATACTTGAGACGACAAAGTTATTCATATTATAAATTGCAATATTTACAATGTCTAGAAGTTACATCGATGAGAGGTTTGGTCACCTAATTGCGGCGCCAATAGGGAGAAATCCTTATGGGAAGCCCCTCTTTTCGAGGAGCGACACGGTTGATAAATATTGTGAGTTATAATATTAATAATGAATGTTGTTTTGAGTTGAATTTGGAGGCGGACGTGATATTTGAGTCCCGAACGTGAAATTAGTAAAATAGTCTATAAACACAAAATTTTAAAGGATTCACTATTTGGTGAAAAAAGTCAGTGATTGACTTTTTTTGGGGAAAAATCAAACTTGAAATTTAAAAATTTATATTTTGATAAAATAGTTTCATTATGTTGGAATTATTTGTGTTAGTGAAAATCGATATTTATTAGATGATAATTGATGTACAGGGTTATATTGATAATCGGGTAATTTATCGGATAAATGAGCAATTAATTGCTACTAATTCACATGCTTATATAACTATTTGTTCACATATGTGTACTATTGAATCACATTATTTACTATTAGGGGAGTTGGTGCAAAATTGATAATACTTGCATGACTAAATTAAAAATGGAGGTATAGATGGAGGTCTTATCTTTGAAATTCAGTATTTTCACATGATTATACTATTGATTCACATGATTGAACTATTAATTCACATTATTTACTATTAGGGGAGTTGGTGCAAGATTGATAATACTTGCAAAGACTAAATTATAAATGAAAGAAAAGTTGGAGGTATTATTTATAATTTTTGAGCCCCAAAGCGTGCGATTATCGAAACTATATTTTCCTATAAATAGAAGCTCATTCTTCCTTCATTTCTCACTAATTCACAAAAGCTTTAGAGCGATTATTATAGAGAGAAATTATAGAGAGAAAGAAGAAGAGAAATCTGCTTGCTCCTTATTCCGGTATCCGCTTTTTCCAAGGTAGGGAGTATTATTTCTTTCTTATCTACGAAGAGAACTTCGTTATTCCATTTTTATCATTACATTGGAATAACTTTGTATCGCATGGGCTACCTATACTTGGTGAAATTCTTACATTGTTCCATTCTTTATCATTCTGTTGAACATCATCATGCACGTGCGTTCTACGCCGGACTGGTTAAAATCTTTATTATTACATTGGAATATCACATGCATGCGTTCTACACTTGGGACTGATTAAAATCTTTATTATTCTGTTGGAACATCCATGCATGCATGCGTTCTACGCTTGGGACCTAATTTCGTCTTTATTATTACATTTGGAATATATCACATGCATGCGTTTTCGCCGGACACGATTAAAATCTTTATTATTACGTTGTAATATATCACATGCATGCGTTTTCTTACGGACTTGATTAAAATCTTTATTATTACATTTGGAATATCACATGCATGCATTTTACGGGACTGATTTCCTTATTTATTATTCTGTTGAATAACCTACCATGCGATCTATCGCGTACTGGTGATTTCTTTTGTTATTTCATTCCTTATTATACTCGATTCGTTAAAGTTTTGACTTTATACTCCATGAAATTAGTGGAATATCCTTGATATTTGTGCTTCATCCAAAGATCTTTTATGGAAATATTCTTACGAGCATTCTTGAATTTTACTATATAAAGCAGTATCATGTTGACAATTTGGACGTTATTAGTTCTTGGATAAATTAATTCTTGAACTTGTTTTATTGAATTCTTATATCATTGTCATCATCTTCATGTTTATATTTTATTGAAAGTCATTTGTGGCCTATAGTGCATAGATGGACTTGGTATGATTATGACCGGGGATTATTCGGATTGTAATCATGGTAGTAATGTTACAAATGATGTGGTAAAAGTCCTCGTTGGCCCGTAGAGCATTGATGGACAGTTGTTGGCATGTTCATAACCATTAATGAATACACAAATATTCTTGGCCCGTAGTGCATGGATAATTGTGGTCGTGATACTAAAGAATATCCTTGGTAGTAGTGCGAGGGGTGATTTGATGATGTGGGTTATTTATTGTCGAGTCCCAATGATAAAAGTGATGAAAAACCTTCTAAATCATAAAAGATAGTAGATTTTATTCTCTACTGACTCTTTTAATGGATTGCTTGTTCCGCTGCAGTTAAACTTGATGGTTGTTATATTGTATCAGTTTAACACTGTTGAAGGCTAACGATAATATATTATGCATTATCTTAGTCATAATATTTCCTACTGGGCTAGTTGAGCTCACCCATTTACTTTTATTGTTCTCTTCAATAAATGAGAACGTAGCAGGGACTAGTCGGGGAACGGAGTGACGAACCAGATGATAGCATTAGTAGTCCTCACTATTCTGTGAAATAGTGTAATAATAATTGTAATAAGGACTCCTTTTGAGTTTGTATAATCTTTAGTAGACAATATTTGTATTCAAACTCACAGTTTATGTTTTGTCGTATTGTACACGATAGTTGTATTATTAAGTTGTATTTGAATTTATGTACCATGTAAGTGGCGACCCAAGATGGGTGACGTATACCTAATTTTTGGGGTGTCACAGTTGGTATCAAAGCTTAGGGATATGATCCCTGGCTAAGATGTGAGACTAGAACTAGGAGGAGAGGCGGGAATTCCTTCGCTTAGTATGACCTACCTAAGTTTATTTGGTATTTGATTTATTCGGCCAAAGTATAGTGATAATATGTTGTATGTCAATTAACCTTTGTTTTGTGGCGGTGTTTGAAAATGGCATCCGAGAATGTTGAGATTATCAATGGAGCATGAGAGACCGTTGAGTCTCCACGGATCAATAATCGAGGATAATGTGCAACCAGAGGACAATACTCCTCATGAAAATAATAACACCGATGAAATGGTGAATGATGGGATGGTAAGAGGCTTTATACGATTCATGCAACAACAACGGAAGGCGACTCTGTTCAAAATGCGGTAGAAATATCGATAACTCTTGACGGTCACCGCATTAGCGGTTTAATGAGCAATTCATGCAACAACAACTGGAAGCAAATTTCATGTCCATAATGCAGTGGAAACGATGGTAACCCACGGTTGGTCACCGCTAAGCAATTCAAGGAGCTGGGACCACCGGAGTTTTTGGGAAAGCCAGAACCTCTTAAAGCGGAGACGTGGTTAAAGCAGATCACCAAGATATTTGATGTCTTTGGATGCTCTGAGGAGGAAAAGGTTCCTTTTGCCACCTTTATGTTGCGTGAAAAGGCAGATCACTGGTGGGAATCTTTAAAACGTACCCAGCCTGATGCACTCAAGATGTCTTGGGAGAAGTTCCAAGAGATGTTCAACGACAAGTACTTTCCCGAAAGTATTCGTCACATGAAGGAGGTAGAGTTTATACAGTTCGAATAAAACAATATGACCCTGTCGCAATACGAGGCTAAATTTGCGGAGTTATCCCGGTTTGCATCCCATTTGGTCGATAATGAGGCGAGCGAAACGCGAATGTTTTTAAGAGGTTTGAAGCCGGAGATACGCCAATATCTTATTTCTCATAAACCGTGTTTGTATTGAGATATTGTAAATAGGGCTCGATTAGTGGGAGTATGATTACGAGTCAAGCCGAACAAAAAAGAAGCGGTAGGTAAAATGATAATATCGGTGATAACTTGATCATCAAAGCGATGACAATAAGCATAGAGGAATCAACATACGAAATGGTAACCACTTGATTGGTAATCATGGTCAAAACAATAAGAATGGACATTTCAAGAAGAGGAGATTCAACAATGATGGAAATACGTCAAAGACCAAAGACCCGTTGTTAAGGAAGGAGAATGACCACCTATCATATGCTTCAAATGCGGAGGGAGGACACATCGGTCAAAGCTGGCGATGTCGTCCAAAGCATGTTATAATTGTGGAAGAGAAGGTCACTTAGCCCGATTTTGTCGTTCATCGAAGACAAGTTCAGCTAGGATGGAGGCACCAAAGGCCGTCCCAGAAAAGTCAAAGCCGGTAGTTTAAGAGAGAACGTTTTTTTTCGTGACGAGGAACCTGAATAAAATTATCACGGGTATGTTAGTCATAAACTCTTGTGAAGTCTATACCGTGTTAGATACCGGTTCTACTCACTCTTTTATTTCACCTAATTGTGTTCAATGTTTAAATTTAACTCTGGAGAAGTTAGATTTTTATTCATCTGTTGAAACTCAGTTGGGAGAAACCTTCATTACCTCCACTATTTATAAATCTTGTTCAAATCAACACTTTCACGTTACCTGTCGATCGTATCTCTTTGAAAATACTTGCATTTGATGTGATTTTAGGAATCGATTGGTTAACTACTCACCATGTTTTTAAATCGGGTTGTTAGCTTTCATATTCTAACCAACTTTGTTATGCGAATTCAAGCAACCAAATCACTAAAGTCAATCGTGGTCATATCAAGCCATAAGTAAAGAGCCCGGTCCTTTCGTTGTTGACTTCCTTGTGTGGAATGCACCGAAGCTAGACTTTCTGTAGGCGACGCTATGAATGATGATGGCAAGTTGATAGGTATCAATGTGACATGTTACCCAAGTCTTGGATGAGAGTCATAGTTTTGAATGATATTTCTATTGTTAATAAATTTCTTATGTATTCTTGAAGACTTCTTAGCCTACCCTAGGCGTGAAATCGAATTTTGTATTGATTTGAAGACAAAACCCATTTCTAAAACCCTCAAATATTTCTTCAACTAAAATGAACGTAACATGCGCCAAAGATGTTGGCTCGAGCTGTTGAAGATTATGATCGTACCATTCAATACCATCGTGGGAAAGCGAACGTGGTAGCTGACGCGTTGAGTAGAGGAGGATCGTAGGCGTTTACGAGTGCGATGTTGTTAACACAAAGACCCATTTTGTACGACCTACAAATGATGAAGATAGAGTTAAAGAATCTAGGAACCCACGTGAAGATAACAAATATATGATTAGAATTGACTTTAATCGATAAAGTTAAATCCGCTCAAGCTACACACTCGGAGCTGATGAATGAAGAAGGTTCAAGAGGGCGTTATTCTAGAAGCAAGAATCGACGAAGAGAGGAAATCTCAACCCTCGATATAATTGGCCCATTTGAAATCCTTGATCGAGTAGGAACTGTGGCCTATATACTCGTTTTACCGCCAAGTATGTCGCGTGTTCATAACATTTTTCATGTATCGATGTTACGTAAATATGTGGACAACCTGAACCATATTATTAAATTAGAACTAGACTATATAGCAGAAGATTTAACGTATGAGGAGATACGTGTTAAAATCTTGGATAACAAGGATCGTATTCAACACTCAAAGGTTATACCTCAAGGGTTAGAATTTGAAGTGAGGTCAAGGTATCCTCACCTGTTCGGCATACCAGGTACGTACGTATATTTTGAGGGCGAAATTTCATAAGGAGGGGAGATTGTGAGACCCCAGATTTTTTTAATAAAGATTAAATTTTCTCGAAATATATTTTTTAATATTATGGTGTGGATTTGATATAATGTTATAGTTGTGGGTAATATTTACAAATTTTGCAAAGTACGCAAGTTGTTATATAATATTCGATTGGTTGGGGAATATTCGTTTTAACGGGGAATATTCGCATAACAAGACAATCATTGGTGGACCCACACAATGTAATTATTGTTGGATTGAGAAAATGACAAAATACTTTATGAAAATAACGGCGGAAGTTTTACCGTTAGCTCGTTGAAACACCCGGTGTTAAAAGAAATACGATGTCTGGCGTGGTTGCATAGTAGTACACGGTATTGATTATCGATGCTTACGTGAGAAGTCACTCGGTTATACTCAATTATTGCTACGAGAATTAATTGCGATCATATCTATCATATTATTGATTCAATTATTGTCACACAAGATCATCTGCATAAAATGTTATTTTATTAAATCAATACTTGAGATGACAAAGTTATTCATATTATAAATTGCAATATTTTCAATGTCTAGAAGTTACATCGAGGAGAGGTTTGGTCACCTAATCATGCCCTGATAGGGAGAAATCCTTATTGGAAAGCCCTCTTCCGGGAGCGACATGGTTGATAAATATTGTGAGTTATAATATTAATAATGAATGTTGTTTTGAGTTGAATTTGGAGATCTTGGACGTGATATTTGAGTCCGGAATAGCGAAATTAGTAAAAAATAGTCTATAAACACAAAATTTTTCGGGATTCACTATTTGGTAAAAAAAGTCAACGATTGACTTTTTTTAGGAAAAATAAAACTTTAAAATTTCAAAATTTATATTTTGATAAAATAGTTTCATTATGTTGGAATTATTTGTGTTAGTGAAAATCGATATTTATTAGATGATAATTGATGTCAGGGGTTATATTGATAATCGGGTAATTTATCGGATAAATAAGTAATTAATTGATACTAATTGACATGCTTATATAACTATTTGTTCACATATGTGTACTATTGAATCACATTATTTACTATTAGGGGAGTTGGTGCAAGATTGATAATACTTGCATGACTAAATTAAAAATGGAGGTATGAGATGGAGTCTTATTTGAAATTCGTATTTTTCACATGATTATACTATTGATTCACATGATTGAACTATTAATTCACATTATTTACTATTAGGGGAGTTGGTGCAAGATTGATAATACTTGCAGGACTAAATTATAAATGAAAGAAAAGTTGGAGGTATTATACTGTAATTTTTGAGCCCCAAAACGTGCAATTATCGAAACTATATTTTCCTATAAATAGAAGCTCATTCTTCCTTCATTTCTCACCAATTCACAAAAGCTTTAGAGCGATTATTATAGAGAGAAATTATAGAGAGAAAGAAGAAGAGAAATCTGCTACTCACTATTCCAGTATCCAGTTTTTCCAAGGTAGGGAGTATTATTTCTTTCTTATCTATGAAAAGAACTTCTGTTATTCCATTCTTATTATTTTGTTGGAATAACCTGTATACGCGGGCTACCCTATACTTGGTGAAATTCTTCTATTGTTCCATTCTTTATCATTCTCGTTGGAACACTTGTTCATGCGTTTCTCGCAGGACCTGGTTAAAATCTTTATTATTACATTGGAATATCACATGCATGCGTTCTATGGGACTGATTTCGTCTTTATTATTACATTGGAACATCACATGCATGCGTTCTACTGTGGGACTGGTTCCGCTTTTTATTATTCTACATTGGAATATCACATGCATGCGTTTACGCCATACCTAATTCCGTCTTTATTATTCATTGGAATATCTGTCATGCATGCGTTTTTACGGACTGATTAAAATCTTTATTATTACATTGGAATATCATGTATGCATGCGTTTTCATGGGGGACTGATTCCGATTATTTATTACTCTGTTGGAATAATGCACATGCGCGCCTATCGCGTACTGGTGATTTCTTTTGTTATTTCATTCCTTATTATACTCAGTTCGTTAAAGTTTTGACTTCTATACTCCATGAAATTAGTGGAATATCCTTGATATTTGTGCTTCATCTAGTATCTTTTTATGGAAATATTCTTCTGAGCATTCTTGAATTTTACTATCTCAAGCGATCGTGTTGACAATTTGGACGTTATTAGTTCTTGGATAAATTAATTCTTGAACTTGTTTTATTGAATTCTTATATCATTGTCATCATCCTCATGTTTATATTTTATTGAAAGTCATCGTGGCCTATAGTGCATAGATGGACTTGGTATGATTATGATTGAGGATTATTCGATTGTAATCATGACCGTAATGTTACAAATGATGTGGTAAAAGTCCTCATTGGCCCGTAGAGCATTGATGGACAGTTTTTGGCATGTTCATAACCATTAATGAATACACAAATATTCTTGGCCCGTAGTGCATGGATAATTGTGGTCGTGATACTAAAGAATATCCTTGGCCGTAGTGCAGGGGTGATTTGATGATGTGGGTTATTTATTAAGCTGAGTCCCAGCGATAAAAGTGATGAAAAACCTTCTAAATCATAAAAGATAGTAGATTTTATTCTCTACTTGACTCTTTTAATGGATTGCTTGTTCCGCTGCAGTTAAACTTGATGGTTGTTTTATTGTTCTCTTCAGGAAATGAGAACGTAGCAGGGACTAGTCGGGGAACGGAGTGACGGACCAGATGATAGCATTAGTAGTCCTCACTATTCTGTGAAATAGTGTAATAATAATTGTAATAAGGACTCCTTTTGAGTTTGTATAATCTCTAGTAAACAATATTTGTATTCAAACTCACAGTTTATGTTTTTGTCAGTATTGTACACATGTTGTTGTATTATTAAGTTGTATTTGAATTTATGTACCATGTAAGTGGCGACCCAAGATGGGTGACGTATACCTAATTTTGGGGACGTCACACAACCCTTCAGCTACCACGTTCGCTTTTTCCACGATGGTATTGAATGGTATAATCGTAATCTTCAACAGCTCGAGCCAACGTCTTTGGCGCATGTTACATTCGTTTTGGGTGAAGAAAATATTTTAGGGTTTAAGAAATGGGTTTTGTACTGGGGTCAATAAAAAATTCGATTTCACGCTCTAGGGGTAGGCTAAGAAGTCCTTCGAGAATACGTCAGGAGATTTATTAACAATAGAAATATCATTCAAAACTGTGACTCTCATCCAAAACTTGGATAGCACATGTAATAAAGGTTTCTCTTAACGAAATTTCAACCAATAAGTCAAATCTAACATCTTCGGAGTCAAATGTAAATATTGAGCGCAAGCAAGAAAGATAAAAGAATGGGTAGAACCGGTATCTAATAAGGTATAGACTTCACAAAAATTTATAATTAACTAACCCGTGCTAACTTCGTTCGGGTCACTCACTTTTTGAGAAGTCATGAAAAACGCTCTTCCAGAAACCACCAACTTCGTTTTGTCCGTATCCTCCTTTGGTGCCACCGTCCCAACTGGACTTGATTTCGGTACAGGACAAAATCGAGCTATGTAACCGTCTTTTCCACAACTAAAACATTTCTTGGAAATCGTGAAGCAGCTTTGGACTTATATGTCCCCTCTCTCCGTGATCTCTCAGAAGCATTTAAGCGGCGACGCCGTTCTCCCCCTAGAATTTGTTGTTGGTCTTGTTTACGCGTCTTCCGTCATCGTTAAATCTTCTCTTCTTGAAATTTCCACTTGAATCATTTCTTCTATTATCTTGGCCATGATTACCAATAGAAGTGGTTACCATTTCGGCATGATAATTTCCTCCGTGATGGTTATCATTGTTAGATGACCGTTGCCCATTTGCAGACGATTATTATCGTGTTGTTGCTCGTTATCCTTGATTAATTTGGCTCATTATCACGCTCCACTAACTGAGCCCTATTCACAACATCTGAATATAAATAAAGTTTGTGTGAAATGAGGTATTGACGTATTTCGGGTTTCAAACCTCACAGAAACATTCGTGTCATTCGTTCCTCATTATCAACCAAATGGGATGCAAATCGGGATAACTCCGCAAACTTAGCTTCGTACTGTGACACGTTCATATTGTTTTGCTCCAACTTGATGAACTCAACCTCCTTCATGTAACGAATACTTTCGGGAAAGTACTTGTCATTGAACAATTCCTGGAACTGAAAGTAGTATGCACACAAGCCAATCATGTTTGATGATAAAGCATATACTTTGTAACAATCTTATTCATTTATTAATAAAAAGTATTAATTTATTAAAGGCTTTTAATTATCTACATGATGCTGTTTTATAATATGTGATAAACCCATAGTTTTGAGCAATGCTTTTAGAATAATGATGATGATCATTCTAATGAGATCTAAATTCTTAGAAAGCTTAAAACTAAAATAGTTCCCAATCATTGGATTACTAAATTGGGGATTAGTGAATCCGGATAGATTGGTACATACGTTGCTTGCTTCATTGGATGAGGATGATTGATCTCATGATCATTTGTGTGGAGACACTAAAGCAAGTATGTAGGTGCTTATTAGAGAATAAGTTCATTTGAGCATTGGCTCATTAAGGAATACCTAATGGAGTTTTACTTGCATGTCGATAGGAATTCTCAGTAGTGATAGTCTTCACAAGTGATCCTTGGACTTGAGATCATCATAGTATCTTGTGTATGATGAGTTATACTTTGACTTATTCCTTAAGACCCTTAGGGTATATCAAAGGATATGCTTGGGTATAATAAGTTGTATATAGAGATAATGTATGATCGATAAAGAATCTACCACTACTAGTAAAGAAGAGAAATGTCTATGTGATTAGATAAATGACAACTCGGTGAGTCCTTGGCGGTAAGCGAGAATAAAATTAGAAAGGAGTTTCTAATTTGCATTATTTGAGTTGTGCATTTAAGGATCGAAATACATATAATTAAATAAAATAAGACTTGACAATAATTCCATGTCTTTACGTTTAATCGGGGGACATTGTATGGTGGAAGGATTGAATTGTCACGGTAACTATTTACTCAAAGGTTCTTTTATGATTAATGTTGAAATCTATATTATCTCGGAAAGTCGCGTTGATCGCTAGGGAGGCTTATCCCTATTGTAGAATAAATATTATTTATTTAAATAAATTAATTATTTAATTTATTTATTTAAATAAGATTAGAATTGTTTCTAATTGATTTATTCACAACCTAGGTTTAATATGGAGAACCTAAAGGGTCACGCCATAAAAGGAAGAATAATTATTTAAGAAGTTAATGGCATAGTCGTAATAATAAGTTAAGTATATTTAATTTAATCTATGGTGATAGAATAAATTAAATAGCTTAATATTTATTATTTAATATTTTAGAAATATTAAATATAAATTAATAAGAGGAGTCTTATTAATATTATTACAATTATTATTATTTTAATTTCTAAAAGAGTTTAGGAATTAATTTAATATAAATACTCTCATTTATTCTAATTGGATTAGGAAGGAAAATTAGTTAAAGGAGTTTAATTAATTATCCCTAATAAGATTAGGGAGCTTAATTAATTAAAAGAATTTAATTAATTAAATAAAACCCAATTCCTTAATTGTTAAGGTGGGTTGCCCACATCTATAAATAAGAGGAGTCTTATTATGGGTGGGGGTTGTTGACTTTTTACAATATCGTAATTCCAATAGGTTGGAGAAGACGCCCTTTTCTATCTGAGATAGAAAACTAGGGTTTGAGCCAATACCCTTCTTCTTGAAAATTCTTTTTCTTGGTGGATCACCTCAGAGGCCAAACACTTGGGTGGCTAACGTTGATCAAAGGAAGGAACCAAACCGGTGGATTCAAGTTGAGCGAAAAGGATTGGAGGTGAACTTGTACTGAGGGAAGCTTCGGATCTTCAAGGTATGTTTTCTTATTCATCTTTTTCATTTAATTAATAATTGTGCATAAAGGGTTATCCGGGTATATGGTTTGTAAAAATTTTAAAACTCTGATTTTCCACGTTTTCACTTGTTTTTGTAATTTGATTAAATTTCATGAATATTACAAACCTAACAGTGGCATCAGAGCCAAACCTTTATGCAAATTATTAATTGTTATAATTTAATATGTATATTGATATGTGTTTAGAACAATTTAATTGGGCATAAATAGTTGTATAAAAAAATAAAAATCGGTCGCAGATACTGTATTTTCATTTATTCTAGGACATGTTTCATTCTTCACTTAATCATTTAATTGGTTTAGATTATATATATATGTGTTCGGTTATTTTGATATATATATATATATATATATATCATAGATATCACGTGAATGGATGGTGACCACATGGCAGTCATGAATTTGAAAATGAAGGAATCAGTTTGTATGATTAAAGGTTGCAGGAGATTTTTTTTAAGAAAAGTCACGTGGCCCATCTAATGGAGAGCAGGAGGATTTGGTAGGAATCATAATGGGATAAGAATATATTATATATATATATATATGATAATAACGTTATTTATTATATATATAATAATAACGATTTTATTATATATATATATATATAATAATGGTTTTATTTTTATTATTATATATACATATAATATTCTTAATAATTTTATTATTAAAATAAAATTTTATTTTAATATTAAAATAAAAAGTTTATTTTATATTAAAATATAAAGTTTATTTTAATTTTAAAATTAAATTTCATGCTAACTAATTAGAGTTGGAATTGGATTCCATGATAACTAATTAGTGTTGGAATTGGATTCCATGATAACTAATTGGAGTTGAAATTGGATTCTATTTTTCCTTAAATAAAGGAGTTTATTTTGATATGAAATTAGATTTCATATTATTCAAAAATAAAAAGGTTTATTTGTGAATAGGTAAAAGAATCAGTCTTTCCTTAAATAAAGGAGTTTATTTAGATATGAAATAAGATTTCATATTATTCAAAATAAAGGAGTTTATTTGTGAATAGGAAAGATAATCAGTGTTTCCTTTAATAATTTTTTTATTACATGGAATTGGATTCCATAATTAATTAAAATAAAGGAGTTTATTTTGATTAAAGATTTTGATTAAAATAAAATAATTTATTTTATTCAAAATTGGATAAATTAAAATAAAATAGTTTTATTTTGATTTAAATTTGGATTGAAATAAAGGAGTTTATTTTAATTCAAAATTAGATTTTATGCTAACTAAATTTGCCCATTAAATGATATCAATATATATATTGAATGTTTATTATTCATGAGATGAATGTTATTTATTGATGCATATGGTGATGTGTATGATAATAAATGGGATTGATTATGGACTATTGACCCGATATGATTCGATTTTATTTTAGTTGGATGCATGAATGTATGGGTTTTATTAAATGGGGTCTGTGTACTCTCGCCTTCTAATTTTTCTTAATATAAATTCTATCTCCATCCTATGTACTTCCCTTGATCTTTGATCAAGGTTTCTATTTATTTTAAATAGTTTTTTGTAATAGGAATAGTTAGAATTAATTTTGAAGAATTAGAGATCAAAGATCAAGGAGCGAGGCGCTTGAAGACCCGTTTGTAATGGAGCCCGGGTTTAAATGTAATAGTTATATTTAAATATTATTTCTTGCACCCCTAGGGTTTGACCTTTTGGTTCACTTGGTGGCTCTAGTGAACCAAACTAGAATAAAAGTCCATAATCAATCCAGGTAGAATATAGTATTCTATATGTGCATGCTTATACTATATATATTATATATTATGCAAACATGCTTCGCATGTTAATTAATTTGATCGTATTTTATATATATATATGCATGCGCTAAACAAGATGAGACAAATTAATAACAAACCCCTCAATTTTTTATATTAAGTCCTAAGCGTTCAAAAATATTTGGAATATCGAGCGTAAGCCTTACAGCATGATAAAATTAATAAAGTATTAAATATTTAATATGAGTTTGTTGTGTCACCACAAGGCAAGTATTAAGTATTTAAGATGTTAATTTATCACATTTGATGCTTATAAAGAAAATTGAACAATATTATTTTGTTGTGTCACCACAAGGATGATATTTTTCTTTTTGAATATATGGAGTGCTAGGTCGGACTTAACTTGGATAATTTTGATTCGGATGTGCCACCACTTGATCAAAATAATCTAAGAGGAAAAGAAAAGGAGTTGCATAGTTGATGTAATTGACAAAAGTTGTCTACCTATTTATTTATATATAGTTTGTTGTGTCACCACAAGGCTATATACATTTGAAATGGGATCCTTATTCTCACTAGCAAATCTTTAATTAGATTTTTGCGAACTATATAAATGAGGTAATATAGTTTGAAGAAAATAGTGGGAGATACCAATTTAAAATAAGACCTAAATTATTTTGGTAATTAATAAAAGAATGTATGTTAAAATGTTGTTAATTACAAATTCGTTTCTGAATTTTACAATGTCTAAATTACTATCACTGCAGAAAGCATATTAGATGTTAAATTAACGGAATCAAATTAAGCGGATTGGTTAAGGAATTTGAGAATAGTTCTCATATTGAAAAAGCTATGTCCTTATCACGCCTATCCCGCAATGGTTGCAGATAATGCCTCCGAGGAAGAGATTGCTACTTTTAGAAAGTGGCAAGATGATGCCTGATTGGCTCGATGCATCATGCTCGCATCCATGAGTAGTGCTTGAGCTTTAAGCGTCGGCCAAATGAAACTATGGATGCTCCTCTATATTCTGCATCAAGTAGTTGATGGTGAGGAAAGTGGGGTGATAGATATCGAGATATCTAAGGAGCTCTTCCGATCTAGAATGGCCAATGGCACTATAGTACAAAAAAAGTTCTTAACATAATCAATTTGATTGATCAATTAGGACAATTGGTTTTTGTCATGGATGGAGAGTTGAGCCAAGATTTGATCTTGCACTCACCGGGACTCCTTTCACAATTGTTGTGAATTTTTCATATGAACAAGCTAGATATTAGTCTCGCTGATTTGTTTAACATGTTGAAAAATGTTGAGAGTCACTTTCCAACCAAGAAAGACCATGCCTTACTGGTAGGGGCTAAAGGATCTTCTGAAAAGAAGAACGATTCAAAGAAGGTAAATAGAAAGGCATAAACAAAGGATAATAAGAACAAAAGCGATACGGATAGTAAAGGAGTTTGCTTCCACCGCAATAAGCCTCGACATTGAAAGAAAGCGCAAGAAGCATCTTGCAGAGGCTAACCAAAGAAGCTTAGTGAAGTTTTACATAATCTGATTTTTGTTCATGATTGAAATAAATTTTCTTTAAGTCGAGGTTTACTTGGGTATTGGATACCGACTTTGGTTATCATAAATATAGATTTATGAAGGGACCAAGCGAAGTAGAAAGCTAAACAAATATAAGTAATCGTAATATGCGGAAATGTAACAAAGGTTGCCATATTAGCATAGAAACTTATAGTTTAGCAATGCCTATGGGCAAATCTATTAAGTCGATAAGTTGTTATTGTATTCCAGATTCTTGTTAAAATATTATTTCCATTTTATTGTTGGACAATGAAATCTTTGGTATTATAATTAAGAACAATTGTTGTTCTATTTATAATAATAATGTTTTGTATAGAATGGAATATTACTTAATAAATTTTGTATACTTGACTTACATGAAAATAATTTTGCATATTGAACAAATTAGTATAAGAAAAGGAGATGATCATTCAAAGAGTTGAATGTGTGTATTTCTTTGAAATACAAGTATGAATTATTTAAAAGGTTCAAAGAATTGAAGTGAAACAAATTGGCAAAGTATTAAGATTCTTTGATTAGATCAAGGAATAAATACTTATGCAATAAGTTTCTAGATCATCTCAAATGTTTTTCTCATAATGGACACCTTCGATACGTAATAATTGATTGATGTATACGAAAGAAAAAATCGTACCTTGTTGGACATGGTAGATGCGGTCCATAATTATTTTACCGACATTCAAAGTATCCTTACGGGATCATGTCCTAGAAATGGTCTGCATATCTACGAAAAGGTAACCTCAAAATCCAATTTCAAGACTCCATAAAAGTTATGGATGGGGAGGATTCTAATCTTAAGTATGTTAAGATAAGGGGTTGTTAAACTTATGTGAAAAGGTTTGAAGGATAAGCTTGGGACAAGATTTGACATGTATCTGATTTGTGGGACATCCTAAAGTAAGTTTAGGGTATATGTTCTATAATTCTACTTAGCAAAAGGTGTTTGTTGCGAAACACGCCTTCTAAGATAAAGGTGTTTATTATTGAAGGGGCTAGTGGGAGGATAATAGATCTTGAAGAGTTCAAGAACCACAAAACACTATAAGTCGAATAAGAGGAACCTATAGATATACCTATTGTACCACAAACAAATCGTAAATCGGAATAAGTCAAGAAGATACCTAGGAGGTATGGATTCATCATGGATGATGATGATGAGGTACACATCATGAAGATGATGATCCGATTACATCTACGATGAGGTAAGTGTTGTAGACACTCGGAGAAATGGATTGAAGCAAGTTTCTCAAATATGGAACATTCGTTTTGATGAGGCAATCAAAAGAGTTTGATTTTATCAAAATAAGAATGAACCTAGTGTGTAAAAGGGTCGAATTGGGAGCATCGTGACATTCCTAATACTATATGTTGATATACTACGGATAAGGAATGACATACCAATGCTACAATCAAGTAAAGATAAAGTTGTCTAAACATTCCTCCATGAATGATTGGGAAGAGTATCTTAATTGGGGATAAAATCTATATAGATAGATACTGAGAGGATGCTCGACTTAACCCAAGGCGATATATTCATTTGATGCTAAAGTCGTTTAGCATGGCAAACTCAAGAGATGTCTCGTATGTCGATGAGCTATGGAGTGTATCTCTCTTAATAGTCCCCACGGACTCACGAAAAGAGAGGTCGATGAGTGACAATCATGCATGCAATGAAATGTACGAGACCGATGTTGATCGGTCATATTATGGAGAAGTTCACTATGAGTCGATGAAAACATCTTAAAGTGCTTAAGCAAGCACTAAGGATGTGATCATATTCATGGTGGGTCTTAATTAAAACTAGAGGGCTTAACAGACTCAAGTTTTCGAATGCAGATCAAGACGACAGAAAAATCCACTTTAAGGTAAAGGGTTACCTTGAGCAATTGGTGCGATGAATTGGAAAGGTTCCAAGCAAAGAAAGAGTTCTTTGGTTTAGTGATAAAGACAAAGTATATAGCTATAAATGAAGGCGCAAGTTGATTGTTTGGATTAAAAGTTCATTCTGTAACTAGGAATAGTTCTAAGTCTAATCTTGGATCTAAACATGTGTTGTGGCACTTTCATTTGATTATTAGAATCATTGAAAGATGGGAAATCACTATAGAGATAGTGGACTCTCATGAACAACATTACATATCCATTAACTAAAGCTTATCCAACGGCAGGATAATCGTCACCAGAGAAGAAGAAGAGTATGAGATACCATGACGATTGGCTTTTAGTGCAAGTGGGAGATTGAAAGTAGTATGCACACAAGCCAATCATGTTTGATGATAAAGCATATACTTTGTAACAATCTTATTCATTTATTAATAAAAAGTATTAATTTATTAAAGGCTTTTAATTATCTACATGATCTTTGTTTTATAATATGTGATAAACCCATAGTTTTAAGCAATGCTTTTAGAATAATGATGATGATCATTCTAATGAGATCTAAATTCTTAGAAAGCTTAAAACTAAAATAGTTCCCAATCGTTGGATTACTAAATTGGGGATTAGTGAATCCAGGATAGATTGGTACATCGTTAACTTGCTTTCATTGGATGAGGATGATTGATCTCATGATCATTTGTGTGGAGACACTAAAGCAAGTATGTAGGTGCTTATTAGAGAATAAGTTCCTTTGAGCATTGGCTCGCTAAGGAATACCTAATGGAGTTTTACTTGTCTGTCAATAGGAATTTCTGTAGTGATAGTAGTCAAGTGATCCTTGGACTTGAGATCATCATAGTATCTTGTGTATGATGAGTTATACTTTGACTTATTCCTTAAGACCCTTAGGGTATATCAAAGGGTATGCTTGGGTATAATAAGTCAGTATACATGGAGATAATGTATGATCAATAAAGAATCTACCACTTCTAAAAAAGAAGAGAAATGTCTATGTGATTCGATAAATGATAACTTGATGAGTCCTTGGTTATAGAATGAAATTAGAAAGGAGTTTCTAATTTGCATTATTTGGAGTTGTGCATTTAAGGATCGAAATACATATAATTAAATAAAATAAGACTTGATAGTAATTCCATGTCTTATATTTAATTAGGACATTGTATGGTGGAAGGATTGAATTGTACGGTAACTATTTACTCAAAGGTTCTTTAATGATTAATATTGAAATCTATATTATCTGAAAAGTCGTTGATCGCTAGGGAGGCTTATCCCTATTATAGAATAAATATTATTTATTTAAATAAATTAATTATTTAACTTATTTATTTAAATAAGATTAGAATTGTTCTAATTGATTTATTCACAACTTAGGTTTAATATGGAGAACCTAAAGGGTCACACACCATAAAAGGAAGAATAATTATTTAAGAAGTTAATGGCATAATCGTAATATATATGTTATGTATATTTAATTTAATCTATGGTGATAGAATAAATTAAATAGCTTAATATTTATTATTTAATATTTTAGAAATATTAAATATAAATTAATAAGAGAGTCTTATTAATATTATTACAATTATTATTATTTTAATTTTTAAAAGAGTTTAGGAATTAATTTAATATAAGTACTCTCATTTATTCCTAATTGGATTAGGAAGGAAAATTAGTTAAAGGAGTTTAATTAATTATCCCTAATAAGATTAGGGAGCTTAATTAATTAAAAGAATTTAATTAATTAAATAAAACCCAATTCCTTAATTGTTAAGGTGGGTTGCCCACATCTATAAATAAGAGGAGTCTTATTATGGGTGGGGGGTTGTTGACTTTTACAACATACGTAATTCCAATAGGTTGGAGAGTACGCCCCCTTTTTCTATACAGATAGAAAAACTAGGGTTTGAGCCAATACCCCTTCTTTTTGAAAATTCTTTTTTTCTTGGTGGATCACCTCAGAGGCCAAACACTTGGGTGGCTAACGTTGATCAAAGGAAGGAACCAAACCCGGTGGATTCAAGTTGAACGCGAAAAGGTTGGAGGTGAACTTGTACACGAGGAAGCTCGGATCTTCAAGGGTATGTTTCTTATTCATCTTTTTCGTTTAATTAATAATTGTGCATAAAGGGTTATCCGGGTATATGGTTTGTAAAAATTTTAAAACTCTGATTTTTCATGTTTCCGCTTGTTTTTGCAATTTGATTAAATTTCATGAATATTACAAACCTAACAGGAACTTCTCCCAAGACATCTTCAGTGCGGCAGATTGAGTACGCTTTATAGATTCCCACCAAGAATGTCGCCTCTCGCATAGACATGAAGGTGGCAAAGGAACCTTTGCTCCTCGGAACATCCCAAGACATCAAATATCTTGGTGATCTCGCTTTATCCACGTCTCTCTGTAGTAAGTGGTTCTCGGCTTTCCCAAAAACTGGTGGTCCCAGCTCCTTGAAGCGCTTAGCGGTGACCAACCGTGGGTTGCCATTGTTTCCACCTACATTATGAGCAGGAGTCTCTCTCGTTTGGTGTTGCATGAATTCTAAAAGCTCCTAAACGCATCATAGTCGTTCATCATTTGGTTGGTGCCTTTGTTCACCGAGGATTATTGCCATACTTATGCACATTATCACGGGTATTGATCGTTAGTGACTCAGCGGTCTCACCGTGCTCCATTCTTTATTCTCAACATTCTCGGATGTCATTTTCAAATCATTGTCACAAAACAAGGGTTAATTGACATATCATATATTATCCATATACTCTGACCGACCAATTAAATACCAAATAAACTTAGGTAGGTCATACTAGCGAAGGAATTCCCCGTCTCTCCCCTCCTAGTTCTTGTCTCACATCTCAGCCAGGGATCATATCCCTAAGCTCTGATACCAACTGTGACGCCCCCAAAATAGGTATACAACACTCATTCTGAGCCGCCAAATACATGGTACAGAAAGCAAACTACAACTTCAATAATACAATTGTCGTGCAAAATACGACAACACATACTGTGAGTTTAAATACAAATATTGTCTTCTAGACAATATCCACACTCAAATAAGTCATCATTACAATTATTCAAACACTATTTTATAGAAATAGTGAGGACTGCTAAAACATCTTTCTAGAACCATCACTCCGTACCCCGACTAGTTCCTACTATGTTCTCACCTCCTGAGAAAAATGGAACAAAAAGGAAAAGGGTGAGCTCAACTAGCCTAGTAAAGAATATTATGACTAAGATAATATACAACAAATTATCATTAGTCTTCAACAGGAAAAATCGATAAAATATAATGACAACAAGTTTTAGATCAACAACTGCAGCTGTAAGCAACAAAGAATCCATTAGAAGAGTCGAATAGAGAATGAGTTCTACTATCTTCTAAGATTTAAAAGTCCATCATCAATATTTTATCCGTAACAATAATCAATATACATCTTTAATTAAATATTCATCTTTGCACTACAGGCCAAAGATATTCATTTGTATCACCAGTTGGTCATGTTCATCTCAACACCTGTTCATCTTTACACTACGGGCCAAAGATATTCATCAGTTAATCATTTATCTTTGCACTACATGCCAAAGATATTTAGTAATATCATCATTTAGGACTGAGGATGATGAAAAATATTTTAAAGAAAACGAATCCAGTGAGACATAAGGACAAATAGTAGGATTCCGTATAACAGTTTATCCAAGATCAATAATACTCCATAATAACCAATTTTGAAGCAAAATTCAAGAATAAAGATCAAAACATGGATACAATCAAAGATAGTAACCATAATAGACATCTTGGACAAAAGAAGAAAAATTCATTTTTTAATTGAATAGTGTAAATGATTCGTGAATAGTGCCATATCGTGAATAGTCTTTAGTATCGTGAATAGTAACCCGACACAAAAAGTTCCAATTTTAATAAAAATTCAGATCAATACTTCGGCATAATGATATTGAAGAAATAATATCATATATATAGAAAATAACATCCCTTACCTCAAAATATCAGTACTTCTGATCGAAATATCGGTATAAGGCTGAAGAAAACTTGCACTGATGAATAGAAACTCACAAAGTATCTAAATACTCATAAAATACACTCAATAATCTAGAGAGAGAAAGAGAGAAAGCTTATGTTTTTGGTGTGATTTTCAATTCTAACTTAGCCCTCTATTTATAGGAAAATGTTAGTAGACTTGACCTGTAACCTGATGGCTTTACCTGCTACTATTCCCACCCACCACATTTGAAATAAAATTCAGCACATTTCTTCGCCAACCACAAGTGGGGTCCACTTATTCTAGAATTTTCCACTAAAATGATAAATTTGGATACTTCAACAATTTCTGAACCAGTCACCTCTTAAAATTCATAACAAATCATAAGTTCATTTTTAACGGTTCAAAATTTGTGGACATATACTCAACTTATATATGTATAACATACCTAAAAATTACCACGATCCAACAGTCGGATTAAAAATTATAACCCCCGCAATATATCTCAAAAACTCTGATTTGATCTTTAATATCTCCAATCCGACAAAATACTGATAAAACACCTCACTATTAATTCCATCATTTATAACCACATAAATAAATCCATCATTTATATCCACATAAAATAAATATTTCCTTATCATATGAATCAATGATTAATTATTCACAAATAATATTACAGAATCACATTTATGACAACTGTAGTTGCTCCTCGGGAAAGAGGGCTTTCAGATAAGGATTTCTCCTTATTGGCCGCGTGATTAGGTGACCAAACCTCTCCTCGATGTAACTTTCTAGACATTGCCAATAATGCTATCTAATAATATTATTCAAATAATATGAATTATTGATCCGATAATGGAAAATACGGTCTTGATGACAATTATTGAAACAACAATAATATAAAAATATCAACGCAAATAATTATTGAATCAATAAAATAAAATATTGAATAAAGTAATTACCGTAATAATTATCGAGTAGTGCATTCTTTCGTAAGAATCAATAATTCAAAATCTTTGCGCAATCCGTGTCTTCTTCATTGTGCAACCAGCGTAGACATCGTATTTTAACCAACGGTATTCCAACAAGTTGTTAGCAGTAATAACTACGCAATTATTTATAAAAACTCAATTTTGTCGTTATCTTCATTCAACCGTTTTTCCATTATGGGCCCCTAAATATCTGCTGGCCGTAAATGCGAATATTCCCGACAGAAAGAAAATTTCCACGACCAAACGAATATTCCTCGATAAAATGAATATTTTATAACCACTTATTTATTTTGCAAAATTTGCACATTTCACCCATAACCAAAATATTATATCAAATTAATACCTTATTATTCACAATAATAAATAAAGGAAATTTGATTTTATTCATTAAAAAGTTGGGGTCTTACAAGCATGGTGTTGTGTTTGGCAGTGGCGGGGAGGTTGGTGGTGAGTGGGTCGGCGGATAAAAGTATTTGTGTGTGGAGGAGGGAGGAGTGTGGGGACCACGAGTGCTTGAATGTGTTGACGGGACATGCTGGGCCGGTGAAGTGTTTGGCCATTGAGGGGGAGGATCATGATGCAGATTCTCGTGATGATGAGGTGGGAAAGAATCGACGATGGAGATTGTATAGCGGGAGCTTGGATAAGTCTGTGAAGGTTTTGAGAGTATAGAAAGAATATTGAATGAATAAAAAGGGTGATGACTAACTGCAGTTGTTACAGATGAGGAGAGAGAGAAGAAGTAATGGGTATAACTAATCCCTAAATTAAGGAATTCTAATTAGTTGTGTAAAAATTTTATGAGTGCACTATTGTTGTAATTATTTTTAAAAATATAATAGAATGTGTAATTGATCCTATAAAATAAGCACAAAATTGGTCTCGGTCCACCCGCCACCTAATTTCCAAGACTTTGAATCGCAAATTTTGACTCAATAAAAATCGGACATTTTTGATCCCGTCCCGTCAAGCTGGTTTGGGTCGAAATGGTCCGTTTGCCAGGTCTAGTTGAAATAAATTGAGTAGTTTGGACGTTCATTTTCTTGAAAAGTCAAGATCTATAGATGCACCATTTATTTAATTTATTGGGCTATCATGACATTATCGTGTGTTAATATTATAGTTCCTTTTAATGCTATTATAATTTTTTTATACATTAATAAAAAAAATTATTTTTTAAAGCCATCAACACTTTGTAATAAAATGAACAAATAAGACAATCGTGTCCCTAACTATAAACTAGTAATGTGAAAAATAAAATCTTAAGTTTTTCCCTTAATAATATAGATAATAATGTAATTAAATTAATTTAATTTTTTGTTACAAGTTTATCTATTCCTGAGTGAAGTTAGAATTCATATGCGCAACATATTGAAAGTAAATTTTGTCTAAATACTAATAAAATATTCCTCCACTTGATAACAAAACATATTTAAATTTCATTTTAAAACTCAGAAAACTTAAAATAGAAAAGAATTGAAGGAGAATATATAAGTTATAAAAATTAAATCATTTTATTGAGCAATATTAATGAATAACAATAATAGCATTCTTAATAAATTTAAATCACACTCTCTTTCTATTAATACACAATTCTTAATGCACAGTTATCCATCACTTGTCACATTGCTTTTCTTAGTCCAAAATTGACTAGTGAAGGGCTATAATCTCCTTTTTTTTTTTTTTTGGTAATATCAATTGCTTAAATTTATATTTTGTTAATACCAGTTATTTAAATTTTATTTTGTTAATATCAATTACTTAAATTTATAGCAATACGTAAATGACTCGCATTCTAATTTGGTCGAAAAACATGGAGTAATTTAGATGTTTATTTTCTTGAAAAGTCAAGATTTATTTTAAAATTAAAAATATATATTTTTATACTTGTCAATAAACATATTTAAATTTGGTTTTGAAACTTGGAAAACTTAAAAATAGAAAAGAATTGAAGGAGAATATGAGAGTAAGAAAAAATGAAATATTTTTACTGAGTAATGTTAATAAATAACATTAATAACATTCTTAATAAAAATTAAAATCATACACTCTTTCTTTCTAATTAATACACAAATCTAAATGCAGAGTTCTCCATCACTTGTCACATTGCCTTTTCTCAGTCGAAATCTCATTTTGTTAGGCAAGTAAAGGGACAGACTCCGTATTTCTTTGGGTTGAAATTTGGACGGTAGGTGGTGAGTCTGAAAAGTCAAAAAGGATAACAGCGACCGTTGGATGCATGCGAATGGATGGGGCCACGTCACGGGTAGCGGGGCGATGTCGTTTGCACGTCCTTGATTCGTTCGGAAGCGACGAGACGCACTAGTGCTTTAGGTACACGTGGTAGTCGATAAAAAAGAGTAATGTTATTATCACATAAAATCGTTCACATACACTTACTTACATATTAATATGACTCACATGACTTGCTCTGCACGTGTGAAGAATTTTTATGTTATAGTAGACTTATTGGATAAAAAACATGATTAGTAGTCCCTATGTGGCCCACCCAGATTGTAACATCCTCCACAGTTCACATAGATTTGGGCTCTCATTTTTCAGACTATATAACTAAGAAAATTGATATTTTTACATGACTTTTTGATATTTTTATATAAAAAATATTGTTATAGATGTATTGCGACGATAAAAATCATCACTATAAGATCTATATTCTATAACGACGATTTTTATATAAAAATATCAAAAAATTATGTGGAAATATTAATTTCCTATAACTAATCTTAAAAACTTTTTTTCTTAATATGTATGGATTGAGGCTTGAATTAAATAGTAGCGGCCCATTTCCATTCAGACATTTAATATTACAAAAGTCTATATTTATTTTTTTTTTTTTTTTTTTATAAAAAGAGGATATCTGAATTTTATGAAAATCTTGCACTTTATACATACACGATTATACCAAGTTAAATAAATGCAACTTTATAAAGACGACAAATTATATATTTTTGGAAACTGATACTTCTACATAATTCTCATACACCATTTTATTTATAAATTGGTTTTGAGAGTTTGTAAAATAGACCGTTTTGAAAGAATTAAAGTCAACAAAATTTTCAGTCAACTAGTTTCTCCTTTTCAAAGTTTGGTATCACTTGTCTTTTTATTTTAAAATATAAAATTATTTATCTATATGTTTTACAAAAATCATCTCATATATTACCTTCCTTCCAAAATAGGAAGAACCTTACAACCAAATTTTCTTAAAAACCCTCTTTTTTGGGCTTTAAGAAAAAGTGTTTTCGCTAGCTTCAAACTCAACCAGCCCATTTTTGCAACCATTACGACCAGCTTAAATCATATTTTTTTATTGTTATCCCAATTTTGAATTCTAAATACAAGCCCATTTTCAAACCCAACAAATAAATAGCCCACTAACCACCCTACCGAGTTATTACCTATTCCACATTTCCAACAATATACGCAGCGGCTAAGCTGATACCTTTTGAGTTTTGAGCTTCCTCCATCCCAACTTTCAAACTTTCAATAATTTAATTTATTACCCCTTTCCCAACTTTCAAAACCCTAATCTTCGAAGTTCTCTCCGTGACTCCGTCTTTGAAGCTGATACCTTTGAGCTTCCTCTCTTTTTATGCTTTAGGTACGCCGTACGCGCAATTGCTTGCTCTATTTCTCATTCATCTTTTACGTCTAAACCCTGCACAAGAAACTTTTGAATTTGAAAATGTAACCTTTTTTACTAATATGATATATATGTTGTTATGTAGAGAGTTTGTTAACTTGAATTAGCTAACTGGGATTTGTTTTAAAGGGGGTTTTATTGCTTTTGATGGTGTACTGTATTTTTTTTTTGTTGCTAATATAGTTTGTTGTTTTAAGGGGTGGTTGGGGGAGGGAAAGATTGAGGAAGCTTAATTACTAGCGGTTCCAGGGTAGAATTAGGATAGGTTTCCTTTCCCTACCAGTCCCAGTTATACAGGATTTTGGAGGTAGTCATGATATCATCCATGGAGTTTGGTGTCTCTATCCAACATTGATTCTTTTGCCGCAGTTCATCTCAAGTGCATATATGAATAGCTTTTTTCATAACTGATTTCCTATATTCACGCAGTTTGATTCAGAAAAGGTTAAAAAGAAAGAAAAACACAAAGCATCAGAGACCTTAATCTCAAGAGATGGCTAGATTCAGAAATGTAAGCAATTATTACCATCTCTTTCGATTCATCTCATTAACTAGATAATTGGCATGAGTTAAGATTTCATTCCTTCTGTCAGTAATTTTTTATATCAATTTTATGTGTTGTGAGTCGTGACAGAATCACAGAATTGTGATTGTTTTTTGAATTGGAACAGAAAAAGAAAGTCGCATTTGTCAAGCCTGTTGCAAAGAAGCACCAGCAGCAGAGTGTTGATCATATAACTGGAGACAAGATACCAAGGAGCTTCGTGTTCTCAAGAGGGAAGTTGCCTGGTCCTCTCAGACAATTGCAAGCGGACTTGAGAAAACTTATGCTTCCCTATACAGCCCTCAAGCTCAAGGTAAATGTGCCATGTGGAGGCTTGATTGTGTTGTAATCATATAAATCTATATGTATAACACGAGCACAATCATGCATATATATACAGATTCATCTCACCTGTATTGCCTTACTCAGCAAAATCCTGGCATTGACAACCTGAAAAGAAATGCGATAATAAATATATTTTGCAACTAGTGATTTGGTGTAGTGTTAATATTAGATTTCTGATGGAACAAATGATAGACTTAATTGGTCAATATGTATATCTGAGCATGACTTTTGTAGTTTTGTTGAACAAAATTACTTGTAAGGGCTGATGTAGCTTTATGTGAAGTTATTTTTAATATATTTTGTTAAGTTTATAAATGAAATCTCTCGTTTTGAGCGGGCAATCTAATATAAGCTGTGGTCACAGTTTCGAGCTGTCATTTCCAGAACTAGGCTGAAATCTTATTTTACGATAGTGCCAATTGCTGAAAGTCATTTTTATTCTTAGATTTTTGAATTAAAACATATTGGTTAATTTATATATATTTTGAAACTAAAAGCCTTCTTTCCCAAGCAATTTTACTTTGTATCTTATATTCTTATCTCAAATTTTTAGCAGTGGATTAATTTATTTTAATGCCAGTCTCTCCTGTTATATGTTCCAAGTCTAGGAAAGAGCTCGCATTAAGTATCTTTGAGTTTAACCAACCACTCTTTGGTACTTCCTGTCATTTTATACATTATAATGAATTGGTTTAGTCAGTTCTGACCGATTTTGCTAATTGCAGGAAAAGAAGCGTAATAATCTCAAAGACTTCTTGAACGTTGCAGGGCCAATGGGTGTCACACATTTTCTCATGTTATCAAAAACTGCAACGGCACCCTACTTGAGGGTTGCTAGGACCCCACAAGGCCCAACACTTACATTCAAAATACATGAGTACTCATTAGCTGTTGATATTGCTCGATCCCAGTTGTGTCCAAGATGTCCTAAAGATCTTTTCTCAAATTCACCGTTGGTAAGTTTTAGATTAACATATACACAACATGCATGTGAGAATTCCATCATGCAGTCACAGGAAACATCTACATATTTTCTTTTTCTTTGCTACAATTCTTTATTTATGTGTCGTCTGAAAATGTAGCTCTACTGTCTGGGGTGATAAGTTGCACTTAACATCAATCACAAACAACCCGTTGTGGAAAGTGTTTGTTTTCTTGTTATTATGATTAATAGATTGAACTTTGCAGATTGTGCTTTCTGGATTTGGCACCGGGGAGCAACATTTGAAGCTCACAACTATTATGTTTCAGAACATTTTCCCGGCCATTGATATTAACACTGTGAGTGAAGAACAACATCAAGGAAATGCTGGTATTAGCCTTAGTATTGGTTTTCTCTTAATATCTTACTTGTTTTGCAGGTCAAACTTTCTTCCTGCCAGAGAATAGTGCTACTTAATTACAATAAAGAGACAAAACTTATTGATTTTCGGCATTATTCAATTAGATTACAGCCTGTTGGTGTCTCACGCAGAATTAGAAAATTTGTGCAGAATCATCAAGTGCCTGATTTAAGAAATCTTCAGGATGTGAGTGATTTTTTGACAAAGTATGCTCTCTCTCTCTCTCTCTCTCTCTCTCTCACACACACACACACACACACACACACTGAGACTCAGACTCAGACTCACACACTCGCATTCTTATTTGAGAATATAATGGTAAATCAGAGTTATATTTGAATTACTTAAGTTTTTGGCTTAGCCAGACTGTAATTTTGGCTATAGTTTATAGATGGAGGGGGATTCATAGCGATTTTTCAAATTTGTGCTGTCATAGTTTCTAATGGCAAAAGAAACGGAACCAATTGTTTACTGCTTAAAAATTCCAAGTTGACTTTTTAGTAATAGTTTTTTAATTATTCTGTTCCTTATTTTATCTTGAAGAGCTGGCTATGGATCTGAAAGTGAAGCAGATGATGAAGCAGCACATGTAAGTCTACCAACTGATCTTGGTAGAGTTAACCGAGCTTCTACAAAAAGTGCGGTTAAGCTTCAAGAGATTGGACCAAGAATGTCGTTGCAGCTTATAAAGATTGAGGAAGGACTGTGTTCTGGTGGAGTCATATTTAGTGAATATGGTATGTTAATCTTTTCCCTTTCAATGTTGTTGGTTATAATGACGTCTAGTTGTGTAGATTTTTAAAACTATGATATTTTAAGATTATATAATTTTCATTTTCACTTGTAGATAGATCTTAATTTTAGTTTATTTGATACAGTATTGTCTCGTTTTATTAATTGATAATCTCATGTGTCATGCCTGAAACTTGACTAGTCATTGAACTGACATCCTAATTGTTTTTTGCTTTCAATTTCATGTCAGACTTCTAATGCTAGTGTCTGTCAGATTTTTTTTACTGCATGTGTGATCTTAAGTTTTTAGGTGCTGGGAATATTTTGGCATTTATTATTGATATTGTGGTTGATCTGTCAATCTGTAATGGAGAGTTGAGAATGTTGATTATAGTGCTGTCTGTCATATTTGAGTGGCTACCATGAGTTTGATCCTCGATTAACTTTTGAAGTGTATACTTTATTTTAATTTTTGTTGACCAGAATTCGGACTCAATTGCTTAAGTAGGCAGGAATGCCTTGTCATGTTATAGTTTCGATTATGTAAACAGAAAATGTAAGATACTTTATGGTACTACAGAATTCATAGTCCTCCATGTGAATCTAAAAAATGTCTAAATCGTTTGCTAGCTGATTTACATTTTTTGCTTTATCTCATCTTTGCCAGTTCACATTCCCGAGTTCCAGTCAGTTCCCCTTCCCCTTCCCCTTCCCCTTCCCCTCACCCTTTCTCTTTGTATTTAGATTTGTATAAAGTTTTATTGTGATCCCAGGGAATTGCAATTCAAAGCCTCACTGTTGTGCCTAAAATTCATGTTGCCTTTTGGACTGAAGCAATATCTAGAATGTTTTAAACTTTTTGCTCCCTACATAAAGCCCTATGCTCACTTGATGATACCCTCCGCTTTTTTCTTCAGGAAATAGTGGAGAGGCCAAATCACAGGAATCTGAGGAAGAAGAAAAGCAGAATAGTGAAAATATGGAGGAAGAGTAACTCTGTGACATGCAATTTGAAGTGGAGATGGGTACTTGTTTGGCACTTGACATAAGCCCTGCTGAGATTCTAAACTGTCATTAAATTTTTACTCTCATCCTGTTTTGTTTTTTCCCCCATTGTGAAGAATTGAGATACATGTTTTGTAACCAACTGAAGAATCCATTAGCTCTATAAAGCACATCATATATTTCACCCTTTAAATATACTCGGATCTCTTCCTCCCCATCCAAAGCATATCCCAACCGTGTTTTCTCTAATGTCTTCAATTTCCATTTCCTATTTAAATTGTGATATGTATTTACTGAAATTATTTAGATACATATAATATACCGACATGTGCAAGAAACGAATTGATAAACAAATTGACATTTAGATTGTGCTTGTGAGTTAAACATAAGAATAGGTTGTATTTAGATTTTAGACAAATGTCTTTGAACCTCAAAAATCTTATAAACTTCAAAAATCTAAAATAAAAAAGGAATTGTGCGGTTTATAAGTTCCAAACTCATGGAATTGTATTTTTTGAGATATTTTAAAATTCAAAATTCACATATATATTTTTTTTAAATTTTAGTTAATATATTATTCAAAAGACAATACATTTATTATTTCATAATCTCAATTTTGATTTTGATATTATCTCATACTAACTTTCAAAAATTAGTAATCTATAATATAAAACAGAGCAGAGAGAAAGAAAACATAAATGTCACATCAATTTCACGTCAGCAGCTCTCTCTTTCTCAATCTCGTATTCAAATTTTAAACCCTCTATCTCTCCTTGTTCTTACACACAGAGAGTTGAGAAATAAAATTTAGCTTCGAAAGTACGACCCAGAGCATAGAGCAGTCCTAATTCCAGCCCCAAATCTCTCAACTCCCCTAAATCTCTCATACCCAGCCCTAATTTACGATCCAGAGCATAGAGAAAGTTCCTAGAATCAATTTGGGTTCACAAGGCCTGGAAGTATCCTTGAGCGGCGTCACTTTTCTCGACACCTCCGACGTGTATGGCCCGCATACCAAAGAAATCCTACTCGGAAAGGTTTTACCAGCACCGAATTGATACTCGGGTTCCCATTGAAGTCACGGTATAATTTCTCAACATCTATTTGTCAAATTCTTCCTCATTAAGTTGTTATAAATTGTTGGGAGGTGAGCAGGTGACGGTTATCATTTTGTCTTTCACATGTTTTTCCCTTTCTTCCTTTCTCCTTCCATTTCTGTAGAATCTATTTGTTTTTGGAAAATCAGTCGGCTGTTTCCTTGGGGGTGGATTAATTGTTGCTTATAAATACACAAAACCCCCTCTTCTCCAACTCTTATTTACGTCCTTTCTTTAGACTGAGTGAGAAAGCTATACATATAACTCTGGTAGCCTTTTGTTTTACAATTTGATTTAATTTTGAGGTATTTTTGTTCGGAGGCAGCCCCTTAGGGAGCAGATCCGGAGATAGAGCAGCTCATAGTAAGAGAAACTCGAGCAACAACTGCAAAAGAAACTCAGTAGCAGCAAGAGCGGTCTTCCCTTACTCTATTTCCTCGGAGGAAATAGTCGGGAAGTTTCACTGCATAGCAGCCGTTACGGGAGGGGCCCCGTAGTCCCCCTGCAGCAGTTAGCAGCCGTTTAGGTCTGCCCGTATTCTATTTCCGAAGCGGAAATAGTCGGGCTTGGCTCAGTAGCTACAAGGCGGACCGTTTCCCCCTCCGAGCTTTGCTCGTCTCCCCTCGGGGGAGGTTGGGCTCAAGAGCGGTCTGCCCGTATTCTATTTCCTCTGAGGAAATAGTCGGGTCGGACAGCCGAGTATCGTGCAAACAAGAGTTGGCTTCCGCGCGCGCGCGTAAGAGCTGAACGCTTTCCCCTCCGAGCTACGCTCTTCCTCCCTCGGGGAGGTGAGCTCAGTAGCTCCTTAGCTCCTTAGCTCTAGCTCTAGCTCTAGCTCTAGCTCTAGCTCTAAACTCTTAGCTCCTTAGCTCAGTAGCTCAGTAGCTCAGGAATTTTAGTTGGAATTAGCTACTAGCCTGTCTCAGGGCTCGAAGGCTGCTGCTGCAATTTCAAAATGAGGCCGCAGGCGCTCTCCGGTCCCTTCGCGAAGCAATTCGCTCTGTTAGGCATATGTAGACTTATGTGGGCTGGCTTTACTTCTCTTGTGGAAAAGTATCCTGTGAGATAGGTCGTGACTCCAACCCTGGAGTCACTTCCCTTCCTACGGCTTAACTCACATATGCTTTTGGTTTACTTGTGTGCCCGAACCAGTTCATGCGTATTATACGTTCCGGACTAAAAGAGCGGGAAAAACTCTGCCAAGTAAAACTCGTATAATAACCACTGAACCTCAGTTAAGGCCCGAACCGGATAAGGATTCGGGAAATAAGCTTACCCGATGTATCGCGTTTAGCGATCCTAGGGACTATAGTTATAGACTCTGAGACAAGAAGACAGTGGCTTTCCCAGAAATCTTTTAGGGTGTCTTGGGAAATGAACAGGAGGGGCTGTAGGGACCTTCTGTTCAAAGCGGTACTCGATAGGTTTAAAGTCTTTTGGTATTTAGAATAACATTTGAGAATTTCTAATGGGTTTGAAGAAGAGAGGGTTCAATATTGAGCATTGATGTTTGAGAATTTCTGTTGGGTTCAATTTTTCTTGGGGTTTTAGAGCTAAATATTTGATTAGTCTTTGAAGTCGATTTCAAGAAACCCACATCATCATAATCCTTGTCTCTCCATCATCATAAGTCATAAGAAGAGAGGGTTCAAGTGCTTTGGTTCGCAGACCATTTTCTGCTTAGTTACTGCATCTTTTTCGATGCAAGACTGACTCATTTGTACATTCTAACAAATTCAATGATATCATAGTTTTTACCATAGTTAGCCAGCTCACCAAATGTCAGGGGAGTAGTAATTAACTAAGTCGTGAGGCCACAAAAATGTAGAGAAAGACCAAAATGTAAAGAAAGGCCACAAGTTGCAAGGATTTTTTTTCTTTTTAATTTAAAGGCATATATTCTCCTACTTTTGCAGATAAGCAAAAAAGCATATGGATTTCTGCCATGGATCTTAGATTCAAATCAACTATCCTTTGATATATTTTTTCAAAAGATATACCTATTTTATAGCTAACTCAGATAGAGCCGATACTATTTGCTCTAAAGTCAAATTTCAATTCTAATCCTCAAACATCATGCATAGAGCCGGTAAATGAGTTTGGATTTATATGGATTGAATTTAAATGGGTTAAAATTAAGTGTATTGTAAGTGAGCAATGATACGTACGTAGACTCTCACTTTCTCTATATTCATTTTTAGTTTTTCTCTAAAATTTATATCAAATTTTGCCTTTAATTTCTCTCTCCTTCCTCTCACGTGGTGACGTGTGATCACTATATGATCGTTGGGGTTAACAGTTGGAAGATGTAACTTCATTTTTATCAAACTATTTAAAATTCAGTTACATACACAAGTGATTACATAAAATAGCTAACTCGGAATGAATAATGACAAGCCACAATGTGATTCTAGCTGTATTATGAGCCCAAATTGTGACGCTTTTAATACATCGTGCATCTTTTTTATATTTTTCTTCATTTTTCAAGTGAAGGATTTATTACAGTTTGAACTATGAATAAAAGTTAACAATGAATGATGTAGTGTTTTGGGTACCTTCATGTTTAAAAGATTTATTGCAGTATGAACAATGAATGACAGTTAAGTCGGTCCTGTTATCCGATGTAGTGTTTTGGGTACCTTTATGCTTGAGAGTGCTTTATTCATATATTGAGAAATTACAATTTAACTTTTTTTCAGAGAAGGGGTCCAATTCATGTTTGAATGCATTTCAGGTTTATGTAGTGTTGCGAATATATATGGATGCATTTTGGCTGATGATATGGGGTAAATATTACTGTGTATCTTTTTGACAATGTGTTTGCAAATACATCCAGTGTTACTTATTTGATTTGTGTTCTAGTTTATTAGTTGTAAGACCCCAACTTGTTATTAATGAAATTTAATTTTCTCTATTTATTATTTTGAAATAGTAAGGGTTGATTTGATTAATGTGGATAGTTATGGGTAAAATACGCAAATATTTCAAAATAAGCAAGTGGTTATAAAATATTCATTGTTGTCGGTAGGGGTGCTCGTCGGTAAAAAACCGAACCCATCTTAAAAAACCGAACCCGCATCGAACCGAAAAATCCAGGAAAATCAAGGCCTAAAAGCAGATCAATAACCCAAGGTTTGATCTGCAGGATTCATAGACAACAATCAGTCTGGAATTTTTTTGATTCGGTTTTGAGTTATACTGAAATAATTAAATAATTTTTTATATTAACAAATTTAATATAAAACAAGTCCTTCTTTGATTTACAATAATATATTAACAAATAATTGGTACAAAATTCTATCAGATTGTATAATGTTATGGGCCAATTATTGCATAATGTTATAATAATAATATATTAACAAATAATTGGATTGTATTGTATAATGTTATGGGCCAATTATTGTATAATGTTATGGGCCAATAATTGGTACAAATAACGAGTGAGTACAAAATTCTATTGTATAATGTTATGGGCCAATTATTGCATAATGTTATGGGCCAATTATTTGTTAATATATTATTTGTATGGTTTTCGGTTCTTTTTAGGTTTTTTCAGATTATCGAATTCAAAATTTTCATTACCGCATTCTTAGCTAAGTGCGAAAAGTATAAAAACCGAAAAACAAGATCAAAAAATCGAAGAAAAAACCGCAGATCACGCAGACGGCTTCAACCGATTCGATAAAAAAACGAAAAACCGAATTTTTGAGCACCCCTAGTTGTGGGGAATATTAGTATGGTCGTGAAATATTAGACTTGTCGGGGAATATTAAATGACAATGCATGCAAGTGACCGTATATGGGCCCCATGCTGAAAAAGCGATTGGATGAAGGAAGCGACAAATATAAGTTGTTAAAAAAATAACTAGCGTAGTTATTCACTAGTTAATCTTTGTTAAAATACTCGATTGGTTAACACACAAGAAGACACCGGTATTGCACCAATTATTGATTCTTATGTAAGAAGGCTTACTCAATAATGGTTACTGATAATTATTGTTCGAAGATTTTATTTTATTGATTTAATAATAATTGCTGCGTTGATATTTTATATTCTTTGTTTTCAATAATTGTCATTACACGGTATTTTCATTATTGAAGCAATAATTCATATTATCTGAATAATATTATTAGATAACATTATTGGCAATGTCTAGAAAGTTCTATCTAAGGAGAGGTTTGGTCACCTAATTGCGCGCCAGTAAGGAGAAATTCTTATTGGAAAGCCCCTCTTTCCTGGGAAAGGCCTGGTTGTCAATATTGTGATTCTGTAATATTATTTGTGAATAATTAATTATTGATTCATATGATGAGGAAAATATTGATTTTATGTGGATATAGATGAGAAAATTTTAATGTGACAATTGTTGAAAATTGAAATTTTATCTTTTTACGATAAAATAATTCATTTAAATATATTATTATATTTTAATAATATAATAATGATGATATTTTTACGATGAATGTAGGATATATGAGTATATGTGGAGGAGTATTTTGTTAACAAAAATATTTAAAGCATGTTTTATGTGTCGGTGGACCCCATTTCTTGATTGAAAATTGATTATATAACCTTGTAAAATCGCCTTGCGTTTATGGATTTGGTCAATTTACATTTGGAATTTTGAAAAACTTTCTTACGTAAAGTTGTAGAGAATTGAATTTCCTATAAAAACTTGCGAGTTTGAATTTTTTCGACAAAAGAGCTATTTATTGTGAATTATTGAAGTTAAAAGCTCAAAATAATTGATTTTGGAAGTTTAAATTATTTTAAATTAGAAAAACGTTTTTCTTACTTTTTCTAGAAGGTGGCATGTGCTTATTGAGCTGAAATCAGATTTCAAGAGTGGCGAGGAATTTTGATATATATATTTATATTTTATTAAATTTTCTACTTTGGTGTTCTAAAGATTTTCCTATAAATAGGGTGCTTAGGTTAGAATTGAAAATCACAATCAAAGCTGAAGTTTTCTCTCTCTATATTATCGGCGTATTCTTGTGAGTATTTTGAGTATATTTTGAGTATTGTTATACTGATGCAAGTTCAAGTCATAGCCTTTATATCAGGTGTTTCATTAGAAATCTTGATCTTTCGAGGGTAAGGATATTATTTTTTTAAATGATATTATTTCTTCTAATATCATTATGTCAAGTATTAATCTGAACTTTTAAATCAAATTTGGAACTTTTAATTGTAGGAGTTCTTATTCACGTATACCAAGACTATTCACGATATCTGAGATTATTCACGAATACGACCTTTATTCATCGAAAAATGAAAATTTTTCTTTTCGTCCAAAATATCTATTATGGATACTAGCTTTGATTGTATCCATGTTTTGATCATTCTTGAATTTTACACCACAATGATTATTTATGAGATATTTTTGGACATGAAATAAATTGAAATCTGAATCCTTAATATTTATTCTTTTGTTTAATTGGATTCATTTTCTTTGAAATATTTTTCATCATCCTCGATCTTAAATGATGATATTATTGAATATCTTTGGCTTTTGTAGTGCAAAGATGAATGATTTCGATAAATATCTTTGCCCAGTAGTGCAAAGATGAACATGTGTTTAGATAAACATGACGGTGATGAATATCTTTGGCTTTGTAGTGCAAAGATGAATATTTGATTCGGATATATATTGATTGATGTTACAGGGGATAAAAGATAGAGCGATGAACTTTTAAATTCATATATAGAAGATAGTAGTTTGCATTTTCTACTTAACTCTTCTAATGAATTATTATTTTCATTGCGAATATTGATTTAAAACTCATTGTCTATTGTATTCTATTAGATTTTTTTCTGTTGAAGACTAACGATAATTTGTTGTATTATCTTAGTCATAATATTCTTTATTGGGCTAGTTGAGCTCACCCTTTTCTTTTTGTTCCATTTTTCTTCTCGGGAGGCGAGAATATAGCGAAAGACAGTCGGGGTATGAAATGAAGGTTCTAGAGAGAGTTGTTTAGTAGTCCTCACCATTTTTATAAAATAATGTATCAATAAATGTGATGAGGATTTATTTGAGTATAGATATTATCTGAAGATAATATTTGTATTCAAACTCATAGTTTTCTTGTTGTAATAATAAAGTTGTAGTAGTTGTTTTCGCACCATGTATTGACAACTCGAATGGGTGATGTATACTGGATTTTGGGGCGCCACAGGTTTGTATCGAGCTTAGGGATATGATCTCCAAGGAGATCGGGGAATAGAACTAGGAGGGAGAGACGAGTAAATCCTTCGCTAGTGTGTCCTACTAAGCTTATTTGTTAATTGGTCAATATATATGGATATTATGTGATATATTGATTTCTTAATTAACCCTTATTTTTGGCATGAAGATTTGAGAATATCGATCGAGAATATTAACTGTGGAAATGAGACCGTGGAGACGCTTTGTACTCACCAACGAGGAGAATGCAACAGTGTTGTGGCAATGTTCCTCCCGTGAACAACACCAACGAAAGCGAGATGATGAAGCGAGGGATGTTTAGAAGCTTTTTGCGATTCATGCAAAATCGACGAGGAGACTCGTGTTCAAAATATAGGAGGAAATGATAGCAATTCATTGGTTGTCACAACAAGCGATTCAAAGAGTTGGGACCACGAATTTAAAGGGAAAGCCGGATCCGATCATGGCGGAAACATGGGTCAAGCAAATTACCAAGATATTCGATGTCTTGGGATGCGGAGAACGAAGGTTCCATTCACCACCTTTATGTTCCGTGGCGAAAGCAGATTCTTTGGTGGAGTCGTGAAGCGTACTCATCCGATCGCCTTTCAAGCATGTCTTGGGAGGCGCTTTCAGAAACTATTTAATGACAAATACTTTCCGAAAGTGTTCGTCATATGAAGGAAGTGGAGTTCATCGATTAGAACAAAACAACATGGATTTGTCTCGAAGACGAGGCAAAGTTTGCGAGTTATCAAGTTTCAGCACCTCATTTGGTGGAGAATGAGGAACGATGATGGCGGATGTTTCGAGAGGTTTGAAACCCAAGATACGTCGATCTCATTTCTCATAAATTTTTCTCTATTCGAGATGTTGTAAGCAGGGCTCAATTATTAGAAGCGAGATAACGAAAGTACTGGCCAATTGAGGACCACAACCAGGATAATCTGGAGATAGCGTATCAACAAAACAACGATAACCGGTGGAGAAAGAAAAAAGCGGACAAAATGGTAACCACTCGGTGGTAATCATGGCCATGAGAATAGAAAAAGCGAATCGGGAGGAGATTTTAAAAAGGAGATTCAATAACGATAATGTGAAAACGATAAGACCAACAAAGAATCGGTTTAAGGAGGAGAATGACCACCGGTCATTATATGCTATAAATCTTGGGAAAGAGGGACATATCGGTCAAAGCGCCCACAACAGTTCAAGGTATGCTATAATTGTGGAAAGGAAGGACATATCACTCGAGATCAGACGCAGTAGCGAAACCTAGTTCAATGGGGACGGTGACTCAAAAGATCATCCCGTAAAAGTCAAAGTCAACGGTTCTTGGAAAGCGTTTGTTGTGATCGGTCAAAATGCGAGAACCCAAACGAGGTGATCACGGGTAAGCTATTTATAAATTCTTGCGAAGTTTATACCTTACTTGACACCCGGTGCTACCCATTCATTTATCTCTCCTGCTTGTGCTCAACGTTTAAACTTGACTCTAGGAGAAATTAGACTTTGACCTATCTGTGGAAACTCCGTTGGGAGAAACTTTCATCACATCCACTATTTATAAATCTTGTTTGATTTAAGTTGGCACCATCACCTTACACGTTGACCTTATCTCTTTAAAGATACTTGCTTTTGATGTGATTTTAGGGATTGATTGGTTAACAACTCATCATGCCAAAATTGATTATTTTCGTAAGGTTGTTAGTTTTCATATTCCTAACCAACTTTGTTATACGAAAATCAAGCAACTAAACCATTAAAATCAATCATCGTCATATATCTAATCATAAAGCTATTCGTTTATTGAAAAAGCGGATGTCAAGCTTTCTTAGCCCATGTTATGGATTTGAATAAAGACATCAAATTTGAATAATATTCTGTTGTTATTGACTTTTCTGACGTATTTCTGAAGAACATCCCGCTCACCCCCGTAACGTGAAGTTGAATTCTTTATTGATCTTGAACACGGTACAAAGCCCATTTCTAAAACCCCATATCGAATGGCTCTATTGAACTTCAGAGTTAAAGGTCCAACTACGTGAATTGTTGGACATCGGTTTCATTGGCCTAAGTACATCTCCTTAGGGTGCTCTGTTTTATTCATAAAGAAGAAAGATGGGAGTATGCGACTTTGTATTGACTATCGGGAATTGAACCATGTCACCATCAAGAATAGGTATCCTCTACCTCGTATTGATGACTTGTTTGACCGATTGCAAAGGGCACAATTTTTTCAAAGATCGATCTTAGATTCGGATATCATCGGTGAAGATTAGAAGGCGAGGATATTCCAAAGAGCGCCTTTAGAACTCGATGACGGGCATTATGAATTCTTAGTCATGTCTTTCGGATTGACTAATGCTCCTCATGCTTTCATGGATATGATGAACCGAGTATTCAAGGAATATTTGGATCGATTCGTTGTTATCTTTATTGATGACATCCTCATATATTCCAAAAGTAAAGATTATGAGCACCATTTGAAGCTGGTACTCCAAAGGCTTCGTGAAAACAAGCTTTATGCCAAGTTGAAGAAATGCGAGTTCTGGCTTGAGGAAGTAGCATTCCTTGGGCACATGGTGTCGAAACATGGAGTATCTGTTGATCCGGTGAAGATTGAAGCAATACAAAGTGGGAGAGCAACCAAGTCGGTGGATCAAGACGTAGTTTTTAGGCTTTTGGTTATTATCGGAGATTCGTGGAAGGTTTTCTCGAATCGCTACTCCATTAACCAGATTAACTCGGAAGGATACAAAATTCGTTTGGAGCGAAGAATGCGAGAAGAGTTTCCAAGAGCTTAAGAGGAGACTTATTTTTGACTGTTTCTAACAATACCATCGGTTCGGATGGATTTGTTATCTATAGCGATGCTTTGGGCAAAGGGTTAGGATGTGTTCTCATGCAACGTGGGAAAGTCATAGCCTATACCTTGCGATAACTTAAAGAATATGAGAGGAATTATCCTACTCATGATCTAGAGTTAGTGATAGTTTTGCGCTAAAGATATGGAGGCACTATCTATATGGAGAGAAAGTGGAGATATATTCGGACCATAAAAGCCTTAAATATTTCTTCACTAAAAAGAACTCAACACGCGGCAATGACGTTGGCTCGAGCTATTGAAAGACTACGACCACTTATTCAATACCATCCCGAAAAGCGAACGTGGTAAATGACGCGTGTTGAGTAGAAGATCATATGCAGGAATGAGTGTGATGATGTCAAGTATACGCGACAGAGCCAACTTTAATAGAAAAGTTAAGGTTGCTCAAGCCCCACGAAAGCCGGGTGATGCGTATGAAGAAAGTACAAGAAGATGCTATTCGAAGCGAGAATTGATGAAGAAGGAATACTTGAGTCCACTCTGCACTTTGTGTCCCTAACAACTCGATTTGAAGTACAAGATTATGATGGAGGCACACAATACACCATTTGCAATCCATCTGGAAGTACCAAAATGTATCGTGATCTTCTTGACATACATTTTGGTGGAACAATATGAAGAGAGAGATTGCAAAGTTTATCTCAACGTGTTTAACTTGTCAACGTGTAAAGGCGGAGCATCTAGTACCTAAGGGTCCGTTGCAACCACTTGAGATTCCGAAATAGAAGTGGAACACATTACCATGGATTTCGTTTCACGGGTCTTCCTACGGTTTCTCAAGGCATCAATGTTATTTGGGTTATTGTTGATAGATTAACCAAGTTCCGCTCATTTTCGCCGATATATCGGAGACTTATTCCTTGAACGTCTTCTGCTAGTATACATGTAAATGAGATTGTGAGGTTGCATGGCATGCCGGTATCCATAGTTTTTGGATCGTGACCCAAGATTCACTTCAAGATTTTGGGTTAGCTTGCAAAAAGCTATGGGCACTGATTTTACGATTCGATTAAGATACCATTCTCAAAAGCAGACGGACAATCGAGAGAGGACTATTCAAACTCTTGAAGATTTTCTCTATTTATTATTTTGAAATAGTAAGGGTTTATTTGATTAATGTGGATAGTTATGGGTAAAATACATGAAATATTTTAAAATAAGCAAGTGGTTATAAAATATTCATTGTTGTCGGTGAATATTCGTATGGTCGTGGAATATTCGTACTATCTGGGAATATTCAGATGCGATGTATGCTAGACCATGTATGGGCCCCATAACTGAAAGCGATTGGATGAAGAAAACGATAAATATAAGTTTATTAAAAATAACGGCGTAGTTATTGCAATTATCTTATTAAAATACTCGGTGGTTAACACACAAGAAGACACTCAGATTGCACCAATTATTGATTCTTACGTAAGAAGGCACTACTCAATAATGGTTACGAATAATTATCGCTCAAAGGTATTTTATTTTATTGATTTAATAATCTTTGCGTTGATATTTTATATTATTGTTGTTTCAATAATTGTCATTACACAAGTATTTTTCATTATCGAAGAAATAATTCATATTATCTGAATAATATTATTAGATAACATTATTGGCAATGTCTAGAAAGTTCTATCTAAAGAGGTTTGGTCACCTAATTGTGCGCCAAGAGAAGGAGAAATTCTTATTGGAAAGCCCCTCTTTCACAGGAACCGCCTTTAGTTGTCAATATTGTGATTCTCGTAATATTATTTGTGAATAATTAATTATTGATTCATATGATGAGGAAAATATTGATTTTATGTGGATATAGATGGAGAAAATTTTAATGTGACAATTGTTGAAAATTGAAATTTTATTTTTTGATAAAATAATTCATTTAAATATATTATTATATTTTAATAATATAATAATGATGATATTTTTACGATGAATGTGGGATATATTAGTATATGTGGAGGAGGAGTATTTTAGTTACCAAAAATATTTAAAGCATGTTTTGTGTAAATTGGACCCCATTTCTTGATTTGAAAATTGATTATAGCTTTGTAAAATCGCTTGTTTATGGATTTCATCAATTTCATTTGGAATTTGGAAAACTTTCTTACGTAAAGTTGTAGAGAATTGAATTTCCTATAAAAAATGCGAGTTTCAATTTTTCGATAAAAGGGCTATTTATGTGTGATTATTGAAGTTCAAGCTCGTAAATAATTGATTTTTGAAAGTTTAAATTATTTTAAATTAGAAAAACGTTTTTCTTACTTTTTTAGAAGGTGGCATGTGCTTATTGAGCTGAAATCAGATTTCAAGAGTGGCGTAGGAATTTTGATATATATATTTATATTTTATTAAATTTTCTACTTTTGGTGTTCTAAGCATTTTCCTATAAATAGGGTGCTTGGGTTAGAATTGAAAATCACACCGTAAATCAAGTTTTCTCTCTATATTATCGAGCGTATTCTTGTGAGTATTTTGAGTATATTTTGAGTATTGTTATACGGTGCAAAGTTCAAGTCATAGTCTATATCAGGTGTTTTAATTTAGAAGTCTTTGATCTTTCGAGGTAAGGGATATTATTTTTTAAATGATATTATTTCTTCTAATATCATTATGTCAAGTATTAATGAACTTTTAAATCAAATTTGGAACTTTTAGTGCTCTGGGTTACTTATTCACGATATCTGACTTATTCACGTATATGGTATTATTCACTTATCACGACAATTATTCATTGAAAAATGAAAATTTTCCTTTTCGTCCAAAAAATCTATTATGGATACTAGCTTTGATTGTATCCATGTTTTGATCATTCTTGAATTTAACACCACTATGATTACTTATGAGATATTTTTGGACATGAAATAGTTAAAATACGAATCCTTAATATTTATTCTTTTGTTTCACTGGATTCGTTTTCTTTGAAATATTTTTCATCATCCTCAGTCTTAAATGATGATTGTGAGACCCCAGATTTTATCAATAAAGATTTAAATTTTGTCGAAATAATTTTTAATATTATGGTGTGAATTTGAGATAATATTATAGTTGTGGGCAATATTTATAAATTTTGTAAAGTATGCAAGTGGTTATATTATATTCGATTGGTCGGGGAATATTCGGTTTAGCAGGAATATTCGTATAACTACTCAATCATTGGTGGACCTCATAATGTAATTATTGTCGGATTGAGAAAACGACAAAAATATTTTATTGAAATAACGACGGAAGTTTTACCGTTGATCATTGTTGAAACTACTCATTAGTAAAGAAATGCGATGTACGTGTGGTTGCATAAGAAGCACGGTATTGATTATTGATGCTTATGTGAGAAGTCACCGGTTTGATTCCATTATTGTCGATTAATAATATGAATTATTATAGCGATAATGACGTTTTTGTTTTATTCAGTATTATTAACGTAATAAAATGTAAACATCTTTTATATAAAATGTAATACTTTATTAAAGTTATTCTATAAATAGAATATATTATATTTTATTATGCATAGTGTTGCATAGTATTTTGCATAGTGTTTTCAGATAGTGTTGCATAGTGTTTGCATAGTAAAATGTTTTATATAAATAGAATATATTATATTTTATTTAAAAGATTTTGCTTTAAATATGGACCGTCGATTAAAGTAAATCAACTGGACCGATTCATGGATTAATTACTATGCATTCTATTTTCCTATAAATAAGCTCATTCCTTCATTATTTTCTTACGAATTCTTCAAACTCTCTAGAGAGAAATTATAGAGAGAAGCTATAGAGAGAAAATCTATAGAGAGAAAGAAGAAGAGTATTTCGTACTTCACTACTTTGATATCCAAGTGTCTTTTTACGTAAGAGGGTATTATTTGTTGTATTCGTAAGGGATATTATTCGATTTGTATTCATGAAGAGAACCTCTGTTATTCCATTCATTATTATTCATTGGAATAACTCAGTAAAAAGTGGTATACCCTATACATAACTGTATATGCAGATACCCTATACTTGGTGAAATCCTTATGTTATTCCATCCTTATTTATTCTCATTGAATAACTCAGATACTGCTGAATCCCCTATACTTGGTGATCTTCTTCGTTATTCCATTCTTTATTATTCATTTGAATAACTCAGATACGTGACATACCCTATACATAACTCAGATACGTGGTTTGCCCTATACTTGGTGACATTCTTCTATTATTACATTGGAACATCACATGCATGTGTTTTTGGGGACTGGTTCCGCTTTTTATTATTATTCATTGGAACATCACGCTCTGCGTGTGTTTTACACCGGATTGGTTAAAATCTTTATCATTCTCGTTGGAATATCCTATTTGTGTGTTTTACACCGGACCTGGTTTCATCTTTATTATTACGTTGGAACATCCCGCTTGTGAATTTCACCCCGACCGGTTCCGTTATTATTATTACATTGGAATAAACATACATGCAAGCAATCTGGCGTACGTGGTGATTTCCTTTGTTATTCCATTCTTTATTATACCCCGGTTAGTTAAAACTTTGACTTCTATACTCCATGAAATTAGTAGAATATCCTCGATATTTGCGTTTCATCCGAGATCTTTTCATGGAAATATTCTTCCGATCATTCTTGAATTTTACTCTACAAAACAAGTATCTTGTTGACAATTTAGACGTTATTAATTCTCGGATAAAATAATTCTTGAACTTGTTTTATTGAATTATTATGTCATTGTCATCATCCTCATGATATATCAGGTTATCTTTGGCTTACGTGCATAGATGAACTTAGTATGATTATGATCGAGGATCATTCGGTATAATCATGGCTTGTTATAAATGATGTGATAAAAGTCCTCAGCCAAAGGGTCTGTAATGCGTTGATGGATAGTTTTGGTATGATTATGACCGAGGGTGATTCGGTATAGTCATGACCATTGATAATTTGATGAAAATCCTTGACCGTGGTATGCAGGAATGATTAGATGTGGTGGTTTATTTATTGTCGAGTCTCAAATGATAAAAAATTGATGAAAACCTTTTAAAACCTAAAAGATAGTAGATTTTATTCTCTACTTGACTCTTTTAATGGATTGATATTCGTCGCAGCTTAAAAAGTGGTTGTCTATTGTATTTTATCGGTTTAACTTTGTTGAAGGCTAATGATAATTTATTACGCATTATCTTAGTCATAATATTTTTCTTATTGGGCTAGTTGAGCTCACCTTTCTTTCTTTATTTCTCTTGAAATGAGAACATATTTGGGACGAAGTCGGGGAGCGAGTAATGGTCCAGAGGATAAGATTAGTAGTCCTCACTATTACGTGAAATAGTGTGATAATAGTTGTAATGAGGACTCCTTTTGAGTTTGTATAATATCTAGTAGACAATATTTGTATTCAAACTCACGGTTTATGTCGTATTGCATACCTACAGCAGTTATATTAGTAAGTTGTATTTGAATTTATGTACCATGTAAGTGGCGACCCAAGATGGGTGACGTATACCTAATTTTGGGGGCGTCACAATGATATTATTGATTATCTTTGGCCTGTAGTGCAAAGATGAATGATTTCTGATAAATATCTTTGGCCCGTAGTGTAAAGATGTACAGGTGTTTAGATGAACATCACCAACTGATGAATATCTTTGGCCTGTAGTGCAAAGATGAATATTTGATTCCAGATATATATTGATTGATGTTACAAGGATAAAAGATAGATGCTGAACTTTTAAATTCATACATAGAAGATAGTAGTTTGCATTCTCTACTTAACTCTTCTAATAAATTATTATTTCCGCTGCGAATATTGATTTAAAACTTGTTGTCTATTGTATTCTATTACATTTTTCCCTGTTGAAGACTAACGATAATTTGTTGTATATTATCTTAGTCATAATATTCTTCTTTGGGATAGTTGAGCTCACCCTTTTCCATTTTGTTCCATTTTTTCTTCTCGAGGAGGCTAGAATATAAGCGAGTACGCAGTCGGGGTATGGAATGAAGGTTCTAGAGAAAGTTGTTTAGTAGTCCTCACCATTTTTATAAAATAATGTATCAATAAATGTGATGAGGATTTATTTGAGTATAGATATTGTCTAGAAGATAATATTTGTATTCAAACTCACAGCTTTTCTTGTTGTAATAATAAAGTTGTAGTTGTTTCGTACCATGTATTGACAACCTCGGAATGGGTGATGTATACCTATTTTGGGGGGCCACATTAGTATTCTTGGTTTAATTTGTAGAGTTTGAGAAAAAGTACCCACTTTAAGCTTGAAACTTTAGGTTAATCAGGAGTTTGATGACTAAAGAGTCCTTAAAGTCGCATTACTACCACTTAAGAGAGATATGAGTTACGTGTTGGATTTGCTCTCCCATCTTTCCTTTGTGTCAAGCTTCTGATGATTTGTCATCCCAAATGAAAGTGGAATTATAAAACCAAACACTAGAATATGATTAATATGAAGCGAGAAAATAATACAATCTAAATTTACTAAGAAACGTTAATTCGTTATACAATGCAAATAAACTGATTTTATTGCGAGGTTTAATTTGTCAATAATTTAAAGGAAATTGTTACCCCCAGTGTAGCTTCTGGCACATTTTTGATGCCATCTCTTTTGATATATTATTTTGTTGCAGGGAGTCATCCCTCATATTGCTGCCTGTTGAGATGTAAACACTAAAATCCTCAACTACTTTACTTGCACCTTCATCTGTACTTGCCCTCGAGATTTTCCAGACCCGTCAACCATCCCTACAAAGATATTCAATAGGAAAAGCATTAGTGCTCCATATGCATATGTTAAGACCTGGAACTTTGTGATAAGTGGATTTAAAATCTTTAACATAATTAAAAGAATGAGAATATGAGTTATTAAAAAGAAAGCACGAAAGCACGAAAACATGATTTCAAGTCTAAACGAATTCACCTTTTGCATAATATTTCCAAAGGTCAGATAACACCACCTACTCTTCATGGGTGAGGGTGTGAGATGAACAAAAATAACCCCACCTACTCTTTCGATTCTTCCCACCATCTTCTATAGATATCCATTTGTATAGTGAGCAGCCGAATAAATGATCAACATTACTGTAATTTTTGTTAAGGTGAAGCTTATCTTTTGTTATAAATCTAATTTTTAGCACTTCTGTCATAATGAATTAGTTTGTGCACATGATACTCGAGAATGTTTGTAATTGATAGAGGTTGCCATCCTCTGGACAAAAATTGCAGGAATTTAATAATTTTATTCATTATTTATGGTGTACCAGTAGACACTGTGAATCCAATCATGACAGTCCCTATTGAATGCCAGGCTTGGCAAGTAAATGGTGATGATCATGAATTGAGGTCCTACATTACCATAGTTAGTCAGCTCACCAAATGTGAGGGGAGTAGTAATTAACTAAGTCGTGAGGCCACAAAAATGTAGAGAAAGACCAAAATGTAAAGAAAGGCCACAAGTTGCAAGGATTTTTTTTCTTTTTAATTTAAAGGCATATATTCTCCTACTTTTGCAGATAAGCAAAAAAGCATATGGATTTCTGCCATGGATCTTAGATTCAAATCAACTATCCTTTGATATATTTTTTCAAAAGATAAACCTATTTATAGCTAACTTAGATAGAGCCGATAATATTTGCTCTAAAGTCAAATTTCAATTCTAATCCTCAAACATCATGCATAGAGCAGGTAAATGAGTTTGGATTTATATGGATTGAATTTAAATGGGTTAAAATTAATGTATTATAAGTGAGCGATACATGCATAGACTCCTCACTTTCTCTATATTCATTTTTTAGTTTTTCTCTCTAAAATTTATATCAATTTTTGCCTTTAATTTCTCTCTCCCTTCCTCTCACGTGGTGACGTGTGATCACCATATGATCATTGGGGTTAACAGTTGGAAGATGTAACTTCATTTTTATCAAACTATTTAAAATTCAGTTACATACACAAGTGATTACATAAAATAGCTAACTCAAAATGAATAATGACAAGCCACAATGTGATTCTAGCTGTATTATGAGCCCAAATTGTGACGCTTGAATTCTTCGCGATCTTTTTTATATTTTTCTTCATTTTTCAAGTGAAGGATTTATTCTGATTTGAACTATGAATAAAAGTTAACAATGAATGATGTAGTGTTTTGGGTACCTTCATGTTTAAAAGATTTATTGCAGTATGAACAATGAATGACAGTTAAGTCGGTCCTGTTATCCGATTTAGTGTTTTGGGTACCTTTATGCTTGAGAGTGCTTTATTCATATATTGAGAAATTACAATTTAACTTTTTTTCAGAGAAGGGGTCCAATTCATGTTTGAATGCATTTCAGGTTCATGCAGTGTTGCGAATATATATGGATGCATTTTGGCTGATGATATGGGGTAAATAATATCGTGTATCTTTTTCGACAATGTGTTCGCAAATACATCCAAAGGTTACTTATTTGATTTGTGTTCTAGTTTATTAGTTGTAAGACCCCAACTTGTTATTAATGAAATTTAATTTTTCTATTTATTATTTTGAAATAGTAAGGGTTGATTTGATTAATGTGGATAGTTATGGGTAAAATACGCAAATATTTCAAAATAAAGTTAAAGTGGTTATAAAATATTCATTGTTGTCGGGGAATATTAGTATGGTCGTGGAATATTAAATCTTTGTCGGTGAATATTAAATGCGACGGTAGCCTTGACCATGTATGGGCCCCATAACTAAAGCGATTGGATGAAGGAAACGACAAATATAAGTTGTTTAAAAATAAGCACAGCGTGGTTATTCAAGATTATCTTGTTAAAATACTCTTGGTTAACACACAAGAGTAGCACCAGATCGCACCAATTATTAATTCTTACGTAAGAAGGCACTACTCAATAATGGTTACAGTAATTATCATTCAATATTTTATTGATTTAATAATTGATGCGTTGATATTTTATATCTTTGTTGTTCCAATAATTGTCATTACACGTATTTTTCATTATCGAAGCAATAATTCATATTATCCGAATAATATTATTAGATAACATTATTGGCAATGTCTAGAAAGTTCTATCTAAGGAGAGGTTTGGTCACCTAATGCAAGACCAAGAAGGAGAAATTCTTATTGGAAAGCCCCTCTTTCCCAAGAACTATCCGGTTATCAATATTGTGATTACGTAATATTATTTGTGAATAATTAATTATTGATTCATATGATGAGGAAAATATTGATTTTATGTGGATATAGATGGAGAAAATTTTTAATGTGACAATTGTTGAAAATTGAAATTTTATCTTTTCTCGATAAAATAATTCATTTAAATATATTATTAAATTTTAATAATATAATAATGATGATATTTTTTACGATGAATGTGGGATATATGAGTATATGTGGAGGAAGAGTATTTTTGTTGCAATAAATGTTTAAAACATGTTAAACATGTTAAATTGGACCCCATTTATTGACCGAAATTTGATTATACCGTAAAATCGCCTCCGTTTGTGGATTTCGGTCAATTTTTGTTTGGAATTTGGGAAAACTTTCTTACGTAAAGTTGTAGAGAATTGAATTTCCTATAAAAAGTCGCGAGTTTCGAATTTTACGACAAAAGGGCTATTTATTGTGAATTATGAAGTTAGAAGCTCGAAATAATTGATTTTTGAAAGTTTAAATTATTTTAAATTAGAAAACGTTTTTCTTACTTTTTTAGAAGGTGGCATGTGCTTATTGAGCTGAAATCAGATTTCAAGAGTGGCGTAGGAATTTTGATATATATATTTATATTTTATTAAATTTTCTACTTTTGTGTTCTAAGCATTTTCCTATAAATAGGGTGCTTGGGTTAGAATTGAAAATCACACCGTAAGCTCAAGTTTTCTCTCTATATTATCGGCGTATTCTTGTGAGTATTTTGAGTATATTTTGAGTATTGTTATACTGGTGCAAGTTCAAGTCATAGTCTATATCAGGTGTTTCAAATTAGAAGTCTTGATCTTTCGAGGTAAGTGGATATTATTTTTTTAAATGATATTATTTCTTCTAATATCATTATGCCAAGTATTAATCTGAACTTTTAAATCAAATTTGGAACTTTTTAGTGTTGGGTTTCTTATTCACGATACTCAAGACTTATTCACGATATCTTGTCTTTATTCACGAATCATTTGACATTATTCATGAAAAATGAAAATTTTCCTTCTCGTCCAAAATATCTATTATGGATACTAGATTTGATTGTATCCATGTTTTGATCATTCTTGAATTTTACACCACTATGATTATTTATGAGATATTTTTGGACATGAAATAGCTGAAATACGAATCATTAATATTTATTCTTTTGTTTCACTGGATTCGTTTTCTTTGAAATATTTTTCATCATCCTCAGTCTTAAATGATGATATTATTGAATATCTTTGGCCTGTAGTGCAAAGATGAATGATTTCTGATAAATATCTTTGGCCCGTAGTGCAAAGATGAACATGTGTTTAGATAAACATGATTAATCGATGAATATCTTTGGCACATGTAAAAAAAGATGAATATTTGATTCGAGATATATATTGATTGATGTTCTGAGGGATAAAAATAGAGCGATGAACTTTTAAATTCATACATAGAAGATAGTAGTTTGCATTTTCTACTTAACTCTTCTAATGAATTATTATTTCATTGCGAATATTGATTTAAAACTTTTGTCTATTGTATTCTATTAGATTTTTCCCTGTTGAAGACTAACGATAATTTGTTGTATATTATCTTAGTCATAATATTCTTTTCTTCGGGCTAGTTGAGCTCACCCTTTCCGCTTTTGTTCCATTTTTCTTCTAAGGAGGCGAGAATATAAGCGATACAGTTCGGGGTATGAAATGAAGGTTAGAGAAAGTTGTTTAGTAGTCCTCACCATTTTGTAAAATAATGTATCAATAAATGTGATGAGAATTTATTTGAGTATATATATTGTGCAGAAGATAATATTTGTATTCAAACTCATAGTTTTCTTGTTGTAATAATAAAGTTGTAGTTGTTTACATACCATGTATTGACAACTCGGAATGGGTGATGTATACCTATTTTGGGGCGTCACGGTTGGTATCGAGCTTAGGGATATGATCTCTCTGGCGGAGATCGGGAATAGAACTAGGAGGGAGAGGCGAGTAAATCCTTCGCTAGTGTGTCCTACCTAAGCCTATTTGTTAATTGGTCAAGATATAGGGATATTATGTGATATATTGATTTCTTAATTAACCCTTATTTTATGACATGATTTGAGAATGTCGATCGAGAATATTAACCGTGGAAATGAGACCGTGGAGACGCCTTGTACTCACCAACGAGGAGAGCGTGCAACAGTGGCAATGTTCCTCCCGTGAACAACACCACCGAGCGAGATGATGAGCGAGGGATGTTTAGAAGCTTTTTGCAGTTCATGCAAAAATCGACGAGGAGACTCGTGTTCAAAAATACAGGAGAAATGATAGCAATTCATTGGTTGTCACATCCAACCGATTCAAAGAGTTGGGACCACTGAATTTAAGGAAAGCGAGATCCGATCATGGCGAAAAAACATGGGTCAAGCAAATTACCAAGATATTCGATGTTTTGGGATGCACGGAGAACAGAAGGTTCCATTCGCCACCTTTATGTTCCAAGTGGCGAAGCGACCATCTTTGGTGGAGGAGTGCATGAAGTGTACACATCCACCCTTGCACTCAAGATGTCTTGGGAGAGCGTTTCAGAAACTATTTAATGACAAATACTTTCCGAAAGTGTTAAATATATAAAGGAAATGGAGTTCATCGATTAGAACAAAACAACATGACGCGGTGTCTCAAAGATGCGAGGCAAAGTTTGCGAGTTATCCGTGTTTGCACCTCATTTGGTGGAGAATGAGGAACGTATGACGGATGTTTCGAGAGGTTTGAAACCCGTCGATACGCCAAGATTATCTCATTTCTCATAAATTTTCTCTCTATTCGGATGTTGTAATCGTGGCTCAATTATTAGAGCGAGATAACGAAAGTACGCCAATTTGAGGGACCACAACCGAGATAATCTAGGAGATAGTAGTTAACAAAACAACGATAACCAAACGAGAGAAAGAAAAAGACGGACAAAATGGTAACCACTCTGGTGGTAATCATGGCTATGAGAATAGAAGAAGTGAATCGGGAGGAGATTTAAAAAAAGGAGATTCAACAACGATAATGTGAAAACGGCAAAGACCAAAGAAGAATCGGTTCTAAGGGAGGAGAATGACCACCCCATCATATGCTATAAATGCGGAAAGAGGGACATATCAGTCAAGCGCCCTAACAGTTCAAGGTATGCTATAATTGTGGAAAGGAAGGACATATCACTCGAGATTGTCAGATGTAGCGAAACCTAGTTCAATGGGGACGGTGACTCAAAAGATATCCCCGTAAAAGTCAAAGTCAACGGTTCTTGGAAGAAGCGTTTGTTGTGATCGGGTCAAAATGCGAGGAACCCAAACGAGGTGATCACGGTAAGCTATTTATAAATTCTTGCGAAGTTTATACCTTACTTGATACCGGTGCTACCCATTCATTTATCTCTCCCGCTTGTGCTCAACGCGTTTAAACTTGACCGGAGAAATTAGACTTTGACCTATCTGTGGAAACTCAGTTAGGAGAAACTTTCATCACATCCACTATTTATAAATCTTGTTTGATTCAAGTTGGCACCATCACTTACACCGTTGACCTTATCTCTTTAAAGATACTTGCTTTTGATGTGATTTTAGGATTGATTGGTTAACTACTCATCATGCCAAAATTTATTGTTTTCGTAAGGTTGTTAGTTTTCAATTCCTAACTTGACTTTCATTTATGCGAATTCGCCAACTAAACCATTAAAATCAATCAATCGTCATATCTAATCATAAAGCTATTCGTTTATTGAAAAGCGGATGTCAAGCTTTCTTAGCCCATGTTATGGATTTGAATAAAAACATGTCAAATTTGAATAATATTCTGTTGTTATTGACTTTCCGACGTATTTCTGAAGAACTTCCGGCCTACCCCGTAACGTGAAGTTGAAATCTTTATTGATCTTGAACCTGGTACAAAGCCCATTTCTAAAACCCCATATCGAATGGCTCTATTGAACTTCAGAGTTAAATGTCCAACTACAGGAATTGTTGGACATCGGTTTCATTCTACTAAGTACATCTCCTTGGGGTGCTCTGTTTTATTCGTAAAGAAGAAAGATGGGAGTATGCGACTTTGTATTGACTATCGGGAATTGAACCATGTCACCATCAAGAATAGGTATCCTCTACCTCGTATTGATGACTTGTTTGACCGATTTGCAAAGGGCACAATTTTTTTCAAAGATCGATCTTCGATTCGGATATCATCAATTGAAGATTAGGCGAGGATATTCCAAAGCGCGCTTTAGAACTCGATGCGGGCATTATGAATTCTTAGTCATGTCTTTCGGATTGACTAATGCTCCTGCGGCTTTCATGGATATGATGAACCGAGTATTCAAGGAATATTTGGATCAGTTCGTTGTTATCTTTATTGATGACATCCGCATATATTCCAAAAGCCGTAAAGATCATGAGAACCATTTGAAGCTGGTACTCCAAAGGCTTCGTGAAAATAAGCTTTATGCCAAGTTGAAGAAATGTGAGTTCTGGCTTGAGGAAGTAGCATTCCTTGGGCACATGGTGTCGAAACATGGAGTATCTGTTGATCCGTGAAGATTGAAGTAATACAAAGTTGGGAGCAACCAAGTCGGTGGATGAAGACGTAGTTTTTGGGCTTAATTTGGTTATTATCGGAGATTCGTGGAAGGGTTTTCTCGAATCGCTACTCCATTAACCCATCTAACTCGGAAGGATACAAAATTTGTTTGGAGCGAAGAATGCGAGAAGAGTTTCAAGAGCTTAAGAGGAGACTTATTTCTAAGACACTGTTTCTAACAATACCATCTGGTTGGATGGATTTGTTATCTATAAGCGATGCTTCGAGCAAAGGGTTAGGATGTGTTCTCATGCAACGTGGGAAAGTCATAGCCTTTATGCCTCATGACAACTTAAAGAATATGAGAGGAATTATCCTACTCATGATCTAGAGTTGGCGCAGTGATCATTTTCGCGCTTAAAGATATGGAGGCACTATCTATATGGGGAGAAAGTGGAGATATATTCAGGACCATAAAAGCCTTAAATATTTCTTCACTAAAAAGATCTCAACATGCGGCAATGACGTTGGCTCGAGCTATTGAAAGACTACGACCACACTATTCAATACCATCCCGGAAAAGCGAACGTGGTAGGCCGACGGCGTTGAGTAGAAGATCATATGCGAGGAATGAGTGCGATGATGTCAAGTATACACATAGAGCCAACTTTAATAGAAAAAGTTAAGGTTGCTCAAGCCACCGGGCAGGAGGATGTGATGCGTATGAAGAAAAAGTACAAGAAGGTGCTATTCGAGCGAGAATTGATGAAGAAGGAATACTTTGAGTCCACTCCAGACTTTGTGTCCCTAACAACTCTGATTTGAAGTACAAGATTATGATGGAGGCACACAATACACCATTTGCAATCCATCCTGGAAGTACCAAAATGTATCGTGATCTTAGACATACATTTTGGTGGAACAATATGAAGAGAGAGATTGCAAAATTTATCTCAACGTGTTTAACTTGTCAACGTGTAAAGGCGGAGCATCTAGTACCTAAGGGTCCGTTGCAACCACTTGAGATTCCGAAATGGAAGTGGGAACACATTACCATGGATTTCGTTACGGGTCTTCCTACGGTTTCTCTAGGCATCAATGCTATGGGCACGGATTTACTATTCAGTTCGGCATACCATTCTCAAAGCAGACGGACAATCGAGAGAGACTATTCAAACTCTTGAAGATCTATTAAGACTCGTGTCCTAGACTTCAAAGGCGGTTGGAATAAGTATTTACCGATCAGTGGAATTCTCCTACAACAACAAAGTTATCGTGCAAGTATAGGTGTGGCTCCATTCAAGCATTATATGGATGAAAATGTCATTTCAAAGTATGTTGGGACGAGGTGGGTGAAGCAACATTGTTGGGACCCGAGTTGGTACGTATATGACTACGAAAAAGTTCCAAATGATTCGACAACGATACAAAGCGGCACAAGATTGACAAAAGAGTTATGCGGATCTTCATCGAAAGGACGTGGAATTTAGTATAGGGGATCATGTATTGTTGCGAGTTGCTCCATGGAAGGGAGTTACAAGATTTGGGGAAGAGGAAAGCTCAATCCACGATTTATTGGTCCATTTCAAATTCTTGACCGAGTAGGAAATGTAGCCTATAGACTACTCGTGTTACCTCCGAGTATGTCTCGTGTTCATAATGTGTTTCACATATCTCGTACTTCGTAAATATGTGAAAGTCCCGAACCACGTTATAGAGTTAGAACAGGACGAGATAGCCAAGACTTAACGATAAGGAGGTACTGTCAAGATCTTGGATAGGAAGGAGCATGTCCTACGCCAAGAAAGGTCATACCACAAGTTAAAGTTTTGTGGAGGAATCATGCTATAGAGGAAATGACACGGGAATTGAAAAGCGGAAATGAAAGCGAGGTATCCTCACCTTTTGAAACACCAGTGCACGTGACGTCAATTTCGAGAACGAAATTTCATAAGGAGGGAGGTTGTAAGACCCCAACTTGTTATTAATGAAATTTAATTTTCTCTATTTATTATTTTGAAATAGTAAGGGTTGATTTGATTAATGTGGATAGTTATGGGTAAAATACATAAATATTTTAAAATAAGCAAATGGTTATAAAATATTCATTGTTGTGGAGAATATTCGTATGGTCGTGGAATATTCGTACTTATCGGGGAATATTAAATGCGATGGTAAAATGACCATGTATGGGCCCCATAACTAAAAGCGATTGGATGAAGAAAATGACAAATATAAGTTTTTTAAAAATAAGCAGGCGTAGTTATTACAGAATTATCTTTGTTAAAATACCGGTGGTTAACACAAAGAAGCATACCACTCACGGTATTGCACCAATTATTGATTCTTACGTAAGAAGGCACTACTCAATAATGGTTACGATAATTCTTGCTTCGATATTTTATTTTATTGATTTAATAATTGTTGCGTTGATATTTTATATTGTTGTTGTTTCAATAATTGTCATTACACAGTATTTTTCATTATCGAAGAAATAATTCATATTATCTGAATAATATTATTAGATAACATTATTGGCAATGTCTAGAAAGTTCTGTCTAATGAGAGGTTTGGTCACCTAATTGTGCGCCAGTAAGGAGAAATTCTTATTGGAAAGCCCCCTCTTTCTGGGAGGCGCTCGGTTGTCAATATTGTGATTACGTAATATTATTTGTGAATAATTAATTATTGATTCATATGATGAGGAAAATATTGATTTTATGTGGATATAGATGTAGAAAATTTTTAATGTGACAATTGTTGAAAAATGAAATTTTATCTTTTTACGATAAAATAATTCATTTAAATATATTATTATATTTTAATAATATAATAATGATGATATTTTTACGATGAATATGGGATATATGAGTATATATGTGGAGGAGTATTTTGTTACCAAAAATATTTAAAGCATGTTTTATGTGTCGGTGGACCCCATTTCTTGATCGAAATTTGATTATAGCTTGTAAAATCGTCTGTTTGTGGATTTGGTCAATTTACATTTGGAATTTGGAAAAACTTTCTTACGTAAAGTTGTAGAGAATTGAATTTTCTATAAAAATTCGCGAGTTTGAATTTTTCCGACAAAAGGGCTATTTATTGTGAATTATTGAAGTTTAGAAGCTCAAAATAATTGATTTTTGAAAGTTTAAATTATTTTAAATTAGAAAAACGTTTTTCTTACTTTTCTAGAAGGTGGCATGTGCTTATTGAAATGAAATCAGATTTCAAGAGTGGCGTAGGAATTTTGATATATATATATTTATATTTTATTAATTTTTCTACTTTAGTTGTTCTAAAGCATTTTCCTATAAATAGGGTGCTTGGTTAGAATTGAAAATCACACCGGAAGCTGAAGCTTTCTCTCTATATTATCGAGCGTATTCTTGTGAGTATTTTGAGTATATTTTGAGTAATGCTATACGGATTAATGTAAGACCCCAACTTATTATTAATGAAATTTAATTTTTCTATTTATTATTTTGAAATAGTAAGGGTTGATTTGATTAATGTGGATAGTTAGGTAAAGATACATAAATATTTCAAAATAAGCAAGTGGTTATAAAATATTCATTCTTTGTCGGGGAATATTCATGCGACGAGTGCGAAAATGTGTGGGGCCCATAACTGAAAGCGATTGGATGAAGAAAACGACAAATATAAGTTGTTTAAAAATAACTGGCGTAGTTATTACAGTTAATCTTGTTAAAATACTCGGTGGTTAAAAACAACACGACACTGCAGTATTACACCAATTATTGATTCTTACGTGAAGGCACTACTCAATAATGGTTACGGTAATTCTTCGCTCAAAGATTTTATTGATTTAATAATTGATGCGTTGATATTTTATATTCTTTCATTGTTCAATAATTGTCATTACACAAGATTTTTCATTATCGAAGCAATAATTCATATTATCGAATAATATTATTAGATAACATTATTGGCAATGTCTAGAAAGTTACATACAAGGAGAGGTTTGGTCACCTAATTGCTGGCCATGAAGGAGAAATTCTTATTGGAAAGCCCCCTTCTCTGAACCGCACGGTTGTCAATATTGTGATTCGTAATATTATTTGTGAATAATTAATTATTGATTCATATGATGAGAAAAATATTGATTTTATGTGGATATAGATGGAGAAAATTTTTATTGTGACAATTGTTGAAAATTGAAAATTTATCTTTTTCTCGATAAAATAATTATTTAAATATATTATTATATTTTAATAATATAATAATGGTGATATTTTTACAACGAATATGGGATATATGAGTATACAAGGAGGAAGAGTATTTTATTGCGTTAAATGTTTAAAACATGTTAAACATGCGATTGGACCCCATTTATTCGACCGAAATTTGATTATAGCACAGTAAAATCGCTTGGTTTATGGATTTCGGTCAATTTATGTTTGAATTCGGAAAAAACTTTCTTACGCAAAGTTGTAGAGAATTGAATTTCCTATAAAAACTTATGATTTGATTTTTTTTGATAAAAGGGCTATTTATTATGAATTATTGAAGTTAGAAGCTTCAAATAATTGATTTTGGAAGTTTAAAATATTTTAAATAACAAAACGCTTTTTTTCATTATGGTGTGTTACACATGTGTGTTGAATGAGCTGAATTCAGTTCTTGGAAGGTTAGGCGTAGGAAATTTATAATATATATTATTATTTTATTAAATTTTTACGCTTTGGTGTTCTAAAGCATTTTCCTATAAATAGGGTGCTTGGGTTAGAATTGAAAATCACACCGAAATGAAGTTTTCTCTCTATATTATCGAGCGTATTCTTGTGAGTATTTTGAGTATACTTTGAGTATTGTTAGACGGTCTGCAAGTTCCTTCAAAGACTATACGTTATTCCAAATTAGAAGTACTAATCTTTCGAGGTAAAGGATGTTATTTTCTTTTCAAATGATATTATTTCTTCAATATCATTATCTTTGAAATATTAGTTGAAACATTTTATCAAATTTGGAACTTTTCCATGTCGGGGGTTACTATTCATGAGTTACTATTCACGAGTTACTATTCATGAGTTCTTATTCACGAGTTCTTATTCACGAGTACTATTCACGTAAGCGTGAAGATGTTTTTTGTGAAATTTCTATCTTTTGGTGTTTGAGATTCTTATTCACGATACTCTGGATTATTCACGATATACAGTCTTATTCACGAATACGGCCACTATTCATAGAAAAATGAAATTTCTTCTTTTGTCCAAAATATCTATTGTGGATACTAGCTTTGATTGTATCCATGTTTTGATCATTCTTGAATTTTACACCACTATGATTATTTTTGAGGTATTTTGGACGTGGATAAAACAAAGTACGAATCCTTAATCCTTAATCCTTGTCATTTTGTTTTCTTTGGATTCGTTTCTTTAAAAATATTTTTCATCATCTTGGTCTTAAATGATGATATTATGGAATATCTTTGGCCTGTAGTGCAAAAGATGAATGATTTCTGAAGAATATCTTTGGCCCGTAGTGCAAAGATGATGAACAGTGTTTAGATGAACATGATTAATCGATGAATATCTTTGGCACTGTAGTGCAAAGATGAATATTTGATTCGGATATATATTGATTGATGTTACTGGGGATAAAAGATAGAGCGATGAACTTTTAAATTCATACATGAAGATAGTAGTTTGCATTCTCTACTTAACTCTTCTAATGAATTATTATTTCATTGCGAATATTGATTTAAAATTTGTTGTCTATTGTATTCTATTAGATTTTTCCTCGTTGAAGACTAACGATAATTTGTTGTATATTATCTTAGTCATAATATTATTCTTATCGAAGCTAGTTGAGCTCACCCTTTTCCTTTTGTTCCATTTTTCTTCTAAGGAGGCGTAGAATATAGCGAGTGCAGTCAGTGGGGTTTGGAATGAAGGTTCTAGAGAGTTGTTTAGTAGTCCTCACCATTTTTTGTAAAATAATGTATCAATAAATGTGATGAGGATTTATTTGAGTATAGATATTGTCAGAAGATAATATTTGTATTCAAACTCACGCTTTTCTTGTTGTAATAATAAGTTGTAGTTGTTTACGTACTCATGTATTGACAACTCGGAATGGGTGATGTATACCTATTTTGGGGGCGTCACGGTCTGCAAGTTCAAGTCATTGCCTATATCCAGGTGTTTCAAATTTAAATCTTGATCTTCGAGGTAAGGGATATTATTATTTTTTAAATGATATTATTTCTTCTAATATCATTATGCCGAAGTATTAATCTGAACTTTTAAATCAAATTTGGAACTTTTAGTGTTGGGGATACTATTCACGTATACGGCACTATTCACGTATACGGTACTATTCACGAATACGACACTATTCATCGAAAAATGAAAATTTTCCTTTTCGTCCAAAATATCTATTATGGATACTAGCTTTGATTGTATCCATGTTTTGATCATTCTTGAATTTAACATCACTATGATTACTTATGAGATATTTTTGGACATGAAATAGTTGAAATACGAATCCTTAATATTTATTCTTTTGTTTCAATGGATTCGTTTTCTTTGAAATATTTTTCATCATCCTCAGTCTTAAATGATGATATTATTGAATATCTTTGACCTGTAGTGCAAAGATGAATGATTTTTGATAAATATCTTTGGCCCGTAGTGTAAAGATGAACAGGGGTTTAGATGAACATGACTAATGATGAATATCTTTGGCTTTGTAGTGCAAAAGATGAATATTTGATTCTAGATATATATTGATTGATGTTACTGAGGGATAAAAGATGAGTATTTGAACTTTTAAATTCATACATAGAAGATAGTAGTTTGCATTCTCTACTTAACTCTTCTAATAAATTATTATTTCATTGCTTGAATATTGATTTAAAACTTGTTGTCTATTGTATTCTATTAGATTTTTCCTGTTGAAGACTAACGATAATTTATTGTATATTATCTTAGTCATAATATTCTTTCTTGGGCTAGTTGAGTTCACTCTTTTCCATTTTGTTTCATTTTTTTCTCGTGGGGGGCGAGAATATAGCGAAAATGAAGTCGGGGTATGGAATGAAGGTTCTAGAGAGAGTTGTTTAGTAGTCCTCACCATTTTTATAAAATAATGTATCAATAAATGTGATGAGAATTTATTTGAGTATAGATATTGTCTAGAAGATAATATTTGTATTCAAACTCACAGTTTTACTGTTGTAATAATAAAGTTGTAGTTGTTTCTGTACCATGTATTGACAACTCAGAATGGGTGATGTATACCTATTTTGGGGGCGTCACATTAGTATTCTTGGTTTAATTTGTAGAGTTTGAGAAAAAGTACCCACGGAAGCTTAAAACTTTAGTTAGTCAGAGTTTGATGACTAAAGAGTCCTTAAAGCTGCATTACTACCACTTAAGAGGAGATACAGGTTACGTGTTGGATTTGCTCTCCCATCTTTCCTTTGTGTCAAGCCTACAGTATTTGTCATCCCAAATGAAAGTGGAATTATAAAACCAAACACTAGAATATGATTAATATGAAGCGAGAAAATAATATAATCTAAATTTACTAAGAAACGTTAATTCAACATGCAATGCAAATAAACTGCTTTTATTGTGAGGTTTAAGTTGTCAATAATTTAAAGGAAATTGTTACCCCCAGTGTAGCTTCTGGCGCTTTTTTGATGCCATCTCTTTTGATATATTATTTTGTTGCAGGGAGTCATCCCTCATATTGCTGTCTGTTGAGATGTAAACACTAAAATCCTCAACTACTTTACTTGCACCTTCATCTGTACTTGCCCTCGAGATTTTCCAGACCCGCCAACCATCCCTACAAAGATATTCAATAGGAAAAGCATTAGTGCTCCATATGCATATGTTAAGACCTGGAACTTTGTGATAAGTGGATTTAAAATCTTTAACATAATTAAAAGAATGAGAATATGAGTTATTAAAAGGAAAGTACGAAAGCACGAAAACATGATTTCAAGTCTAAACGAATTCACCTTTTGCATAATATTTCCAAAGGTCAGATAACACCACCTACTCTTCATGGGTGAGGGTGTGAGATGAACAAAAATAACACCACCTACTCTTTCAATTCTGCCCACCATCTTCTATAGATATCCATTTGTATAGTGAGCAGCCGAATAAATGATCAACATTACTGTAATTTTTGTTAAGGTGAAGCTTATCTTTTGTTATAAATCTAATTTTTAGCACTTCTGTCATAATGAATTAGTTTGTGCACATGATACTCGAGAATGTTTGTAATTGATAGAGGTTGCCATCCTCTGGACAAAAATTGCAGGAATTTAAGGATTTTATTCATTATTTATGGTGTAATTATAGACATTGTGAATCCAATCATGACCTATCCTATTGAATGCCAGCTTGGAAAGTAAATGGTGATGATCATTAATTGAGGTCCTACATTACCATAGTTAGCAAATTTCACCAAATGTGAGGGGAGTAGTAATTAACTAAGTCGTGAGGCCACAAAAATGTAGAGAAAGACCAAAATTTAAAGAAAGGCCACAAGTTGCAAGGATTTTTTTTCTTTTTAATTTAAAGGCATATATTCTCCTACTTTTGCAGATAAGCAAAAAAGCATATGGATTTCTGCCATGGATCTTAGATTCAAATCAACTATCCTTTGATATATTTTTTTCAAAAGATAAACCTATTTTATAGCTAACTTAGATAGAGCCGATAATATTTGCTCTAAAGTCAAATTTCAATTCTAATCCTCAAACATCATGCATAGAGCAGGTAAATGAGTTTGGATTTATATGGATTGAATTTAAATGGGTTAAAAATTAAGTGTATTATAAGTGAACAGTACATGCATAGACTCCTCACTTTCTCTATATTCATTTTTTAGTTTTTCTCTCTAAAATTTATATCAATTTTTGCCTTTAATTTCTCTCTCCCTTCCTCTCACGTGGTGACGTGTGATCACCATATGATCGTTGGGGTTAACAGTTGGAAGATGTAACTTCATTTTTATCAAACTATTTAAAATTCAGTTACATACACAAGTGATTACATAAAATAGCTAACTCAGAATGAATAATGACAAGCCACAATGTGATTCTAGCTGTATTATGAGCCCAAATTGTGATGCTTAGTTACTGCATCTTTTTTATATTTTTCTTCATTTTTCAAGTGAAGGATTTATTACAGTTTGAACTATGAATAAAAGTTAACAATGAATGATGTAGTGTTTTGGGTACCTTCATGATTAAAATATTTATTGCAGTATGAACAATGAATGACAGTTAAGTCGGTCCTGTTATCCGATGTAGTGTTTTGGGTACCTTTATGCTTGAGAGTGCTTTATTCATATATTGAGAAATTGCAATTTAACTTTTTTTTCAGAGAAGGGGTCCAATTCATGTTTGAATGCATTTCAGGTTTATGTAGTGCTGCGAATATATATGGATGCATTTTGGCTGATGATATGGGGTAAATAATACTGTGTATCTTTTTGACAATGTGTTTGCAAATACATCCAGTGTTACTTATTTGATTTGTGTTCTAGGTTATTAGTATTCTTGGTTTAATTTGTAGAGTTTGAGAAAAAGTACCCACGGAAGCTTGAAACTTTAGTTCGTCAGAGTTTGATGACTAAAGATTCCTTAAAGCTGCATTACTACCACTTAAGAGGAGATATAGGTTACGTGTTGGATTTGCTCTCCCATCTTTCCTTTGTGTCAAGCCTACAGTATTTGTCATCCCAAATGAAAGTGGAATTATAAAACCAAACACTAGAATATGATTAATATGAAGCGAGAAAATAATACAATCTAAATTTACTAAGAAACGTTAATTCATTATGCAATGCAAATAAACTGCTTTTATTGTGAGGTTTAAGTTGTCAATAATTTAAAGGAAATTGTTACCCCTAGTGTAGCTTCTGGCGCTTTTTTGATGCCTTCTCTTTTGATATATTATTTTGTTGCAGGGAGTCATCCCTCATATTGCGGCCTGTTGATATGTAAACACTTAAATCCTCAACTACTTTACTTGCACCTTCATCTGTACTTGCCCTCGAGATTTTCTAGACTCGTCAATCGTCCCTACAAAGATATTCAATAGGAAAAGCATTAGTGCTCCATATGCATATGTTAAGACCTTGAACTTTGTGATAAGTGGATTTAAAATCTTTAACATAATTAAAAGAATGAGAATATGAGTTATTAAAAAGAAAGCACGAAAGCACGAAAACATGATTTCAAGTCTAAACGAATTCACCTTTTGCATAATATTTCCAAAGGTCATATAACACCACCTACTCTTCATGGGTGAGGGTGTGAGATGAACAAAAATAACACCACCTACTCTTTCAATTCTGCCCACCATCTGCTATAGATATCCATTTGTATAGTGAGCAGCCGAATAAATGATCAACATTAATGTAATTTTTGTTAAGGTGAAGCTTATCTTTTGTTATAAATCTAATTTTTAGCACTTCTATCATAATGAATTAGTTTGTGCACATGATACTCAAGAATGTTTGTAATTGATAGAGGTTGCCATCCTCTGGACAAAAATTGCAAGAATTTAAGGATTTTATTCATTATTTATGGTGTACCAGTAGACACTGTGAATCCAATCATGATAGTCCCTATTGAATGCCAGGCTTGGCAAGTAAATGGTGATGATCATGAATTGAGGTCCTACATTACCATAGTTAGCCATCTCACCAAATGTGAGGGGAGTAGTAATTAACTAAGTCGTGAGGCCACAAAAATGTAGAGAAAGACCAAAATGTAAAGAAAGGCCACAAGTTGCAAGGATTTTTTTCTTTTTAATTTAAAGGCATATATTCTCCTACTTTTGCAGATAAGCAAAAAAGCATATGGATTTCTGCCATGGATCTTAGATTCAAATCAACTATCCTTTGATATATTTTTTCAAAAGATAAACCTATTTTATAGCTAACTCAGATAGAGCCGATAATATTTGCTCTAAAGTCAAATTTCAATTCTAATCCTCAAACATCATGCATAGAGCCGGTAAATGAGTTTGGATTTATATGGATTGAATTTAAATGGGTTAAAAATTAAGTGTATTGTAAATGAACTGTACATGCATAGACTCCTCACTTTCTCTATATTCATTTTTTAGTTTTTCTCTCTAAAATTTATATCAATTTTTGCCTCTAATTTCTCTCTCCCTTCCTCTCACGTGGTGACGTGTGATCACCATATGATCGTTGGGGTTAACAGTTGGAAGATGTGACTTCATTTTTATCAAACTATTTAAAATTCAGTTACATACACAAGTGATTACATAAAATAGCCAACTCAGAATGAATAATGACAAGCCACAATGTGATTCTAGCTGTATTATGAGCCCAAATTGTGACGCTTAGTTACTGCATCTTTTTTATATTTTTCTTCATTTTTCAAGTGAAGGATTTATTACAGTTTGAACTATGAATAAAAGTTAACAATGAATGATGTAGTGTTTTGGGTACCTTCAAGTTTTAAAGATTTATTGCAGTATGAACAATGAATGACAGTTAAGTCGGTCCTGTTATCCGATGTAGTGTTTTGGGTACCTTTATGCTTGAGTGTGCTTTATTCATATATTGAGAAATTGCAATTTAACTTTTTTTCAGAGAAGGGGTCCAATTCATGTTTGAATGCATTTCAGGTTTATGTAGTGCTGCGAATATATATGGATGCATTTTGTCTGATGATATGGGGTAAATATTACTGTGTATCTTTTTGACAATGTGTTTGCAAATACATCCAGTGTTACTTATTTGATTTGTGTTCTAGGTTATTAGTATTCTTGGTTTAATTTGTAGAGTTTGAGAAAAAGTACCCACGGAAGCTTGAAACTTTAGTTCGTCAGAGTTTGATGACTAAAGAGTCCTTAAAGCTGCATTACTACCACTTAAGAGGAGATACAGGTTACGTGTTGGATTTGCTCTCCCATCTTTCCTTTGTGTCAAGCCTACAATATTTGTCATCCCAAATGAAAGTCGAATTATAAAACCAAACACTAGAATATGATTAATATGAAGCGAGAAAATAATACAATCTAAACTTACTAAGAAACGTTAATTCATTATGCAATGCAAATAAACTGCTTTTATCATGAGGTTTAAGTCATCAATAATTTAAAGGAAATTGTTACCCCGATGTAGCTTACGGCGCTTTTTTGATGCCATCTCTTTTGATATATTATTTTGTCAGAGGAGTCATCCTCATATTCTTTGCTGTTGAGATGTAAACACTAAAATCCTCAACTACTTTTTCAGACCTTCATCTCAGTACTTGCCTCGAGATTTTCCGGACCGTCAACCGTCCTCCTACAAAGATATTCAATAGGAAAAGCATTAGTGCTCCATATCGCATATGTTAAGACACGGAACTTTGTGATAAGTGGATTTAAAATATTTAACATAATTAAAAGAATGAGAATATGAGTTATTAAAAAGAAAGCACGAAAGCACGAAAACATGATTTCAAGTCTAAACGAATTCACCTTTTGCATAATATTTCCAAAGTGTCAAATAACACCACCTACTCTTCACGTGGGTGAGGTGTGAGATGAACAAAAATAACCCCACCTACTTTTCGATTCTTCCCACCATCTTCTATAGATATCCATTCAGATAGTGAGCGGTAGAATAAATGATCAACATTACTTTGTAATTTTGTTAAGGTGAAGCTTATCTTTTGTTATAAATCTAATTTTAGCACTTCTGTCATAATGAATTAGTTTGTGCACATGATACTCGAGAATGTTTGTAATTGATAGAGGTTGCCATCCTCTGGACAAAAATTGCAGGAATTTAAGGATTTTATTCATTATTTATGGTGTACCAAGAGATGACTTTGTGAATCCAATCATGATGGCCCCTATTGAGTGCCGCCGGGCTTGGCAAAAGTAAATGGTGATGATCATGAATTGAGGTCCTACAACAACATTATTTTTGTTTTTTAATTTTTCTAGGTGTTGGTTTTGTCATAGATTTGCGTGTTGATATTATAGAAATCTCATGAATTTTTTTGGGCAATCGATCTTTTTCATGAACGACTTTTGACATGTATCCGTAATTGTTGCTATATGATAGGGTTGCAACTTAGTTGTTGAAAAGGACGAGAAAAGATTATTATTCTTTAACATCTTAATGCTTGAAAGCGAAAGGGGAGGAACACTTGGAGATGACTATTGAAGATTTAGAAGTTTCTAAACATTTACCGCATTTAACTTGAAAGACAAGTCACCGTGTGTATGTATGTGCTTTTAAAGAAAGTGAAATTGAATGGTAACTTTTGAATATCACTTAGCATAGTAGGTTACAAAGATTTTTTTTGACGTCCCAAAAAGGAAATAAGGAATTTTAAAGTGGGATAAGAATGTAAACCAAAATAAGTAAGTTAATACTACTTACGGTCAAACTGACAATTGATATATTAGATTTTCAAAATCACAAACCTTGATATATTTACTGTTGTCATTGTAACGCTATATAACTAAAATAATTATATGGTTAGTTGGTAGATTTTAAGAATGGTCAGTAGGGAGTAATACAATTATGTGTACAAAGTGCCTGGTTTTTAACTTTATTTCATTTGGAGTTGTGATAGAAACAAGTATTTAGGTGAACAAAAAAGAAGAGGAGGGAGTTTTCCTTCACAGTTTTTTGAGAGTTTAGGATGGAAAGCATTGGAATATATTCATACCAAAGGTGATGACCTTAACCACATTTCCATTCTTGCAATTCAATATATATACACACATACATTTATTTTCTTGTTGTTCAATATATTAATTTTACAAATTGTCTGCTCCAAATTAATCGTTTCTGTTGGGTCATCATTTTCAATACTGAGGTTAACTAGTGTTCACAAAGATAACTTTTTTTTGCTAATTGTCAATGTCTAGCTAAAAGGCGGGACACATGATTATGATTTCAAATCAGTTAAAAGATGGACTACCCAAAGGAAGTTGGGATACTGCCTTATTGAGTGTGACAAGGTAAAATTTGTGTTTTCACTATATTTCTTAGTTCCCCGTTTGTTTCATTGAAATGAATGTTTATTTGTAAAATCGTCATTCTTATTTTCAGATATTTGTCCCTATCCACAAAGAAACACATTGGTGCTTGTAAGACCCCGAAATTTTTAAATAAAAAGGAATTTCCTTTATTTATTATTTTGAAATAGTAAGGGTTGATTTGATTAATGTGGATAGTTAAGGGTTAAATACGCAAATATTTCAAAATAAGCAAGTGGTTATAAAATATTCATTATCGTCGGGGAATATTCGTTTGGTCGTGGAATATTAAATGCTTCGTGTTGGGAATATTCGTGATGCGACGGCAGTACCGACCATGTGTGGGCCCCATAACGGAAAGCGATTGGATGAAGAAAACGACAAATATAAGTTGTTTAAAAATAACGGCGTAGTTGTTATCGTTAACACTATTGGAATACCCGGTGGTTAAAACACAGTAATACGCGTTGTTGCACAGTAGCACACGGTATTGCACCAATTATTGATTCTTACGTAAGAAGGCACTACTCAATAATGGTTACAAAAGAATTATTCGCTCAAGATTTTATTGAGTTAATAATTCTTTGCGTTGATATTTTATATTCTTTGTTGTTTTGATAATTGTCATTTACGGTATTTTTCATTATCGAAGCAATAATTCATATTATCTAAATAATATTATTAGATAACATTATTGGCAATGTCTAGAAAGTTACGTCTAAGGAGAGGTTTGGTCACCTAATCAATTGCCAGAAAAAAAACAATTCTTATTGGAAAGCCCCTCTTCCCGGGAACCTACGGTTGTCGATATTGTGATTACAGTAATATTATTTGTGAATAATTAATTATTGATTTATATGATGAGGAAAATATTGATTTTATGTGGATATAGATGGAGAAAATTTTTAAAATGACAATTGTTGAAAATTAATATGTATCTTTTTACGATAAAATAATTCATTTAAATATATTATTTTAACGGTGATATTTTTTACAACGAATGTGGGATATATGAGTATACGAGGAGGAAGAGTATTTTTGCAATAAATGTTTAAAACATGTTAAACATGTAAATTGGATCCCATTTATTGATTGAAATTTGATTATACCGTAAAATCGCTTCGGTTGTGGATTTTGGTCAATTTTGTTGGGAATTTGGAAAAACTTTCTTCTGCAAAGTTGTAAAGAATTGAATTTCCTATAAAAACTCATGAGATTCGAATTTTCTGATGAAAGGGCTATTTATTATGAATTATTGAAGTTCTTAAGCTCAAATAATTGATTTTATAAGTTTTAATTATTTATTTTATGAAAAACGTTTTTTATCATTTCTTTCTAGAAGGTTGGCATGTGGGAAATGTTGGGATCTGATTTCCAAAGAGGCGTAGGAAATTTATTAATAATAATATATTTTATTAAATTTTCTTTGGTGTTCTAAGCATTTTCCTATAAATAGGTGTCTTAGGTTAGAATTGAAAATCACACCGTAAACTCAAGTTTTTCTCTCTATATTATTGGCGTATTCTTGTGAGTATTTTGAGTATACATTGAGTATTGTTATACTGGTGCAAGTCCAAGTCATAGCCTATATCAGGTGTTTCAAATTTAGAAGTCTTGATCTTTCGAGGTAAGGGATGTTATTTTCTTCTCAAATGATATTATTTCTTCAATATCATTATCTTTGAAATATTGGTTGGAACTTTTTATCAAATTTGGAACTTTTTCATGTCGGGTTACTTATTCATGAGTTCTTATTCACGAGTTCTTATTCATGAGTTCTTATTCACGAAGTTCTTATTCACGAGTACTATTAACATGTAAGCGTGAAGATGTTTTTGTGGAATTTCTATCTTTTGGTGTTGAGTTCTTATTCACGTATACTAAGACTTTATTCACGATATGGCATTATTCACGATATCTGGTATTATTCACCAAAAAATAAAATTTCTTCTTTTCGTCCAAAACATCTATTACGGATACTAACTCTGATTGTATCCATGTTTTGATCATTCTTGAATTTTACACCACTATGATTATTTTTGAGGTATTTTTGGACGTGGATAAAACCAAGTACGAATCCTTAATCCTTAATCCTTGTCATTTTGTTTCCTTGGATTCGTTTCTTAAAAAAAAATATTTTCATCATCCTCGGTCTTAAATGATGATATTATGGAATATCTTTGGCCTGTAGTGCAAAGATGAATGATTTCTTAAGAATATCTTTGGCTTGTAGTGCAAAGATGAATGATTTCTGAAGAATATCTTTGGCCCGTAGTGCAAAGATGAGCAGTGTTTAAATGAACATGACCAATGTTCGATGAATATTTTTGTTTTTGTAGTGCAAAGATGAATATGAATATTGATTCGGATGTATATTGATTGATGTTACAAGGATAAAAGATGAGCGATGAACTTTTAAATTCATACATAGAAGATAGTAGTTTGCATTCTCTACTTAACTCTTCTAATGAATTATTATTTCCATTGCGAATATTGATATAAAATTTGTTGTCTATTGTATTCTATTAGATTTTCCCTGTTGAAGACTAACGATAATTTGTTGTATATTATCTTAGTCATAATATTCTTTTGAGCTAGTTGAGCTCACCCTTTTCCTTTTTGTTCCATTTTTTCTCGGGAGGCGAGAATATAAGCGAAGACGAGTTGGGGTATGGAATGAAGGTTTTAGAAAGGATTGTTTAGTAGTCCTCACCATTTTTGTAAAATAATGTATCAATAAATGTGATGAGGATTTATTTGAGTATAGATATTGTCTCAGAAGATAATATTTGTATTCAAACTCACAGCTTTTCTTGTTGTAATAATAAAGTTGTAGTTGTTTCGCATCGTATGTATCGACAACTTCCGAATGAGTGATGTATACCTATTTTGGGGGCGTCACAGTGCTTACCAGTTATCAACAAGAAAGATGAAAAGTTCCAGTATCTTGATTCACTCAAAGGAATGGACAAGCAAGTAATGAAAATACTGGTATGTTATTCACTCATGCTTAATTTGGCCAATTACAGTAGCTAGAATTTTGTAGCCTAAGTCATGTGATATTTAATTGACAAAGATTTATAGGTGTTTAGTAAATTTAAATCTGAATTGTGCCATAATGTTGTTGTTTTTATCATAATTACTATTTACCTAGCTAACTGTGTTTGGTATCGGTGTTTTGGTATTTGGTATTTGCTTCCAAAACATCATATTTAAATTTAAACATCATACTATTAGGTCCCAGAAATTTAAATTTATCAACTCAAATATCAAGTCTATATTTAATGTGTTTTACCCCTATCTTTATGGTGTCACGTGTGACGCCCCCAAAATAGGTATACATCACCCATTCGAGAGTTGTCAATACATGGTATGTAAAACAACTACAACTTTATTATTACAACAAGATAAAAGCGTGAGTTTAAATACAAATATTATCTTACAGAACAATATTTATACTCACATAAATCCTCATCACATTTATTGATACATTATTTTACAAAATGGTGAGGACTACTAAACAATCCTTTCTAAAACCTTCATTCCATACCCAGGCTCGTGCTTCGCTTATATTCTCGCCTCCACGAAGAAGAATGGACACAAAAGGAAAAGGGTGAGCTCAACTAGCTTTCGATAAAGAATATTATGACTAAGATAATATACAACAAATTATCGTTAGTCTTCAACGAGGAAAAATTTAATAGAATACGATAGACAACAAATTTTCAATCAATATTCGCAAGTGAAATAATAATTCATTAGAAGAGTTAAGTAGAGAATGCAAACTACTATCTAATATGTATGAATTTAAAAGTTCATCATCATATTTATATCCTGTAACATCAATCAATATACATCTCGAATCAAATATTCATCTTTGCACTTCTGAGCCAAAGATATTCATCGATCGGTCATGTTCATTTAAACACTGTTCATCTTTGCACTACTAAAGCCAAAGATATTAATCGATCGGTCGTGTTCATCTCAACACTGTTCATCTTTTCAGACTGAAGCCAAAGATATTCTTCAGAAATCATTCATCTTTGCACTACTGGGCCAAAGATATTCTTCAGAAATCATTCATCTTTGCACCACGGGCCAAAGATATTCAATAATATCATCATTTAAGGCGAGGATGATGAAAATATTTTTAAAAAACGAATCCGGTGAAACAAAATGACAAGGATTAAGGATTAAGGATTAGTACTTTGTTTTATCCATGTCCAACAATACCCCAAAAATAATCACAGTGGTGTAAAATTCAAGAATGAGTCAAAACATGGATCTGATCAAAGCTAGTATCCAAAATAGATGTTTTGGACAAAAAGAAGAAATTTTATTTTTGGTGAATAAAGTCAGATAGTATCGTGAATAGTCTTGATATCGTGAATAGTCTTGATATCGTGAATAGACCAGATACATGAATAATAATCAGACACCAAAAGATAGAAATTCCACAAAAAAACACATTTTCACGCTTCATGAATAGTACTCGTGAATAGTAACTTCGTGAATCATAACTCATGAATAGTAACTCGTGAATAGTAACTCATGAATAGTAACCCAGACATGAAAAAGTTCCAAATTTGATAAAACTTCAGATCAACATTTCAACATAATGATATTGAAGAAATAATATCATTCTGAAAAAAAATAATATCCCTTACCTCAAAGAAATCGATTACTTGCCGGAAGGAAAGGTCGGAAGTGATCTTTGAATGAAACTTTATCTTGAATAAACAACTCTCAAAGTATCTAAATACTCACAAAATCGCTCAATATATAGAGAGAAAGAGAAAACTTTGTTTACGGTGTGATTTTCAATTTAACTTAGCCCTCTATTTATAGGAAAATGTTAGCCGTAGAAGCAGACTTGACACTTTTGCATTGATGGCTTTACACCGCTACTATTGCCACCCACCACATTTGAAATAAAATTCAGCACATTTCTTCACCAACCACAAGTGGGGCCCACTCAATTCTAGAATTTTCCACCAAAATCAATTATAACCTAATTTAAGAATCAGACACCTCTTAAAATTCATAACAAATCATTCGTGCATTTTTAACGGTTCAAAATTTGTGGACATATACTCAACTTATGTATGTATAACATACCCAAAAATTACCACAATCAGCGGTCGGATTAAAAATTATAACCCCATAATATATCTCAAAAACCACGATTTAATTTTAATACCTCGATACGATAAAATCTTGATAAAACACCTCAACAATAATTTCTTCATTTATAACCACATAAATAAATCCATCATTTATATCCACATAAAATAAATATTTCTTTATCATATGAATCAATAATTAATTATTCACAAATAATATTACAGAATCCACAATTATGACAACGGTAGTTCAGGAAAGAGGGGCTTTCAGATAAGGATTTCTCTTCTTCTTGGCGCAATTAGGTGACCAAACCTCTCCATGTGAACTTTCTAGACATTGCCAATAATGCTATCTAATAATATTATTCAAATAATATGAATTATTGATCGATAATGGAGATAATGTGCGTTGACAATTATTGAACAATGATAATATAAAATATCAAATATGACAATTATTGAATCAATAAAATAAAATATTGAGCGTAACTACTCTTGTGAAAATTATTGAGTAGTGCCTTCTACGTAAGGATCGATAATTCAACAATGCATGCAATCTGGTAATCTTCTTGTGCTGCGATACAGCGTATTCTTTGTATTTTAACCATAGGGTATTCAGCGGTCTTACTTGGTAACAACTTCTGTAGTATTTTTAACCAACTTATATTTGTCGTTTTCTTCATCCAATCGCTTTCAGTTATGGGGCCCACACATGGGTCTGGCGGTAAATACGAATATTCACAGACGATGCGAATATTCCACGACCAAACGAATATTCCAAACAAAATGAATATTTTATAACCACTTGCTTATTTTGAAATATTTGCGTATTTAACCCTTAACTATCCACATTAATCAAATCAACCCTTACTATTTCAAAATAATAAATAAAGGAAATTCCTTTTTATTTAAAAAATTTGAGGTCTTTACAACCTCCCTCCTTATGAAATTTCGTCCTCGAAATTGGCGTCACGATACACAGTGTTTGAAAAGGTGAGGATACCTCGCTTTCATTTCCGTTCCAATTCGGTCATTTCCTCTATAGCATGATTCCTCCACAAAACTTTAACTTGTGGTATGACCTTTCTTGGCGTAGGACATGCTCCTTCTATCCAAGATCTTGATAGGTACCTCCTCCATCGTTAAGTCTTGGCTATCAAATGGGTTCTAACTTCGATAGCGTGGTTCGGGTCTTTCACATATTTCTGAAATGCGGATATATGAAACACATTATGAACACGAGACATACTCGGAGAATGCTTGTGATACATAGGCTACATTTCCTACTCGGTCGAGAATTTGAAATGGACCGATAAATCGTGGATTGAGCTTTCCTCTCTTCCCAAATCTTGTAACTCCCTTCCATGGAAGCAACTCGCAACAATACATGATCCCTACATTAAATTCCACGTCCTTTCGATGAAGATCCGCATAACTCTTTTGTCGATCTTGAGCCGTTTTTGTATCGTTGTCGAATTATTTGGATCTTTTCGGTGAGTCATACGTCTTAACTTCGGGTCCCAACAATGTTGCTTCACCCACCTCATCCCAACATATTGGAAGCGACATTTTCGTCCATATAATGCTTGAATGGAGCCACACCTATACTTGCACGATATTTGTTGTTGTAGGAGAATTCCACTGATGGTAAATACTTATCAACCGCCCTTGAAGTACAGGACCACGAGTCTTAATAAATCTTCAAGAGTTTGAATAGTCCTCTCGATTGTCCGTCTGGTTTGGGGATGGTATGCGAACTAAATCGCAAATCCGTGCCCATAGCTTTTTGCAAGCTAACCCAAAATCTTGAAGTGAATCTTGGGTCACGATCCAAAAACTATGGATCTGAGGCATGCCATACAACCTCACGATCTCATTTACGTACATACTAGCAAGGCGTTCAAGTGAATAAGTCTCCGTATCGGCAAGAAATAAGCGGACTTGGTTAATCTATCAACAATAACCCAAATAGCATTGATGCCTTGAGAAGCCGTAGGAAGACGTCTTGAAATCCATGGTAATGTGTTCCCACTTCCATTAGGAATCTCAAGTGGTTGCAGCGGACCCTTAGGTACTAGATGCTCGCCTTTACGTTAATGAGTTAAACACATCGAGATAAACTTTGCAATCTCTCTCTTCATATTATTCCACCAAAATGTATGTCGAAGATCACGATACATTTTAGTACTTCGAGGATGGATTGCAAATGGTGTATTGTGTGCCTCCATCATAATCTTGTACTTCAAATCGAGTCGTTAGGAACACAAAGTCTAGAGTGGACTCAAGTATTCCTTCTTCATCAATTCTCGCTTAGGAATAGCTCCTTCTTGTACTTTCTTCTTCATGCGTATCGGCTCAAGATTTCGGTGGCTTGAAAGCGACCTTAACTTTTCTATTAAAGTTGGCTCTGTCGTATACTTGACATCATCGCACTTTTCGTTCCGCATATGATCTTCTACTCTACTCAAAGCGTCATTACTACGTTAAACTTTTACCGGGATGGTATTGAATAGTGTGGTCGTAGTCTTTCAATAGTTCGAGCCAGCGTCATTTGCCGCGTGTTGAGTTCTTTTGAGTGAAGAAAAATTTAAGGCTTTTATGGTGCGAATATATCTCCACTTTCTCCCCATATAGATAGTGCCTCCATATCTTTAGCAGCAGCATTGCGCCTTGACTCTAGATCATGAGTAGGATAATTCCTCTCATACTCTTTAAGTTGTCATGAGGCGCAAGGCTATGACTTTCCCACGTTGCATGAGAACACATCCTAACCCTTTGCACGAAGCATCATTTGTAGATAACAAATCCATCCGAACCGGATGGTATTGTTAGAGCAGTCGAAATAAGTCTCCTCTTAAGCTCTTGGAAACTTTTCTCGCATTCTTCATTCCAAAGCGAATTTTGTATCCTTAGAGAGTTATTTGAGTTAATGGAGTAGCGATTCGAGAAAACCCTTCCACGAATCTCGATAATAACCCGCTAAGCCCAAAAAGCTACGTACTTGATCATGGACTTTGGTTGCTCAACTTTGTATTGCTTCAATCTTGGCCGGATCAGCAGATACTCCATGTTTTGACACCACATGCCCAAGAAAGGCTACTTCCTCAAGCGAACTTCGCATTTCTTCAATTTGGCATATAGTTGGTTTTCACGAAGCCTTTGGAGTACCGACTTCAAATGGTGCTCATGATCTTCACGACTTTTGGAATATATAAGGATGTCATCAATAAAACAACAACAATGATCAAATATTCCTTGAATACTCGGTTCATCATATCCATGAAAGCCATGGGAGCATTAGTTAGTCAGAAAGACATGACTAAGAATTCATAATGCCCATCTAGGGAGTTAAGGCGGTCTTTGGAATATCCTCGATTCTAATCTTGGTGATGATATCGAGCGAAGATCGATTTTGAAAAGAATTGTGCCCCTTGCAATTGGTCAAACAAGTCATCAATACGAGGTGAGGATACCTATTCTTGATGGTGACATGGTTCGATTCAGATAGTCAATACAAAGTCGCATACTCCGTCTTTCTTCTTTACAAATAAAGCAGGAGCACCCCGAGGAGATGTCTTAGGGCCGAATGAAACCGATGTCCAACAATTCTGTAGTTGGACCTTTAACTCTGAAGTTCAATAGGAGCCATTCGATATGGGGTTTTAGAAATGGGCTTTGTGCGGAGTTCAAGATCAATAAAGAATTCAACTTCACGTTACGGGGTAGGCAGGGAAGTTCTTGAAAATCGTCGGGAAAGTCGATAACAACGAGAATATTATTCAAATTTGGCGTGTCTTTATTCAAATCCATAACATGGGCTAAGAAAGCTTGACATCCGTTTTTCAATAAGCGAATAGCTTTATGATTAGATATGATAGTGATTGATTTTAATGGTTTAGTTGCTTGAATTACGTCTGACGGGTTGGTTAGGAATATGAAAACTAACAACCTTACGAAAACAATCAATTTTGGCATGATGAGTAGTTAACCAATCAATCCCTAAAATCACATCAAAAGCAAGTATCTTTAAAGAGATAAAGGTCAGCAGGTAAGGTGATGGTGCCAACTTGAATCAAACAAGATTTATAAGCGATTGGATGTGATGAAAGTTTTCTCTAACGGAGTTTCCACGAGATAGGTCGAAAGTCTAATTTCTCGGTCAAGTTTAAGCGTTGAGCACATGCGGGGAGAGATAAATGAATGGGTATGCCGGTATCAAGTAAGGTATAAACTTCATGAGAATTTATAAATAGCTTACCGTGATCACCTCGTTTGGGTTCCTCGCATTATGACCGATCACAACAAAGCGCTCTTCCGGAATCGTTGACTTTGACTTTTACGGGACGATCTTTTGAGTCCGTCCCCATTGAACTAGGTTTCACTCTGCGTCTGATCTCGGCGATATGTCCTTCCTTTCCACAACTATAGCATACCTTGAGAATTGTTGTGGGCGGTTTGGTGATATGTCCCTCTTTTCGCATTTGTAGCATATATGACGGTGGTCGTTCTCCTCCTTAGAACCGATTCTTTTGCAAAGCCTTTGTCGTCTTCACATAGTCGTTGTTAAATCTCCTCTTTTAAAATCTCCTCGACTCGCTTCTTACATTTTTCATGACCATGATTACCACGAGTGGTTACCATTTACTGTAAAATCGTCTGTTTCTTTCTCATGAGTTATCATTATTACATTGTTGCTATCTACAGTACGATCTGGTTATGGTCCCTCGGTTAGTAGTACTTCGTTATCTCGCTCTAATAATTGAGCCACATTTACAACATGTCTGAAAAGAAAAAGTTTATGAGAAATGAGATCTTGGCGTATCTTAGGGTTTCAAACCTCTAAGAAACATCCGCGTCATCGTTCCTCATTCTCCACCAAATGAGGTCTGAACACGGATAACTCTGCAAACTTTGCCTCGTCTTTGAGACACCGTCGTGTTGTTTTGCTCTAATCGATGAACTCCACTTCCTTCGTATAGCGAACACTTTCGGAAAGTATTTGTCATTAAATAATCTCTGAAAGCGTCTCCCAAGACATCTTTGAGTGCGGTGGATGGGTGCGCTTCACGAGACTCCCACCGATGGTCTGCCTCGCCACGGAACATAAAGGTGGCGAATGGAACCTTCATTCTCCGTGCATCCCAAGACATCGAATATCTTGGTAATTTGTTTGACCCGTGTTTCGCCATGCTGATCGGATCGGCTTTCCCTTAAATTGCGGTGGTCCTGACTCTTTGAAGCGCTTGGTTGTGACAACGTGAATTGCTATCATTTCCTCCTGTATTTTGAACACGAGTCTCCTAAATCGATTTTGCATAAGCGCAAAAAGCTTCTAAACATCCCTCGTTCATCATCGCTTTCGGTGGTGTTGTTCACGGGAGGAACATTGCCCGACTGTTGCACGTTCTCCTCGTTGGTAAATACAGGCATCTCCACGGTCTCATTTACTCCCTTTGTTAATATTCTCGATTCGACATTCTCAAATCATGTCGTAAAACAAGGGTTAATTAAGGAAATCAATATATCACATAATATCCCTATATCTTGACCAACTAACAAATAAGCTTAGGTAGGACACACTAGCGAAGGATTTACTCGTCTCTCCCTCCTAGTTCTATTCCCCGATCTCGCCGGAGATCATATCCTAGCTACGATACCAATTTGTGGCGCCCCCAAAATAGGTATACATCACCCATTACGAGTTGTCGATACATGAGTGCGAAACAACTACAACTTTATTATTACAACAAAGAAAGCGTGAGTTTAAATACAAATATTATCTTCAGACGATATTTATACTCAAATAAATCCTCATCACATTTATTGATACATTATTTTACAAAAATGGTGAGGACTACTAAACAATCCTTTCTAAAACCTTCATTCCATACCCAGGCTCGTACTAATTTATATTCTCGCCTCCACGAAGAAGAATGGAACAAAAAGGAAAAGGGTGAGCTCAACTAGCTCGATAAAGAATATTATGACTAAGATAATATACAACAAATTATCGTTAGTCTTCACGAGGAAAAATTTAATAGAATCTGATAGACAACAAATTTTCAATCAATATTCGCGGTGAAATAATAATTCATTAGAAGAGTTAAGTAGAGAATGAAACTACTATCTTATAATGTATGAATTTAAAAGTTCATCATCTATCTTTTATCCTGTAACAACAATCGATATACATCTCGGAATCAAATATTCATCTTTTTACTCTTCAGCCAAAGATATTCATCGATTAGTCATATTCATTTAAACACTGTTCATCTTTGCACTGGGCCAAAAGATATTAATCGATCGGTCATGTTCATCTCAACACTGTTCATCTTTGCACTCTGGGCCAAAGATATTCTTCAGAAATCATTCATCTTTGCACTACTGGGCCAAAGATATTCTTGAAATCATTCATCTTTGCTCACTACGGGCCAAAGATATTCAATAATATCATCATTTAAGGCGAGGATGATGAAAATATTTTTAAAGAGCGAATCGGTGAAACAAAATGACAAGGATTAAGGATTAAGGATTCGTACTTTGTTTTATCCATGTCAACAATACCCCCAAAAATAATCACGAGTGGTGTAAAATTCAAGAATGATCAAAACATGGATCTGATCAAAGCTAGTATCCAAAATAGATGTTTTGGACAAAAAGAAGAAATTTTATTTTTTGGTGAATAGTCTTGAGTATCGTGAATAGTGTTAGTATCGTGAATAGTCTTGAGTATCGTGAATAATACCAGTATCATGAATAGTAAATCAGAGACACCAAAAGATAGAAATTCCAAAAAAAACATCTTCACGCTTCATGAATAGTACTCGTGAATAGTAACTCGTGAATAGTAACTTTCATGAATAGTAACTTCGTGAATAGTAACTCATGAATAGTAACCCGACATGAAAAAGTTCCAAATTTGATAAAAACTTCGGATCAACATTTCAACATAATGATATTGAAGAAATAATATCATTCTGAAAAAAAAATAATATCCTTACCTCAAAGAATCGATTGCCGGAAGGAAAGGTCGGAAGTGATCTTTGAATGAAACTTTATCTTGAGCGACAACTCTCAAAGTATCTAAATACTCACAAAATCGCTCGATAATATAGAGAGAGAAAGAGAAAACTTTGTTTACGGTGTGATTTTCAATTCTAACAGCCCTCTATTTATAGGAAAATGTTAGCCGCAAAGGCGAGACTTGACTGCTTTACACGATGGCTTTACCTGCTACTATTGCCACCCACCACATTTGAAATAAAATTCAGCACATTTCTTCACCAACCACAAGTGGGGCCCACTCAATTCTAGAATTTTCCACCAAAATCAATTATAACTCTAATTTCCGAATCAGACACCTCTTAAAATTCATAACAAATCATTCGTGCATTTTTAACGGTTCAAAATTTGTGGACATATACTCAACTTATGTATGTATAACATACCCAAAAATTACCACAATCCAACGGTCGGATTAAAAATTATAACCCCCGCAATATATCTCAAAACCCCTGATTTAATTTTTAATACTCCAATCGATAAAATCTTGATAAAACACCTCAACAATAATTTCTTCATTTATAACCACATAAATAAATCCATCATTTATATCCACATAAAATAAATATTTCTTTATCATATGAATCAATAATTAATTATTCACAAATAATATTCTGAATCCTGATTATAATGACCGGTAGTTCCCGAGGAAAGAGGGGCTTTCAGATAAGGATTTCTCCTTCTTGGTAGCATGATTAGGTGACCAAACCTCTCCTTGACAGAACTTTCTAGACATTGCCAATAATGCTATCTAATAATATTATTCAAATAATATGAATTATTGATCGATAATGGAGATAATAATGCGGTGACAATTATTGAACAATGATAATATAAAATATCAACGCAATGAATTATTGAATCGATAAAATAAAATATTGAGCGATAACTCTTTGTGAAAATTATTGAGTAGTGCCTTCTTACGTAAGGATCAATAATTCAACAATCTTTGTGCAATCTGGTATGTCTTTCTTGTCTTGACAGCAGCGTATTCTTGTATTTTAACCGGCGGGTATTCAGCGGTCTTACTTGGTAATAACTACTGTGCGTTATTTTTAACCAACTTATATTTGTCGTTTTCTTCATCCAATCGCTTTTCGTTATGGGGCCCACACATGGGCTTGCTTAGTAAATGCACGAATATTCCCGACGATCTGAATATTCCACGACCAAACGAATATTCCCAAACAAAATGAATATTTTATAACCACTTGCTTATTTTGAAATATTTGCGTATTTAACCCTTAACTATCCACATTAATCAAATCAACCCTTACTTATTTCAAAATAATAAATAAAGGAAATTCCTTTTATTTAAAAAAATTTGAGGTCTTACATGTAAAGACCATTTCTTTAAATTACTCTTTTGTTTGAATGTGTTGGATGTTACGTGATGTTAAAAGTTCTTATCTTCAAAAATTTAATTATGAAATTCTATTGGAACTTTGTTTTTCATTGAAAAATAATTTCCTAGAAATATGTTACTCCACTTTTATATAGTAAGACTGTGAGAGTCCCATTTGTCCTTTTTTACCCTTTTCCTTACACCTTGGTTTTGAGTTTTTAAAACTTAGGAAATGAATTCCCATGTTGGTAATATTTGGTCCAACTTTCCTTAATAGTTTTCCTAACCAAAATGGTAAGATTTGCAAGGAAAAGAAAATTGACTTGGTGAAACTTTCCTTTGTTCCCTTATTAATAAAACATTGACAAATTTTGACAGACACATCCATCATTGTCTATCTTTTTCTTACCAAATTTACAAAAAAATTCTAGAGAAGGTTATATTCCTTTCATTTGTTTTCTCAGACTTTTTGAAATATCTTTACCCGAAAGGGCTAATATACTTTAAAAAAATATCAATAGTACGGGTTAAATTTCCTTGCCCCAGAATGGCTCATAAACAGATATTAGCTTACGACTTGAGTATTTTCTGTAATATTTTTTCCAAAAACAAAAATTTGAGTTCAAAAAACAAAATAAATTATGTCTCAAAGTGTGTTATAGGCAAATCTTGGTAAGCATAAATGAAAGTTAAAAAAGTCAACTAAGACTTTCATTTTTGGACGGGTGAGTTTTTAATAATGGTATTGTGAATAGGGTCTGCTGAAATTGTGGTGTTTCCTTTAATCACTTCCTATTCACATCCGCCCAAAGGCTCGAATTTTGCTAAAGCAGATACCACTATGACGTCACTGTATTGCAATATATAAAATCAATAAGCATTACAAGCGATATAATAATGATACAGTAATGATCGCAAAAAAACTAAAATTACAAGGTATTCATTTCAAGCGATATATTAATAACTAAGTGCTAGCTTCAAAAATTAGAAGCACAGAGTAATATGTAATTATAAAATAGCCAAAGCCATACCCAATGGCTACTCCCAAAGACCCAAACCAATTAAAAATAAGAGAGGTATACAAAATATAGAGCTTTAGTAATGTGGCACCCAAACAATATAGAGCTTTAGTATTGCTTACAGGCTAAACATAACACAAACCATATGAAAGGTATGCATTTATGTAGTAGAAACTATAGAATAGTAGTGTATAACTACTGTATATTACTCCCTCTCACATAAAAGGATTTATTTGTGAATATTAAGGATATATTTTTGTTCCATATTAATCCCTAAGAATATTGAGTTGTTGCTTTAGTTGTAGCGGTATGATAATGAAATTATATGGCAAACTTTGAGGATATGGTGTCATTTTATACTACACTCGTTAAAAGAAGACTTTGTGTGGAACAATAACATTTGCCAAATATGTTTTGGCACATAACACGAGATCGATGAGCATTTATGCATCAAATAAATTTTATTTTTACTCAATAAAACAACTCCATCCACTAAGAGGTTAAGGTTTGGATCCACATGAGGACCTGTGCATGAAGTCGATGACGATGGTTACTTGCCTTATGGTTGGCAAGTTCCAAGAAGACATTTTAAAAACTAATGTGTATATAGTTAGACATTGACTTGAAAGCTACAGTAATAATATATAGAATCCACTCAACTTGGAAGAAAAATCTGACCCATCCAAAGCAAATCTTTTCATAAGTTTACAAAAACCTACATAATTTGTTTATTTTTTGGGATATACAGGAATCTGTTGTTGTGGTTGTTATAGCATACCAAACACAACAATAGATTTTACAATTACCATCGCTCCATGAGCCTGCATAAAGGAAATTGATATTTCCACATGACTTTTGTAAGACCCCAACTTATTATTAATGAAATTTAATTTTCTCTATTTATTATTTTGAAATAGTAAGGGTTGATTTGATTAATGTGGATAGTTAAGGGTAAAATACGCAAATACTTCAAAATAAGCAAGTGGTTATAAAATATTCATTGTTGTTGGGAATATTCGTTTGGTCGTGGAATATTCAGATCGTCGGGGAATATTAAATGACGACGGTAGCGAATGTGTGGGCCCCATAACTAAAAAAAGCGATTGGATGAAGAAAACGACAAATATAAGTTGTTTAAAAATAACAACAGTAGTTGTTACCATTAATATCTTGTTAAAATACTTGGTGGTTAAAACACAAGAAGATGCTTACACGGTATTGCACCAATTATTGATTCTTACGTGAAAGAAGGCACTACTCAATAATGGTTACGATAAGAATTATCGCTCAAAGATTTTATTGAGTTAATAATTGTCGTTGATATTTTATATATCATTGTTTCAATAATTGTCATTACACAAAGATTTTCATTATCGAAACAATAATTTATATTATCTGAATAATATTATTAGATAACATTATTGGCAATGTCTAGAAAGTTCGCTTAAGGAGAGGTTTGGTCACCTAATTGCGCCATTTAGTAAGAGAAATTTTATTGGAAAGTCCCTCTTTTCCAGGAACCTGTCGTCATCAATATTGTGATTCTCGTAATATTATTTGTGAATAATTAATTATTGATTCATATGATGAGGAAAATATTGATTTTATGTGGATATAGATGGAGAAAATTTTTAATGTGACAATTGTTGAAAATTGAAATTTTATCTTCTTTTGATAAAATAATTATTTAAATATATTATTATATTTTAATAATATAATAATGGTGATATTTTTACAACGAATGTGGGATATATGAGTATACGAGGAGGAAGAGTATTTTTGTTGCAATAAATGTTTAAAACATGTTAAACATGTCATTGGACCCCATTTATCGATCGAAATTTGATTATAGCTTTGTAAAATCGCCTTGGTTTGTGGATTTTGGCCAATTTCTATTTGGAATTTGGAAAAACTTTCTTCCAAAGTTGTAGAGAATTGAATTTCCTATAAAAACACGCGAGATTCGAATTTTCTAATGAAAGGGCTATTTATTATGAATTATTGAAGTTCCGAAGCTCCGAAATAATTGATTTTTGGAAGTTTAAAATATTTAAAATTAGAAAAACGTTTTTTCTTACTTTTTCTAGAATGTGGCGTGTGTTTGATGGTTTGAAATCAGATTCTAGGCATGCGCAGGAAATTTATATAATTATATTATTAATTTATTAAATTTTTCGATTTGGTGTTCTAAGAATTTCCTATAAATAGGGTGCTTGGGTTAGAATTGAAAATCACATCGTAAATCAAGTTTTTCTCTCTATATTATCGAAGCGTATTCTTGTGAGTATTTTGAGTATACTTTGAGTATTACTATCACGGTGCAAGTCCAAGTCATAGCCTATATCCCAGGTGTTTCAATTTAGAAGTCTCGATCTTTCGAGGTAAGGGATGTTATTTTCTTTCTCAAATGATATTATTTCTTCAATATCATTATCTTTGAAATATTGGTTGAAACTTTTTATCAAATTTGGAATTTTTTCATGTCGGGGTTACTATTCATGAGTTACTTATTCACGAGTTACTATTCATGAGTTACTATTCACGAGTTACTATTCACGAAAGTACTATTCACGTAAGCGTGAAGATGTTTTTTTGGGAAATTTCTATCTTTTGGTGTCGAGTTACTATTCACGTATAATGACCTTTATTCACGATATCGGCACTATTCATAGAAAAATAAAATTTCTTCTTTTTGTCAAAATATCTATTCGGATACTAGCTTTGATCAGTATCCATGTTTTGATCATTCTTGAATTTTACACCACTATGATTATTTTTGAGGGATTTTTGAACATGGATAAAACAAAGTATTTAATCCTTAATCCTTAATCCTTGTCATTTTGTTTCATTGGATTCGCTTTTTTAAAAATATTTTCATCATCCTCTCGCCTTAAATGATGATATTATTAAATATCTTTTTATTCAGAAAGTGCAGATGAATGATTTCTGAAGAATATCTTTGGTCAGTAGTGCAAAGATGAAGCAGTGTTTAGATGAACATGACCAATCTGATGAATATCTTCGTCCGTAGTGCAAAGATGAATATTTGATTCCGGATGTATATTGATTGATGTTACAGGATAAAAGATTGACGATGAACTTTTAAATTCATACATAGAAGATAGTAGTTTGCATTCTCTACTTAACTCTTCTAATGAATTATTATTTCATTGCGAATATTGATTTAAAATTTGTTGTCTATTGTATTCTATTAGATTTTTCCTGTTGAAGACTAACGGTAATTTGTTGTATATTATCTTAGTCATAATATTCTTTATCGGGCTAATTGAGCTCACCCTTTTCCTTTTTGTTCCATTTTTCTTCTTAGGAGGCGAGAGAATATAAATAAAGATGCAGTCTGGGGTATAGAATGAAGGTTTTAGAAAGAATTGTTTAGTAGTCCTCACCATTTTTGTAAAATAATGTATCAATAAATGTGATGAGGATTTATTTGAGTATAGATATTGTCAGAAGATAATATTTGTATTCAAACTCACAGCTTTTTACTGATTGTAATAATAAAGTTGTAGTTGTTTTTGTACCATGTATTGATAACTCGAATAGGTGATGTATACCTATTTTGGGGGCGCCACAATTTGGTATCGAGCTAGGATATAATCTCCAATGAGATGGGGAATAGAACTAGGAGGGAGAGACGAGTAAATCCTTCGCTCGCTAGTGTGTCCTACCTAAGCTTATTTTGTTAGTTGGTCAAGATATAAGGATATTATGTGATATATTGATTTCCTTAATTAACCCTTGTTTTATGATGACAAGATTTGAGAATGTCGATCGAGAATATTAACAATGGAAATGAGACCGTGGAGACGCTCAGACTCACCAATGAGGAGAACGTGCAACAGTCGGGCAATGTTCCTCCCGTGAACAACACCACCGAGCGAGATGATGAACGAGGGGATGTTTAGAAGCTTTTTGCGGTTCATGCAAAATCGCAGACGAGGAGACTCGTGTTCAAAATCTGAGGAGAAATGATAAGAATTCACGGGTTGTCACAAATGCAAGCGATTCAAAGAGTTGGGACCACGGGAATTTAAGGGAAAGCCAGATCCGATCATGGCGGAAACATGGGTCAAACAAATTACCAAGATATTCGATGTCTTGGGATGCACGGAGGAACAGAAGGTTCCATTCGCCACCTTTATGTTCCGTGGCGAGGCAGACTCATCGGTGGGAGTGCGTGAAGCGCACTCCATCCAAACGCGACTTCAAGATGTCTTGGGAGACGTTTCAGAGACTATTTAATGACAAATACTTTCCGAAAGTGTTCATTATATATGAAGGAAGTGGAGTTCATCGATTAGAACAAAACAACATGACGGTGTCTCAAAGACGAGGCAAAGTTTGCAGAGTTATCCGTGTTTGCACCTCATTTGGTGGAGAATGAGGAACGATGACGCGGATGTTTCTTAGAGCTTTGAAACCCAAGATACGCCAAGATCTCATTTCTCATAAATTTTCTCTATTCGAGATGTTGTAAATGTGGCTCAATTATTAGAGCGAGATAACGAGTACGGTAAATGAGGAACCACAACCGTAATCGTACTCGTAGATAGTAGTCAATGTAATAATGATAACCAAATGGAGAAAGAAAGCAGACGACGACAAAAATGGTAACCACCTGTAGTAATCATGGCCATGAAAATAAGAAGCGAGTCAGAGGAGATTTTAAAAAGAGGAGATTTAACAATGACTATGTGAAGACGACAAAGGTCTTGGCAAAGAATCGGTTCTAAGGGAGGAGAAACGACCACCCGGTCATATGTTACAAATGCGGAAAAGAGGGACATATCATTCAAACCGCCCACAATAGTTCAAGGTATGCTATAATTGTGGAAAGGAAGGACATATCGCTTCGAGATCAGACAAGAGCGAAACCTAGTTCAATGAGGGACGGTGACTCAAAAGATCATCCCGTAAAAGTCAAAGTCAACGATTCCGGAAGAAGCGTTTGTTGTGAGAGTGGTCATAATGCGAGGAACCCAAACGAGGTGATCACGGGTAAGCTATTTATAAATTCTTCTTGAAGTTTATACCTTACTTGATACCGTCGGTTACCCATTCATTTATCTCTCCGTGATCCGCTTCAACGCTTAAACTTGACTCTAGGAGAAATTAGACTTTGACCTATCTGTGGAAACTCCGTTAGAGAAACTTTCATCACATCCATCGCTTATAAATCTTGTTTGATTCAAGTTGGCACCATCACCTTACCGTTGACCTTATCTCTTTAAAGATACTTGCTTTTGATGTGATTTTAGGGATTGATTGGTTAACTACTCATCATGCCAAAATTGATTGTTTTCGTAAGGTTGTTAGTTTTCATATTCCTAACCAACCCGTTGTTTATTTAATTCAAGCAACTAAACCATTAAAATCAATCACCATCATATCTAATCATAAAGCTATTCGCTTATTGAAAAACGATGTCAAGCTTTCTTAGCCCATGTTATGGATTTGAATAAAGACACGCCAAATTTGAATAATATTCCGTTGTTATCGACTTTCCGACGATTTCAAGAAGAACTTCCCGCCTACCCCTTAACGTGAAGTTCAATTCTTTATTGATCTTGAACTGGTACAAAGCCCATTTCTAAAACCCCATATCGAATGGCTCCTATTGAACTTCGGGAGTTAAAGGTCCAACTACAGAATTGTTGGACATCGGTTTCAATCGCCCTAAGACATCTCTCCTGGGGTGCTCCCTGTTTTATTCAGTAAAGAAGAAAGATGGGAGTATGCGACTTTGTACGACTATCTGAATTGAACCATGTCACCATCAAGAATAGGTATCCTCTACCTCGTATTGATGACTTGTTTGACCGATTCTGCAGGGGCACAATTCTTTTCAAAATCGATCTACGTTCGGATATCATCACCAAGATTAGAATCGGGATATTCCAAAGACGCGCTTTAGAACCCGAGACGGGCATTATGAATTCTTAGTCATGTCTTTCGGACCGACTATTGCTCTCCATGACTTTCATGGATATGATGAACCGAGTATTCAAGGAATATTTGGATCGCTTTGTTGTTGTCTTTATTGATGACATCCTTATATATTCCAAAAGTCGTGAAGATCATGAGCACCATTTCGTCGGTACTCCAAAGGATTCGTGAAAACAAACTATATGCCAAATCAAAGAAATGCGAGTTCGCTCGAGGAAGTAGCATTCCTTGGGCACGTGGTGTCGAAACATGGAGTATCTGCTGATCCGGCCAAGATTGAAGCAATACAAAGTTGGGAGCAACCAAGTCTGCAGGATCAAGTACGTAGCTTTTTGAGCTTAATTGGTTATTATCGGAGATTCGTGGAATTGTTTTCTCGAATCGCTACTCCATTAACTTAGCTAACTCCTAAGGATACAAAATTCGTTTGGAGCGAAGAATGCAGAAAAGTTTCCAAGAGCTTAAGAGGAGACTTATTTTAAGACTGTTTCTAACAATACCATCCGGTTCGGATGGATTTGTTATCTCACAACGATGCTTGTGCAAAGGTTAGGATGTGTTCTCATGTAACGTGGGAAAGTCATAGCTTATGCCTCGCGACAACTTAAAGAGTATGAGAGGAATTATCCTACTCATGATCTAGAGTTAAGCAAATGCTTTTTGCGCGCTAAAGATATGGAGGCACTATCTATATGGGGAGAAAGTGGAGATATATTCGCACCATAAAAGCCTTAAATATTTCTTCACTCAAAAAGAACTCAACACGCGGCAATGACGTGACGTTGGCTCGAGCTATTGAAAGACACTACCACCACACTATTCAATACCATCCAGAAAAGCTTAACGTGGTAATTGACGCGTTGAGTAGAAGATCATATGCAGAACGAAGTGCGATGATGTCAACTATACGACAGAGCCAACTTTAATAGAAAAGTTAAGGTTGCACAAGCCACCCAATCTTTGAGTCGATGCGTATTAAGAAGAAAGTATAAGAAGGAGCTATCCCAAGCGAGAATTGATGAAGAAGGAATACTTTGAGTCCACTCTAGACTTTGTGTTCCTAACGACTCGATTTGAAGTACAAGATTATGATGGAGGCACAATACACCATTTGCAATCCATCCGGAAGTACTAAAATGTATCGTGATCTTCGACATACATTTTGGTGGAACAATATGAAGAGAGAGATTGCAAAGTTTATCTCAATGTGTTTATCTTGTCAACGTAAAAGGCGGAGCATCTAGTACCTAAGGGTCCGTTGCAACCACTTGAGATTCCGAAATGGAAGTGGGAACACATTACCATGGATTTCGCATATGGGTCTTCCTATGGTTTCTCAAGGCATCAATGCTATTTGGGTTATTGTTGATAGATTAACCAAGTCCGCTCATTTCTTGCCGACACGGAGACTTATTCACTTGAACGTCTTGCTTAGTATATGACGTGAATGAGATTGTGAGGTTGCATGGCATGCCCGTATCCATAGTTTCGGATCGTGACCCAAGATTCACTTCAAGATTTTGGGTTAGCTTGCAAAAAGCTATGGGCACGGATTTATGATTGGGCTTCAGCATACCATCCTCAAAACGGACGGACAATCAGAAAGGACTATTCAAACTCTTGAAGATTTATTAAGACTCGTGTCCTAGACTTCAAGTAAGGCGGTTGGGATAAGTATTTACCATTGGTAGAATTCTCTCACAACAACAACAGTTATCGTGCAAGTATAGGTGTGGCTCCATTTGAAGCATTATATGGACGAAAGTGTCGCTTCTCAAGTATGTTGGAACGAGGTGGGTGAAGCAACATTGTTAGGACCCGAAAGTTAAGACGTATGACTACTTTAAAAGATCCAAATGATTCGACAACGATACAAACGGCAAGACAAGATCGACAAAAGAGTTATGCGGATCTTCATCGAAAGGACGTGGAATTTAGTGTAGGGGATCATGTATTGTTGCGAGTTGCTCCATGGAAGGGAGTTACAAGATTTGGGAAGAGAGGAAAGCTCAATCCACGATTTATTGGTCCATTTCAAATTCTTGACCGAGTAGAAATGTAGCCTATAGACTCGCGTTACCTCGAGTATGTCTCGTGTTCATAATGTGTTTCACATATCTGTACTTCGTAAATATGTGAAAGACCCAACCCATGTTATTGAAAGTTAGAACCGGACGAGATAGCCAAGACTTAACGTATGAGGAGGTACCGCCAAGATCTTAGATAGGAAGGAGCATGTCCTACGCCAAGAAAGGTCATACCACAAGTTAAAGTTTTGTGGATGAATCATGCTATAGAGGAAATGACCGGGAATGGAAACGGAAATGAAAGCGAGGTATCCTCACCTTTTCAAACACTGTGTACGTACGCCAATTTCGAGGACGAAATTTCATAAGGAGGGAGGTTGTAAGACCCCAACTTATTATTAATGAAATTTAATTTTTTCTATTTATTATTTTGAAATAGTAAGGGTTGATTTGATTAATGTGGATAGTTAAGGGTAAAATACGCAAATACTTCAAAATAAGCAAGTGGTTATAAAATATTCATTGTCATTTGGGAATATTCGTTTGGTCGTGGAATATTCAGATCGTTGGGAATATTCGTACGACCACAAGCCATGTGTGGGCCCCATAACGAAAAAGCGATTGGATGAAGAAAACGACAAATATAAGTTGTTTAAAAATAACAAACAGTAGTTATTATCAATTATCATCGTTAAAATACTCTGTGGTTAAAACACAAGAAGACGCCAGATTGCACCAATTATTGATTCTTACGTAAGAAGGCACTACTCAATAATGGTTACAAAGAATTATCGCTCAAGATTTTATTGAGTTAATAATTGTCGTTGATATTTTATATATTGTTGTTTCAATAATGTCATTACACAAGATATTTTCATTATCGAAACAATAATTTATATTATCCGAATAATATTATTAGATAACATTATTGGCAATGTCTAGAAAGTTACGTCTAAGGAGAGGTTTGGTCACCTAATCATGCTACCAAGAAGGAGAAATTCTTATTGGAAAGTCCCTCTTCACGAACCGCCCGGTTTCAATATATTGTGATTCTCGTAATATTATTTGTGAATAATTAATTATTGATTCATATGATGAGGAAAATATTGATTGTATGTGGATATAGATGGAGAAAATTTTTAATGTGACAATTGTTGAAAATTGAAATTTTATCTTTTTCTGATAAAATAATTCATTTAAATATATTATAATATTTTAATAATATAATAATTTTGATATTTTTACAACGAATGTGGGATATATGTGTATACGAGGAGAAAGAGTATTTTTGTTGCAATAAATGTTTAAAACATGTTAAACATGTCGGTGGACCCCATTTATTGATGAAATTTGATTATAGCTTTGTAAAATCACTGTTTGTGGATTTCGGTCAATTTCTATTTGGAATTTGGAAAAACATTCTTCTCGTAAAGTTGTAGAGAATTGAATTTCCTATGCTAAAAACTCATGAGATTCGAATTTTCTGATGAAAGGGCTATTTATTATGAATTATTGAAGTTCAAGTTCAAATAACCGATTTTGGAAGTTTAAAATATTTAAAATTAAAAAACGTTTTTCTTACTTTTTCTAGATTGTGGCGTGTGTTTGATGGCTGAAATCAGATTCTAGGCATGCGTAGGAAATTTATATAATTATATTATTAATTTATTAAATTTTTTCGCTTTGGTGTTCTAAGCAATTTTCTATAAATAGGGTGCTTAGGTTAGAATTGAAAATCACACTAAATCAAGTTTTCTCTATATTATCGAGCGTATTCTTGTGAGTATTTTGAGTATACTTTGAGTATTGCTATTGGTGCAAGTCCAAGTCATACTTTATATCCGGTGTTTCAAATTTGTAAGATCTTGATCTTTCGAGGTAAGGGATGTTATTTTCTTCTCAAATGATATTATTTCTTCAATATCATTATCTTTGAAATATTGGTTGAAACTTTTATCATATTTGGAACTTTTTCATGTTCTGGGGTTACTTATTCATGAGTTCTTATTCACGAGTTCTTATTTATGAGTTCTTATTCACAAGTTACTATTCACGAGTACTATCATGTAAGCGTGAAGATGTTTTTTTGGGAAATTTTATCTTTTGGTGTCTGAGTTACTTATTCACGATATACAAGACTATTCATGTATATCTGACTATTCAATAGAAAAATAAAATTTCTTCTTTTTGTCCAAAATATCTATTCGGATACTAGCTTTGATCAGTATCCATGTTTTGATCATTCTTGAATTTTACACCACTATGATTATTTTTGAGGTATTTTTGAACATGGATAAAACAAAGTACTAATCCTTAATCCTTAATCCTTGTCATTTTGTTTCATCGATTCGCTTTTTTAAAATATTTTTCATCATCCTCGGCCTTAAATGATGATATTATTAAATATCTTTTCGTTCGCAGCAGCAAAGATGAATGATTTCGAAGAATATCTTTGGTCAGTAGTGCAAAGATGAACAGTGTTTAGATGAACATGATTAATCGATGAATATCTTTGGCCCGTAGTGCAAAGATGAATATTTGATTCCAGATGTATATTGATTGATGTTACAGGATAAAAGATAGAGCGATGAACTTTTAAATTCATACATGTAGAAGATAGTAGTTTGCATTCTCTACTTAACTCTTCTAATGAATTATTATTTCAGTCATGTAATATTGATTTAAAATTTGTTGTCTATTGTATTCTATTAGATTTTTCCTCGTTGAAGACTAACGATAATTTGTAGTATATTATCTTAGTCATAATATTCTTTATGGGCTAGTTGAGCTCACCCTTTTCCTTTTTGTTCCATTTTTTTCTTCTCGTGAGGCGAGAATATAGCGATACGTAGTATTCGAGTCGTGGTATGGAATGAAGGTTTTAGAAAGAATTGTTTAGTAGTCCTCACCATTTTGTAAAATAATGTATCAATAAATGTGATGAGGATTTATTTGAGTATAGATATTGTCTCAGAAGATAATATTTGTATTCAAACTCACAGATTTACTATTGTAATAATAAAGTTGTAGTTGTTTATGTACTATGTATTGACAACTCAGAATAGGTGATGTATACCTATTTTGGGGGCGTCACAACTTTTGATATTTTCACGTGGAAAGTGTCGCTATAGATGTATAGCCACGGTAAAAATCGATAAAAACTTTCGACAACGAATCTATTTTCATGTGAAAATATCACAAATTCATGTAGAAATATCAGTTTTCATAAAGGAAATTAAAAGCATTAGTGTACCAACAGTAACAACATCTTTTGCAAATTCAAAAGTTAGGAACCACCAGGAGGGCTAAGATCCATGATCCTCCAATGAACCAAATGACACTAAAGACACCACATTGGCTCCCCTACCATTTTCCATGTACAGACCTATATGATGCATCAATTCCTGCAGCGGAGAAATAAAAGACTAATTAAGTTTGTTTAAAGGGCAGATACCATCATGGCTTAGTATGAATAAGGTAAATTAGAATGGTGGAATCTGATACGATAACATTATTTACAATGTTTACATATTTATTTAGGTTTAAGAATAAAAGTACAGTTGCTAAAAAAAAAGAAAAGTACATAACTATGACAACTAATAATTCTAAAAAATAAACATCTATTATAAAGCTATTATAAAGCTAGCAAAAATAGTAACAGGTTTTCAATTTTGATATTCATTAAAATTGTATTTCCTTTCTAGAAGGATACTTCAGCACACCTTAGCAGATTTCTATTTTGTAGTCGTCTTTACTCTTGGATTTAATATTTAATTTTTTTATCGGAATAATATCTTCTTCAATTATTTTATTTGTTTGATCAAAGATATTGTTAACACGAGAACCAAATTGTGCAGGTGGATATGTTCTTCAAGGTGAATACATTTAAATCTGTCTTTTGAATTAGGACCCTCATTATGGGAATAAGGTACTATATATAATTTTGGATATAAATCTGTCTTTTGAATACATTTAAATCTTTGTCTTTTGGATATATAGTTTTGATTATTTTTTGGGGGTGATGAGTTTTAACGTAATTTGGGAATTGTAAGCGATCATATATTTTCAGGTATACATCGAAGGATACTTGATGTAAGCTGTAAAGAAAACGAAGATGTTTCTCTATTTTCTGCATGTGTGTATTCTTTGTGACGCCCCAAAATTAGGTATCGTCACCCATCTTGGGTCGCCACTTACATGGTACATAAATTCAAATACAACTTACTTAACCTAATCGCCGCGGTATAATACGACATAAATCGTGAGTTTGAATACAAATATTGTTTACTAGATATTATACAAACTCAAAAGGAGTCCTCATTACAACTATTATCACATTATTTCACGTAATAGTGAGGACTACTAATGCTATCCTCTCGGACCATTACTCTCGTTCCCGACTCGTCCCAACTATGTTCTCATTTCTGAAGAGAAACGATTGAAAGAAAGGTGAGCTCAACTAGCCCAAGAAGAAATATTATGACTAAGATAATGCGAATAAATTATCATTAGCCTTCAACAAATGTTAAACCGATAAAATACAATGACAACCACCGGTTTAATCTGCAGTGGAATATGCAATCCATTAAAAGAGTCAAGTAGAGAATAAAATCTACTATCTTTTAGGTTTTAAAGGTTTTCATCAATTTTTTTATCACGAGACTCGACTTAATAAATAAACCACCACATCTAATCATCCATGTACTACGGTCAAGGATTTTCATCAAATTATCAATGGTCATGACTATACCGAATCATCCCCTCGGTCATAATCATACCAAAACTATCCATCATTGCATTACAAGCCACCGAGAACTTTTATCACATCATTTATAACAAGCCATGATTATCTTACCGAATGATCCTCGGTCATAATCATACTAAGTTCATCTATGCACGTAAGTTCAAAGATAACATAATATATCATGAGGATGATGACAATGACATAATAATTCAATAAAACAAGTTCAAGAATTATTTTATCCAGAATTAATAACGTCCAAATTGTCAACAAGATAATCGCTTTTGTAGAGTAAAATTCAAGAATGATCGGAAGAATATTTCCATGAAAAGATCTTTGGATGAAACGCAAATATCAAGGATATTCTACTAATTTCATGGAGTATAAGTCAAAGTTTTAACCAATTTGGGTATAATAAAGAATGGAATAACAAAAGAAATCACCACGCATGCGGTGATTGCAGATGTATGTGTTATTCCAACAGAATAATAATAACGAAACCGAAGTCGGTGAAATTCACACCGCGAGGATGATCCAATGAATAATAAATCTTTGAATAATAAACAATGGAACGAAGTGGGTGTAAAAACATTACGATGAGGATATTCCAAATGAATAATAAATGCGAATAATAAGCAATGGAACCGGTAAGGTGTAAAACACACGACGAGGATATTCCAACAGAATAATAAAGAATGGAATAACGAGAAGAAGATCACCAAGTATAGGGGATTAGCGTATCTGAGTTATTCCAATGAATAAATAAGGATGGAATAACATAAGGATTTCACAAGTATAGGGTATCTGGCATATATGAGGTTATGTATAGGGTATACCACTTTTCTGAGTTATTCAAGCAGAATAATAATGAATGGAATAATGAGAGAGGTTCTCTTCATGAATACAAACGAATAATATCCCTTACGAATACAACAAATAATACCACTACTAGTAAAAGACATTGGATATCAAAAGTAGTGAATACGAGAATACTCTTCTTCTTTCTCTCTATAGATTTTCTCTCATAGCTTCTCTCTATAATTTCCTCTACAGAGTTTTGGTGAATTAAGTAAGAAAATAATGAAGGAATGAGCTTTATTTATAGGAAAATAGAATGCATAGTAATTAATTCATGAGCGGTCAGATTGATTTACTTTAATCTCGGCGGTCCATATTTAAAGCAAAATCTTTTAAATAAAATATAATATATTCTATTTATATAAAAACATTTTACTATGCAAAACTTTATGCAACACTATGCAAAACACTACGCAATCTTATACGCAACACTATGCATAATAAAATATAATATATTCTATTTATAGAATAACTTTAATAAATATTACATTTATATAAAAGATGTTTACATTTTTATTACGTTAATAATACGAATAAAACAAAAACGTCATTATCGCTATAATAATTCATATTATTAATCGATGATAATGGAATCAAATCGAGTGACTTCTCTCACATAAGCATCAATAATCAATACAGGTTAGCTTCTTATGCAACCACACGTAAACTTTACTTACCGAAAGTAGTTCAACAAGATTACCAGTAAAACTTTCGTTATTTCAATAAAATATTTTTGTCGTTTTCTCAATCCGATAATAATTACATTAATGGGGTCCACTAATGATTGAGCCCAGCTTTTTATAAATAAAGATGAATTTTCTATAAATATTATTTTTGAATATTATGGAATAAATTGATATAATGTTATAGTTGTGGGTAATATTTATAAATTTTGCAAAAGTATACAAGTGGTTATATTATATATTCGATGGCCTGGGAATATTAGGTTTTAGCAGGAATATTCGTGCAATAACTACTAATCATTAGTGGACCCACACAATGTAATTATTGTCGGATTGAGAAAAAGACAAAAATATTTTATTGAAATAACGGCGGAAGTTTTACCATTGACTTTGTTGAACTACTCTAGTAGTAAAAAAGTAAGAAGAATATGTGGTTGCATAAGAAAGACACCAGTATTGATTATCGATGCTTATGTGAGAAGTCACTTAGTTTGATTCCATTATCGTCGATTAATAATATGAATTATTATAATGATAATGACGCTTTTGTTTTATTCAGATTATTAACGTAATAAAATGTAAACATCTTTTATATAAAATGTAATACTTTATTAAAGTTATATTATAAATAAAATATATTATATTTTATTACGATAATGTTATATAGTGTTTTTGTATAGTTGTTTGCATAAGAAATGATTTTATATAAATAGAATATATTATATTTTATTTAAAAGATTTTGCTTTTAAATATGGACCGTCGATTAAAGTAAATCAATCTGGACCGCTCATGGATTAGTTACTACGCATTCCATTTTCCTATAAATAAGCTCATTCCTTCATTATTTTCTTTATTAATTCATCAAACTCTAGAGAGAGAAATTATGTAGAGAGGTTTATAGTAGAAAGTTATAGAAAGAAGAAGAGATTCTCGCTACTTCACTACTTCTATATTCAGGTTTTTTTACTAGAAGGGTGTTATTCTTTCTTTCGAAGAGAACTTCGTTATTCCATTCACTATTATTCGTTGAATAACTCGTAAAAGTGGCATACCCTATACATAACTCAGACACGCAGATACCCTATACTGGTGAAATCTTTATGTTATTCCATCGCTTATTATTCATTTGAATAACTCAGATACGCTATTACCCTATACTTGGTGACATTCTTCTATTATTCTCATTGGAACATCCCCGCTCACAGGTTTTTTACAGGACCTGGTTCCGCTTTTTATTATTATTCTTCGCTGGAACATCCGCTCGCATGTGTTTTACACCGGACCGGTTCCGCTCTTTATCATTCTCGCTGAATATCCTATCGTGTGTTTTTACACCGGATCCGGGTTCCATCTTTATTATTCTGGTTGGAACATCCGCTTTGCGTGAATTTCACCCGACCGTTCCGTTATTATTATTCTCGTTGAATAACTCGCCTCATGCAAGTACCGCATGCATGGTGATTTCTTTTGTTATTCCATTCTTTATTATACCCGGTTGGTTAAAACTTTGACTTTATACTCCATGAAATTAGTAGAATATCCTCGATATTTGCGTTTCATCCAAAGATCTTTTCATGGAAATATTCTTCGATCATTCTTGAATTTTACTCTACAAAGCAAAGATCATGTCGATGGTTTGGACGTTAAAATTCCCGGATAAAATAATTCTTGAACTTGTTTTATTGAAATTTTATATCATTGTCATCATCCTCATTTATATATTTTTTAAAGTCATCTGTATTCTGTAGAGAGCATGGATGGACTTGGTATGATTATGACTGTGGATTATTCGGTGTAATCACGACCGTAATGTTACAAATGATGTGGTAAAAAAAAATCCTCAATGGGTCAGTAGTGTATTGATGGATGATTGTTGGTACGATCATGATTATTAATGAATACACAACTATTCTTGGCCAGTAGTGCGAGAATAATTGTGATCGTGATCTTAAAGAATATCCTCGTCAGTAGTGTGAGGGTGATTCGATGATGTGGATTATTTATTAAAGTGAGTCTCATTTATAATAAATGATGAAAAACCTTTAAAATCATAAAAGATAGTAGATTTTATTTTCTACTGACTTTTTAATGGATCAGATATTCACCGCAGCTTAAACCGGTTGTCTCATTGTATTTTATCGTTTAATATTGTTGAAGACTATTGATAATTTATTTTGCATTATCTTAGTCATAATATTTCTTCTTGGGCTAGTTGAGCTCACCCTTTCTTTCCTTCGTTTTCTTCGTGAAATGAGAATATACCGGGACAGCCTGGGAAACGAGTGATGGTCCCAAGATAAGATTAGTAGTCCTCACTATTCGTGAAATAGTGTGATAATAATTGTAATGAGGACTTTTTGTTTGAGTTTGTATAATATCTAGTAGGCGATATTTGTATTTAAACTCACGCTTTATGTCAGATTGCATACCACTACGCTTATGTTAATAAGTCAGATTTAAATTCGCACCATGTAAGTGGCGCACCCAAGATGGGTGATGTATACCTAATTTAGGGGGTGTCACAAGTTGGTATCAAAGCTAAGGGATATGATCCTCGCTAAGATGAGAGAAAAGTACTAGGAGGGAGAGACGGGAATACCTTCGTTAGTATGACCTACCTAAGTTTTTGTGCTATTTTATTGGTCTCACGTAATATAAAGATAATTGTTAAATGTCAATTAATCTTTTGTTTTGTGGCGAGATTCGAAAATGACATCCGAGAATGTTGAGTATATAGAATGGAGGAGCACAAAGCGATCGTTGATTCACCACATATCAATAATCGGGATAATGTGCATCGAAGGCGACAATCCTCACGCAAACAACAACACCGACCAAATGATGAATAATCAAATGTTCAGAGGCTTTATGCAATTTATGCAACAAAGAAAGTAGAGAGCGACTCGTCCAAAACGTAGGTGGAAACACGGAAAACTCTCGGCAAGGTCACCGCTAAACAATTCAAGGAGTTGGGACCCACCGGAGTTTAAGGAGAGCCAAAACCACTTGGCGGAAGCATGGATAAAGTAGATTACCAAGATATTTGATGTCTTGGGATGCTCCGAGGAGCAAAAGGTTCCCTTCACGCTTTTTATGTTACGCGCGAGAGGCAGACATCTTGGTGGGAATCCAGAAACGTACTCAACTTCTTCAGATCAAGATATCTTGGGAGAAGTTCCAAGAGTCGTTTCAACGACAAATACTTTCCGAAAGTATTCGCCACATGAAGGAGGTGGAGTTTATCAAGTTCGAATAAAACAATATGACCGTGTCGCAATACGAGGCAAAATTTTATGAGTTATCACGGCCATGGCCCCACTCGCAGTGGATAATGAGAGAGAATGGCGCGAATGTTTTTAAGAGGTTTCAAGTCGGGAGATACGCCAACATCTTATTTCTCATAAACCGTGTGTTTGTATTCGGATGTTGTAAATAGGGCTCGATTAGTGGGCGCGATAACGAGTCAACGCGAACTAAAAGAGAGAAGTAGTAAAGAAAGTTATAATACCAATGAGTAGTCATCAAGCGGTGACAACAAGCGTGAGAGGAATCAACAGCCGATATGGTAACAACTTCGGTGGTAATCGGGGCCAAAATAATAAGAATGGACATTTCAAGAAACGGAGATTCAACAATGATGGAAAGACGTCAAGACCAAAGACCGTTGTTAAGGAAGGAGAAAGACCACTATCATATGCTTCAAATGCGGAGAAGAGGGACACATCATCCGAACTGTGCACGCCATTCAAAAGATGTTATAATTGTGGAAAGAAGGTCACTTAGCTCGATTTTGTGCCATCAAGACAAATTCAACTAGGATGGAGGCACCAAAGGCCAGTCCCGGAAAAGTCAAAAACCAAGAGTCAAGGGAGAGAGGCGTTTGTTGTGACCTCCCGGAGAGCAAAGGAACCCGAATGAGGTCATCACGGGTAAGCTTTATCATAAACTCTAATGAAGTCTACACTTTATTTGATCTGGGTTCTACCCATTCTTTTATTTCTCCTACTTACTCATCGATTAAATTTGACTCAGGAGAAATTAGACTTTGACTTATCTGTGGAAACTCGGTTGGGAGAAACCTTCATTACATCCATCTGCTTATAAGTCTTGTTTGGTTCAAATTTGCACCCTCACATTACCCGGTCGATCTTATTTCATTAAAAATACTTGCATTTGACGTGATTCTAGGATTGATTGGTTAACTACTTATCATGCAAAAATTGATTGTTTTCGTAAGGTTGTTAGCTTTCATATTCCTAATCAACCTATTATCTAATTCAAACGACCAAACCATTAAAATCAATCACGGTCATCTCAAGCCATAAAGCTATTCGCTTATTGAAAATGGATGTCAAGCTTTCTTAGCTCATGTCACGATTTAAACAAAAATACGCCGGCTTTTGAGCGATATTTCTATTGTTAATAAATTTCCCGACGTATTCCCAAGAAGAACTTCCGCCTACCCCAGAGAGCGTGAAATTGAATTTTGTATCGACTTGAACCCTGGCATAAAACCTATTTCCAAAGCCCCATATCGAATGGCTCTATTGAACTTCGTGAGTTAAAGACCCAATCGCAGGAATTGTTAGACATTGGTTTTATTCGGCCCTAGTACTTCTCCTTGGGGTGCTCCTGCATTCTATTCGTGAAGAAGAAAGATGGGAGTATGCGACTTTGTATTGATTATCTGGAGTTGAATCATGTCACCATCAAAATAGGTATCCATTGCCACGTATTGATGACTGTTTGACTACCAGAAGGAGCCAAATTCTTTTCAAAGATTGATCTTCGTTAGGATATCACCAATTGAAGATTAGAACCCACGACATTCCAAAGACGACTTTCGGAACTCCCAGACGGGCATTATGAATTCCTAGTCATGTCCTTTGGATTGACTAATGCTCCTCGCCGCCTTCATGGATATGATGAACCGAGTATTCAAGGAATATTTAGATCACTTTGTGGTCGTCTTTATTGATGACATCCTTATTTATTCCAAAAGTCAGTAAAGATCATGAAAGAACACTTGAGGTCGACACTCCAAAAGCTTCGTGAATATAAGCTTTATGCCAAGTTGAAGAAATGCGAAGTCGGTGAAGAAGTAGCATTCCTTGGGCACGTGGTATCAAGTCATGGAATATCCGTTGACCCAAGAAAGATTGAAGCTATTCAAAGTCGGGAACAACCTAAATCAAATGGACCAAGACGTAGCTTTCTCGGTTTAAGTGGTTATTATCGGAGATTCGTGGAAGGATTTTCTCTAATCGCTACTCCATCGACTCATTGACTCGAAAAAGATACAAAGTTCGGTTGGAGCGAAGAATGTGAGAAGAGTTTTCAAGAACTCAAGAAGAGACTTATTTCAAAGACTGTTCGACAATACCATTTGGCTCGGAAGGATTTGTCATCTCATGTGATGCTCGAGCAAAGGGTTGGGATGTTTTCTTATGCAACATGGAAAAGTTATAGCTTTATGCCTCATGACAACTCAAAGAATATGAGAGGAATTATCCTACTCATGATCCGGAGTTAGCAACAATTATCTTCTTGACTTTAAAATTGGAGGCATTACTTGTATGGGGAGAAAGTGGAGATCTTTACGGATCATAAAAGCCTCAAATATTTCTTCACTCAAAAGGAACTCAACATACGCGACAACGACGTTGGCTTGAATCTGTTGAAAGATTATGATCATACCATCCAATACCATCCCCGAAAAGCGAACGTGGTAAATGATGCATTGAGTAGAAGATCGTATGCAAGAAATGCGAGTGCGTTATTGTCAACACAAAGGCCCATTTTGTGTGACTTGCAAAGGATGGAGATAGAGTTAAAGACTCTGTGGACGCATGTGATGATAGCAAATATACGAGTAGAACCGACTTTAATCGATAAAGTTAAAAGCCGCAAGCTACGCACACTGGAGTCGATGCGTATGAAAAAGAAAGTGCAAGAGGGTGCTACGCTAGGAAGCAAGAATCGATGAAGAAGGAATACTTGAGTCAACTCTGGACTTTGTGTTCCTAACGACCACGATTTAAAGTATAATATCATGATGGGCGCGCATAACACACCATTTGCAATCCATCTCGGGAGTACCAAAATGTATCATGATATTCGCCATACATTTTGGTGGAGTAATACGAAGAGAGAGATAGCATTGTTTATCTCAAGGTGTCTAACTTGTCAACGAGTTAAAGCGAGCATCAAGTACCAAAAGGTCCATTGCAACCACTTGAAATTCCGGAATGGAAGTGGGAGCACATTACCATGGATTTCAAGCACGGTCTTCCTAAGGTTTCTCAAGGCATTGATGCGATTTGGGTCATTGTTGATAGATTGACCAAGTCCGCTTTCATTTCTTACCGACACGAGAAACTTATACACTTGAACGTCTTCGCTTCAGATGTACATAAACGAGATTCAGAAGATCGCATGGTATGCTTCAGATCCATAGTTTCGATCGAGACCCAAGATTCACTTCACGATTTTGGGTTAGTTTGCAAAAAGCTATGGGCACGCGGACTTACGATTTAGCTTTAAGATATCATCCTCGAGACGGACGGACATCGGAGAGGACTATTCAAACTCTCAAGATCTATTAAGACTCGTGTTCTTGATTTCAGGGAGTTGGGACAAGTTTTTACCATGGTGGAGTTTTCCTACAACAACAGCTTATCAAGCAAGTATTGGCATGGCTCCATTCAAAGCGTTGTATGGAAGAAAGTGTCGCTTCTCCAAAGATCTTTGGGATGAGGTGGGTGAAGCAACGTTGTTGGGACCGGAGTTGGTACGTATGACTACTAAAAGATTCAAACGATCCGACAACGTATAAAAACCTCACAAAATCGATTAAAAGAGTTATGCCGATCTTCATCGAAAGGACGTGGAATTCAATATAGAGATCATGTGTTGTTAAAAGTTGCTCCATGGAAAGGAGTTACAAGATTTGGAAAGAGAGGAAACTTAATCCTCGATTCATCGGTCCATTTTAATCCTTGATCGAGTAGGAATCGCGGGCCTATAGACTCGCTTTTATCGCCAAATATGTCTCGTGTTCATAACGCTTTTCACATATCCATGTTACGTATATATGTGAAAGACCCGAACCATATTATTGAGTTAGAACCCGGACGAAATAGCGGAAGATTTGACGTATGAAGAGGTTCCCTGCTCAAATTTTGGATAAGAAGGAACATATTCTACGCTCAAGGTTATACCTCAAGTCAAAGTTTTGTGGAGGAACCACGATGTTGGTGAAATGACTTGGGAGTTAGAATCAAATGAAATCAAGGTATCCTTACCTCTTGACATACCAGTACGCATTCTAATTTCGAGGGCTTAAATTTCATAAGAAGGGAGGTTGTAAGACCCAGGTTTTTTATAAATAAAGATGAATTTTCTATAAATATTATTTTGAATATTATGGAATAAATTGATATAATGTTATAGTTGTGGGTAATATTTATAAATTTTGCAAAGTATACAAGTGGTTATATTATATTCGATTGGTCTGGGAATATTCGGTTTAGCGAGGAATACTCGCATAACTACTCAATCATTAGTGGACCCCACAATGTAATTATCATCGGATCGAGAAAAAGACAAAAAATATTTTATTGAAATAACGGCGGAAGTTTTACTGTTGATATCGCTTGTTGAACTACTTCTCGTAGTAAAAGTACAAGAATACGTGTGGTTGCATAAGAAGACACTACCAGATTGATTATTGATGCTTATGTGAGAAGTCACTTGGTTTGATTCCATTATTGTCGATTAATAATATGAATTATTATAGCGATAATGACGTTTTGTTTTATTCAGTATTATTAACGTAATAAAATGTAAACATCTTTTATATAAAAATGTAATACTTTATTAAAGTTATTTTATAAATAAAATATATTATATTTTATTACGATAGTGTTGTATATAGTGTTTTGATAGTGTTTGCATAGTAAAATGTTTTTATATAAATAGAATATATTATATTTTATTTAAAAGATTTTTCGTTAAATATGGACCGTCGATTAAAGTAAATCAATCTGACCGTTTCATGGATTAATTCTTATGCATTCCATTTTCCTATAAATAAGCTCATTCCTTCATTATTTTCATTTAATTCATCAAAACTGTAGAGAGAAATTATGAGAGTTTATATGAGAGAAAGTTATAGAAAGAAGAAGAGTATTCTCGCTACTTCACTACTTCTATATTCAGTTCTTTTACTTACGGTAAGGGTGTTATTCTTTTCTTCTTGAAGAGAACTTCATTATTCCATTCACTATTATTACATTGGAATAACTTGTAAAAGTGGCATACCTATACATAACCTTGTATACACGCCAGATACCCTATACTGTGAAATCCTTATATTATTCCATCGCTTATTATTCTTGCTGAATAACTCAGATACGCATTACTCCTATACTTGGTGACATTCTTCTATTATTACGTTGGAACATCCATGTCTGTGGTTTTTACAGGACTGGTTTCCGCTTTTTTATTATTATTCATTTGAACATCCATGTCATGTGTTTTACACCGGACCGGGTTCCGCTCTTTATCATTCTCGTTGAATATCCTATCTCGTGTGTTTTACACCGGATCCGGTTCCATCTTTATTATTCTGTTGGAACATCCGCTCGGTGTGAATTTCACCGACCGTTCCGTTATTATTATTCCGCTGGAATAACCCGCCTATGCCAAGCACCGCACGCACGGTGATTTCTTTTGTTATTCCATTCTTTATTATACCCAAATAAGTTAAAACTTTGACTTCTATACTCCATGAAATTAGTAGAATATCCTCGATATTTGCGTTTCATCCAAAGATCTTTTCATGGAAATATTCTTCGATCATTCTTGAATTTTACTCTACAAAGCAAAGATTATCGTGTTAGGTTTGACGTTAAAAATTCGGATAAAATAATTCTTGAACTTGTTTTATTGAAATTTTATATCATTGTCATCATCCTCATTTATATATTTTTTAAAGTCATCTGTGGCACTGTAGAGCATGGATGGACTTGGTATGATTATGACCGAGGATTATTGATTGTAATCAGCTTGACCGTAATGTTACAAATGATGTGGTAAAAAAAAAATCCTCTCAGCCGTCAGAAAAGTGCATCGATGGACGATTGTTGGCATGATCACGACTATTAATGAATACACAACTATTCTTGGCCAGTAGTGTGAATAATTGTGATCGTGATATTAAAGAATATCCGTCAGTAGTGCGAGGGTGATTCGATGATGTGGATTATTTATTAAAGTGAGTCTCAAATTTATAACAAGTGATGAAAAACCTTTTAAAATCATAAAAGATAGTAGATTTTATTTTCTACTTGACTCTTTTAATGGATTACATATTCACTAATGATTAAACCGGGTTGTCTATTGTATTTTATCGGTTTAACATTGTCAAGACTATTGATAATTTATTTTGCATTATCTTAGTCATAATATTTCTTACCGGGCTAGTTGAGCTCACCCTTTCTTTCATCGTTCTCTTCGTGAAATGAGAATATATTTGGGACTTAGTCGGGAAAACGAGTGATGGTCCTCAAGATAAGATTAGTAGTCCTCACTATTCGTGAAATAGTGTGATAATAATTGTAATGAGGACTTTTGTTTGAGTTTGTATAATATCTAGTAATATATATTTGTATTTAAACTCACGCTTTATGTCGTATTATACTTACATGCTTATGTTAATAAGTTGTATTTAAATTGCACTATGTAAGTGGCGACCCAAGATGGGTGATGTATACCTAATTTTGGGGCGTCACAAAGCCAGTTGTATCTGAATATTCCTCGCTAAACCGAATATTCCCAACCAATCGAATATAATATAACCACTGTGATACTTTGCAAAATTTATAAATACTACCCACAACTATAATATTATCTCAAATTCACACCATAATATTAAAAATTATTTCGACAAAATTTAAATCTTTATTGATAAAATCTGGGGTCTCACATTCTTTGTGTTCCGTCTTTTGTAAAGTTAGCTAATTATACATGGTTTTGATGATTTTGGGTATGGAATGATGGTTTTTTGGTGGTTTGGATATGTATGGATGATTGTAAGTTTTGTAAACAGGTTTAGATTTTTCTGAATATCTATTTTTAATTGAAACTCTGCCAAAATTTCTTAAAATTAGTAGCGATTAGCTTGATGTTTTGGTGGTTGGATGTGTTGATGATTGAGTATGTATTAATTTCTTCATGTATGTATTTTTTGTATTTCGTATTTTGTAAAGTTAACTAATTATTCATGATTATGATGATTTTGGGTATGGAATGATGGCTTTTTGGTGGTTTTGATATGTATGGATAATTGTAAGTTTTATAGACAAGTTTATATTTGTCTGGATATTTATTTTAAAGGAAATTTTGTCGAATTTTTTTAAAATTAGTAGCGACTAGCTTGATGTTTTGGTGGTTAGATATGTGTTGATAATTGTGTGTATTTATGTGTTTCGTATTTTGTAAAGTTAACTAATTATAAATGGTTATGATGATTTTCGGTATGGAATGATGGTTTTGTTGGTAGTTTGGATATGTATCGATGATTGTAAGTTTTGTATACATGTTTAGAATTTTTTGGATATCTATTTTTAAATGAAGTTTTGCCGAATTTTTTTGAAATTAATACCGACTAGCTCGATGATTTGGTGGTTAGATATGTTTTGATGATTAAGTATGTATTAATTGTTGTGGTGGTATGTCTCTTTAGATAATATAATATTTTTCGAATTTTAATTTAATTTTTTTGTTACGCCGTGCCTTCAGGCACGGGTTATAGCTAGTGATCTTATAATTTGAAACAGATGTAGTATTTAAATAAATAAGATTCAAATCAATCGACGCCTATATATAATAAGTCAAGAATATCTTTTTTTTTTGCTAATTAATGTTAGTGATTTTGGGTTCGACATTTTTTGAAAAATAGAGTTATTACAACAAAGGTGTTTCTAAAATTTTGAAAGGGAGGAGGCCAAGTACAAATAAAGTGATTTCGAAATTGTTAGATATTAATCAAATAAAATTATTTTAAAAGCTAATATGTGTCTCGCACTTGCTGCAAACTTGTGTATATAAAAATCCCAAAAAGTCCCCACCATGTCATTTTTAAAAAGTAAGGGATGACATTGAAACAAGATGCAATTTGGAGGGGCCATATAACCAATTATTATGAGTAGGAGGAGTAGGAGTATCCTAGTATTACTATTGTAGTTGGCGTCTGTCTTGGTACAACTGAGCTACATGGCGCTTCATAGTCTTGCATATACGATGTGATCTAGACCGCTTCTTTTTCATCAAAATCAACAATGTGTAACATATTACCGTGCATGAAAAAGCACACTAATTTATTTCAATAATTTAATTTATTACCCCTTTCCCAACTTTCAAAACCCTAATCTTCGAAGTTCTCTCCGCGACTCCGTCTTTGAGTAACAGCTAGCTCCCAATCCCATCAACCTTTCTCAAGTATTCCAAGGTAAACTCTCTAATTCTACTGTGAAATTTGAAAGATCAGTCGTCTTTTCTTTACAATTCGTAAGTGTAATTGTAATTTATTAGATTTATCTTTTCTTCCCTTTCAACGAGATTTATGTTAGATCCTAAAGGTTTGACTTTTGAAAAATTTATTTGTTTTCCTGTATGTTGAAAATCTCAGATGTGTCCTATGATCTAGGATTTTGGTTATTATTGATATCCTTTCAAATTTCTGTTAATCACACGAGTATCGTGTCATTTTAATTATTGTTGTTCTTCTGTTTTTTGGTTTTCCAGGAACAATGAGTCGCTCAAGTAGAACCTTGTATGTTGGTAATCTCCCTGGTGATATCCGTGAGCGGGAAGTAGAAGATCTCTTTTACAAGGTTAACCACATTTTCCTCCTTTCATTTTAACCTTGCTACTGTTTTGTTTAGAGCATAGTATACCGGAGCTGTTAATCAACAAGTTAAATCTATGATAAATTTGAGACGAGGAACTAAGAATTGTCTGCTATTATTTATGCTACTCAAGTAGGCCTTATATTGGCTTGAGTTTGATTATAGATTGGTTTATTTAGTGTCTGTTTGGTCGTCTCAATTAAGGTATTGTGTGAATTTACAGTTGAGTTTATCTTCTCTATTTGATAGTCTGTACCAAATATTACTTTTTTTGGCCATTCATACCATATATTTGTATTATAGGATTAGTAGATGGTATTGTTATACAACTCAATTAGCTGTTGATGGTGCCTTCCAATGAGAATAACTAGTCTTATGTATTTGTAATTTTTTGACATGGCAGTATGGACCAATTGCTCATATTGATTTGAAAATCCCACCAAGACCCCCCGGCTATGCATTTGTGGAGGCAAGTTTTAGATTTATAAATTAAAATTTATTGATATTCTCAGTCTAATATATTCCCAAAATGTGTTTTAGTTTGAAGAGGCTCGTGATGCTGAAGATGCTATTCGGGGACGTGATGGCTATGATTTTGATGGGCACCGGTTACGGGTTGGTCACACGTACAAGGCAAAGATATATTTAGCAAGCTCTTACTTGTCAGTAGTTATGACACTCACCGTCTCTTTATTCTACCTTGCTTTAATAGGTGGAGCTTGCACATGGTGGACGCGGTCATTCATCATCTATAGATCGATATAGTAATCATGGCGGTGGTCGTGGTGGGCGTGGAGGTGGTGGTGGAGGTGGAGGTGTGTCTAGGCGCTCTGATTATCGTGGTAAGTATTTGAGCTTATGCATTGTGTGCATTGTTGTTCAACTTCTTTTACTTATTTGCATATTGATCTCATTTATCTCAATAATTCAGTGTTAGTGAGCGGATTACCCTCTTCTGCTTCATGGCAAGACCTTAAGGTGATATGGAGCGACTTGAACAGTTCTATGTTACACTGAAACCACACACACATGATCATAGTCATTTACTAGTATTTTTCCTGCTTTATAATTTATGAATATTCTGCAATTTTCTACAGGATCACATGCGTCGAGCAGGGGATGTATGCTTCTCCCAAGTTTTCCGTGAGGGTGGTGGTAAGATGATACGTATTTATACTGTGTATTATTATCAAATTAAGTTTTGCTTTAGCAAGAGCAACTCTAGCTAGGTTGCGTGCATCGTGGATAGTTTTGTTTCACTACTCTAATATTGACTAGAGTTTGGGAATAGTATTTACATAGGATAGAAGAAAATATTTATGTGCTTAATTGTTCGTGTTGGCCCTGCTGGATAATTTTTATGGTTTTCTAAATTGATATTAAGAGGTCTTTGAGTTCTAAAGTCCAATTTGGAGAGAAAAGAAGAGAAAGTTAAAAGAAAAAAAGGTGTCTTGGAGTTTTTAGTAGAAGAGAAAAGAATATAAAACTAAATGAAGGAGTGTCTTGGAGTTTAAGTTGGAAGAGAAAAGAAAAGAAAGTGAGAAAAGAAGTGGTTCTTGTGCCAAATATTTTATTCTCACTTTTGAGAAGAAAGTTGGAGAAAAGAAAGCGAGTCTTTCGCTTCTGTTCCTTTCTCTTCTCTAACCTTATATTCTTTTCTTTTCTTCAATTAAAAAAATTCCCACACACATAAGGCTCTTGAAAAGTTGAAAATATGTGTTACAGGACAATCTATTCATTGTATATACATCTTGTTGTTTTTGTATTCTAATGAATAGATTGTTTATGTGAATATCGTGATTTAGCTTTGTGATACTTGATTCTTGTTGTTGTATTGTGGCCGACTGACAGGCACAACTGGTATCGTGGATTATACAAACTATGATGACATGAAATATGCTGTAAGTTTTCTTCAATATTTAAAATCATTTGAGTTGTTGATATTTTTGTTTTATGAGTTCTTTCTGTTGACTACTGAAGTGCTTCTTTAGATTGATATGGGGATGTGTATTATTGTCTACAGATCAGGAAACTAGATGAGTCTGAGTTTCGAAATGCCTTTTCTCGTGGAGTAATTCGAGTATGATTTGAGCCAAATTTAGTACGCATAATGTTGTTTTGTTTCTTTGTTTCTTATATACCATCCACTCTTCTTACCGTAGGTTAAGGTTTATGATTCAAGCCGCAGTCCAGGAGCAAAAGGCAGGAGTTATAGCCGAAGTCGCAGCCGTAGCCGAAGTAATAGTCGGAGTAGAAGCAAGAGGTAGGACTGTGTTACATGGGAATGGTTTTTGGTTACTCTGTCCTCTACTCTAGTTCTAATTTAGTAATTAATATGCAGCAAATCTCCTAAACCCAAATCTTCACGCCGCTCAAGATCTCGTTCGAGGTCCGTGTCTTCTCGCTCACGCTCTGGCTCAAAACCACGAGCTATCTCAAGGTATAGCCTTTTGTTTTTCAGCTTATGTGTTTGGTTTGAGAGTATAGACATTTATATGCTTGAAGGTGTCATTCCTTGTGTGGATTTGGGCGTAGAGCAAGTATTGCTACTCTCTTGTACAAATTCTTTTAGCCTTTTCAATAAATTTTTGTTGTATACCAACTGATTGAGATGGAGGTATTGTGGGTGGAATAAAATTAATTTTTCATCACACCTATAGGATTCTTTCTATCTTGATGTCATACTGACATTGTCTATGTTAGAAGACAACTTTTTCATGCCTAGAGAAGAATGTCTTACCCTTTCTCTAATAGACAAAAACAAAGGCATTCATATTATTCTTTCTTCATCTCTACTATTTCTTAGTAATAAGCTGTTAGCTTATCTGGTTGACAATAAATATTTTTTCCTTTAAAGGTCTGTGATAGTTTATATATCTCCTTTCTGTCTGTTGGTTTAGATTCTGCCATCTTTTCTTTCAAATTTTGATTAAAAATATTCTCAAATTTTACTCTCATTTTCCTTGTTACAGTTTTGTCTACGTTTCTTTTAATTTTAATTAGAGTGTTGTTCGAATGGGCTATCTATGCTAAATGCTTTTATTGCACACGTCAGAGATAGCGCAATGCATTACGACATATTGGTATAGATGGCGATAATGCTGGAGGAATCTGCAATTTAGTAGTGATTTGACTAATATTATTCATATTTGGTCCTAGATTAGAATAATGTGGGTCTATTTCAATGAAAAGTGATTGTGGCTGTTACCAGCTTGAAAGTGCATTGGTTTCGGTAAACTTGAAACTAACAAAATGTGTAGTCAATGTATAACGTTCTAGTCATGGTTTTTGTCCCTCTTGCTTCAGTTCATGATGTGTCTGGCAGCAGATGCGTTGTTGAGAAAACCCTAAGGATAGTCAGGCTATCATCCTTTTAATTTTCTTTTTTTTAAAGATGAAATTACCTTGTTTGTTTTTTAGATAATGGATATATGCGGCTAATTGGGGATTGCATATTAGAATCTTGATGGGATATGGTTCAAAATGCCTACAATCTTTTGGTTGTGGAGGTATGATGTTTTCTAGATGGAAGCTTTGAAATCCTTTGGGTGTCTCTGTTCTAATAGCATCACAAATGTCCATGGGTGCTAGATTGGGATCAAAGAAGATCATGGATAAAGCTGGAATGTGAACTAAGTGCTTTTTGAATTTGGAACAACCATCCATTTGCGGTAGAAACAATTAACTTTATCATTGCTTCTCCAACACTGCCAAGCTAATGAAGCACACTATCCGAAATCTTTGTGGATTTTTGGGTATCCTGTTCACTTGTGTCTTTATAGCATTATAATTTTTTTCAATTGAAGTTTTCAGTTGACCTTTTTGCTTTAGGTTGTTGTCTCATATTTTTTGGACTGCTAAAATATTTCTGGGGTTTTCTTTTATCATTCTTGATTATGGTAACTCCACGTGGAAGTGGCATCAAGGCTCTTGGATCACAGTTGTTAAGAGGAACATGTGGATATTAAACTGGGTTATTTCTGGAACTTTTGCAGATCGCCGTCAAGGTCCAGATCTCCGGTACCAGCTGTAAGTTAGATCCTAATTTTGGTTTAGGCGGATCTATTGAATCCGGAAACAGAGTTCCCTGGTATCTGGTCCAACTCAGTTTTCTGAATGTTGGAACAGTTTTACGGGTAGAACTTTTAGTTTTACAGGATAAGTAAGATTCTTTGTTTTATTTTTTTTCATGATAGGCTCATCATCCATGTATAGTTGACAAATGTTTTAGAATTACAACCCTGGAGTTTGCTTTCTGTTTTGATTTGTTATCTTCAGCGCCAGAAACGTGTTAGTAAAAGCCCCAAAAAGCGCATTTCTAGGAGCAAGAGCAAGAGCCCAAGCAGAAGCCGAAGCCGGAGCAAGAGTTTATCCAGGTCCAATTCTTCTGCACTTGATTGTATTGCATTTGTTGGTTAAAGTATATACTTGTGATCTTCTTCTTGTCCATTATTTTCTAATTGATTCGAATCTGATGGTCAACTGTGTTTTACAGATGAGATCTGATCATCTTTAATCTCTCGAGGTCTAACGCATGTTGTGAATGAGATTGAGGTGACTGATGATGAAGTGAATCCTTGTGATTAGCAGTGGTCATGTATTACAATATTTAATATCGTTTGAAACCAAGTTGCGACTTTGTCTATTAAATTTGACCCATTATTATCTACTAAATTAAATACCATGACTTGTGATCATTGGAAGATCCGCCAGTGTTTTTGATATTTTGAGGGATACTCTACTTTTTATGGATGACATCTTACATGCACCTTTATATTAATTTGTATTCTTATCATGGTTATTTTCATATTGTTGGTCTGGCATTGGTTTCTAATATAAAGGCATATATAGTGTATCTGTCATGTGTGGGGTCTGTTAATCCTTCTAGTTGAGGACTGAATGTGGCGTGGCGAGTTGATTTAGTATTCAATTACATTTTTGCAATCGAGTTTGAGGTGTCGATGTCAATAATGGAGATTGAGAACAGTAACAAGTGGTTTGTTTGTTCTTGAAAAGCTTTTCAGTGGGCCTCTTTGAGTGAGATATCTTGATAAAGCATTACTTTAAGTAATGTTATATTTAGTTATCTTTATATTATTATTATTAATGGTTTTGATTTGTGGGCCTCCATTTTTATTTAATTTCATTATCTTTTATCATGTATGTGGAGACGTGCTAGTGTAAGCATAGTATAGTATCTCTCCATTAATTGGTATGAAAACTTTTTGCACACTAATCTAATATCAATGTCTTGAGGAAAAGGAAATCTGATTTTGCTACGAGACTTGCAAATAATTTCTGGTGTTATTAGGTAAAGAGCTACCCCTTCAATGGATTTGTATCCCTCCAAATCTTTCATCCAAATATAATAGTAAATTCTAATGATGAAGAAGATAATCTAAAAATAATACAAGTTTAAATAATTTTTTTTTAAAATGAAAGGAGTATTAGAAAAATGTATTTGACAGTAATTTATGTAAAATACAGTTATCAATTCCTTTGTTATATAAATGAGTCTTTGTTTTTTTTTTGTTCATCATAGATGGCATTGTTAATTTGTTATTAAACAAAACACATGATAAATATGAAATGAAAATGTAGTACTAGATTCTTTTTGTGATACTACTATCAAATATTTTGCGTTTTAAAGTTAAAAATACATTTCTGGAAAATGATTTATAAATTTGATACATGACAATGATGTTTGATTACATCTTTGTGTTAAGAGAGGTGTTTGATTACATCTGTGTTAAGAGAGGTCCTCTGAATGGTTAAGATACAAATATGAGTCTAAACTATTTAGATTAATTCTTAATACAAAGATGTGAGTTGTTAATATACATTAAAAGATTAATTGTTAAGATGCATTAAGATACAATCATATATTATCCATATTTATTTGTTGACAAATGTAGGAAAACTCATTTTGAAAAGAAAATAGTAAAATATGTTATAAATAGTTATAATATGGATGTCCATTCATTTTCTATAACTTACATAACCTACATTCATTGATGAAATTTATTCATTCTCCCTATTTAAGTCATGTATTTTGTGAATTTATAAATTGAGGCTCACTATCCATGTATTGGTGTACTTGAAGAATAATAGAAAATCTCACTTCTTATATAATCTTCTTATGCTCTCTAAAATTATAACACGTTATCAAAGATTTAATCGCTTATCTTTTTTGTCTTGAAGCAGATAATCATAGTTGATTTGAAGAAGAAGGTATAACTCTCTCTCTCTATATATATAATATATGTTGTGTTCTGTTATTACCACCATATGAATATGAGGTGATTAGGTATTACAGTATATATATGTTGTCTATTATCTCTGTACCACCAATATGTCCAGTGTCCACTAGTACTCTATAGTTAATGGTGTGAAATAGGTCGTGAAATAACAATGACCACTGGTTGAATACACCCGAATTTACCTAGCTAGACCTAACATATATCATTGTGGTAAAATTAATTATTCTGATTTGAATAATATAACAATTGGTAACAACCCTTGCGTGAAAGTACTAAAATAATAAAAATGGACTGTTGAATACATCTTTGCATCACCTTGACTTTGAGTTTGTAAGTTTATTTGTTGGCATTTTTTTTTAGTAGAGGCTGCAAGCTCAGCAAAAGAATAAAGTAATGTTAATGCGGCTACTGTTTTTTTGATGCAATAATTCAAAAGAGAAAGTCTTCTTGTTCTAAAAACAAATAAAGTTAATTAATTACATGTACAAATTGTAATGTAGAAGAATTTTGAAAATTTGCCTCTATGCCTAATTCTTGTTGATCTTATGGCACAGAAGATCAGAGAGCCTGATTTTCACAGCTTCAGATTAACTTTTTGCAAATAATGGGGTAAAAGTTAAAATCATGAATTCTGTTTTGGGGAACTAGCTAGTCAAATTTGTAGTAATAGACAATTTGTTTGGTAAAAAGTTTGCGTTGTGATGAAGAATGTTAAACTATTTAAAAAAAAAAAAAAAAAAAAAATCTTTAGATTAAACTAAATTTTTTTTTGGTGACAGGTTTTTTAAAAAAAAAAAAAAAAGTTTAATATTTATAATATCAATTATCAACGGGTGAAAAATCAATCTAAAAAAGAGAGAGAAGAAAAAGTAAAAATAAGGCGGTATGAACATTCAGACCTTTTCATAAAAATTTATTTTTGTCATTCAGTAAATTTAATTGAAAAAAAAAAAAAATAGTTATACATCATGTTTGATAGTCATGCACATGTGAATAGTTATATGTGGATAGTTATAATAAATTAAATTTCTAATAATTTTTGATATTTTTGTATGAAGTTACAAATGACAAATCTTGCTAAACTCAATTTGTGGCTCTTGACATTCTTTGGAAAGAATTATTTATCATGGGTGTTAGATTTCAAATTCATCTAGATGCAAAAGGTCTTGGTGATACTATCAAAGAAGGAAACAAAACATCTAGTCAAGATAAGGCCAAAGCGATGATATTTCTTCGTCATCACCTCCATGAGGGACTTAAAATCGAGTATTGATCGTTAAAGATCCACTTATCCTTTGGAACAATCTAAAGGAAAGATACGACCACCAAAAAACTGTAATACTTCCTAAAGCTCGTTATGATTGGATGCATCTAAGATTACAAGATTTTAAATCTGTAAGTGATTATAACTCAGCTATGTTTAGAATCAGTTCTAAATTACAATTATGTGGAGAAAAGATCACTGATGCAGATATGTTAGAAAAAACATTCTCCACCTTTCACACATCTAATATGCTTCGCAGCAGACAATATCGTGAAAAGGGCTTTAAGAAATACTCTGAAGTGATTTCATGCCTCCTTGTGGCTGAGCAAAACAATGAACTATTGATGAAAAATCATGAGGCCCGTCCAACTGGATCTGGCTCCATTCCCGCAGTGAATGCCGTAACATATAATGGAAAAAAACAGAGGTCACGCCAAGTCGTGGGACGTGGTTATGGACGTGGACGTGGACGTGGACGTGGTCGAAATAATCATCGTGGTGGTCATTTCTCAAACACATATACCCACCAGAAGCGGGAATATAAGGATGGAAAACGCGAAAAAGGTGATAAAGATAAAAATACCATGGAGAATTTGTGTTATCGTTGTGGAGGTAAAGGCCATTGGTCTCGTGCACTGTCAGACACCAAAACATCTTGTTGAGCTCTATCAACAATCATTAAAAGATAAAGAGAAGAAGATAGAGACAAATTTTGCTAGTGAGGATGGAAAAGATGAAACAAATCTTGATTCTGGAAATGATGATTTTAATTATGGTTATGTGGATACCACTCATCTAGATGTTAATGATTTTTTTCTCAAACTCAAGAAAAATTGACTTTCTTGTTTGGTGATGAGAGTGTCCAAATATAAAATTTTAAATGATGCTTTGATGTTATTGGACTTTATTTTAAGCATTAATAAAATTCTAATTATTATGTTTTTATCATGTTTAACTGTTTCCTTATGATTCGTTATATATGGGATATTTTATTAATCTAATTATGTATTTCTTATTTTCATTGAATAACATAGATACTCTCTTGATTCGATTTTAATGAATGGCGGAGATATATGTCTCGCAGACAGCACGCCACTCACGCATTAATTATATTACGTAATAAGAAATATTTTTCTTTTTTCATAATGCAAAAGGCCAATGTTAAGACGATATCGGGTAGTGCAAAATTGATAGAAGGTTAGGAAGAGCTAACATTTTCTTGCTCGAGGAACAAAATTTGAAATTGATGAAGCATTATACTCTCCCGTGTCTCAAAGAAATTTATTGAGTTTTAAGGATATCCTAGAAATGGGTATCATATTGAGACAACATGTGAAGGAAAAATTAAGTATCTTCACATTACGAGTATAATCTCGGGTAATAAAAGTGTATTAGAAAAATTACCCGACTTTTTCCTCCGGGTTTGTATTTACACGAGAATTAGAACAATTGAAACAAATATGGTTGTTAATAAAAAGCTAACGAATCACAATAACTTTGTTGTTTGGCATGAGCAGTTAGGACATCCGGATCGATAATGATGCGAAGAATAATTGAGAATTCATGTGGACATCCATCGAGAACCAGCAGATTCTTCAATCGAATGATTTCCATGTCATCGCTTGTTTTCAAGGCAAGTTAATTGTTCGCCATCACCGGCTAAGATAGGGACTGAATCCCTTACTTTTCTGGAACGAATACAAGGTGATATATGTGGACCAATTCATCCACCATGTGGACCTTTTAGATATTTTATAGTTTTAATTGATGCATCAACAAGGTGGTCACATGTATCTCTATTATCAACTCGCAACTCGGCGCTTTTGCGAGGTTACTTGCTTCAATTAATCGATTCTGAGCACATTTTCCAGATTATCCCATCAAGAAAATTCAGATTGACAATCTTTGGTGAATTTACTTCCCAAACTTTCAATGATTATCAGATGTCTATTGGGATAAGTGTTGAACATCCCAGAAGACATGTTCACACACAAAATGGCCTCTGCAGAATCATTGATTAAGCGTCTTCAATTGATTGCAAGACCATTATCGATGAGATCAAAACTTCCAATTTCTCGCTTGGGGTCATGCTATTTTACATGCGTGCAACACTAATTCGCATCGGACCAACAAGTTATCATAAGTACTCCCCTTTACAATTGGTTTTGGTCAGAACCAAATATTTCTCATCTAAGAATTTTTGGTTGTCTTTGATATGTTCCAATTCCTCCACCACATCGCATACTAAGATGGGACCTCAAAGGAGGTTAGGAATATATGTTGGATATGAATCCCCATCTATAATTAAATATTTAGAACCATCATCAAGGGATTTATTTACAAACTAGATTCATTTGATTGTCATTTTGATGAATCAAGTGTTCCCAACATTAGGGGAGAAAAATATAAATTGGAAAAAGAGATAAGTCGGAATGAATTATCATTGTCTCATTTTGATCCTCGTACAAGACAATGTGAACTAGAAGTTCAGAAGATAATTCATTTACAAAGTTTAGCAAATCAATTGCCAGACGCATTTTCTGACCCAAAGAGTGTAACAAAGTCACATATACCAGCTGTTAATGCTCCAAATAAAATTGATGTCCCAACAGGACAACCTCTTGTTGCCAATGAACCCAAAGCACGCTTGAAGCGTGGTAGACCAGTCGGTTCCAAAGATAAAAATCCTCGTATGAGAAAAGGAACAAAGATTCAAGATGGTCATGACGAGGAAATGGGAACTCCAGAAGAGTCTATAGAAAAACCTCTAGACATGACTAATATTACAGTTCCAAAAGACAATCAGGTACCTGAAATCATTGAAAATGAAGAGATCTCGATAAATTATGTCATGTCCAGAAAAATATGGAACCGAAATGAAATTGACGTCGATAATGTTTTTTCATACAATATAGCGCTAGATGTTATAAAAGATGACGAGGATCTTGAACCAAGGTCTATTGAGGAATGCATGCATAGAATTGATTGGCCAAAATGGAAAGACGCAATTGAGGCAGAATTGAAATCTCTTGAAAAGAGAAATGTTTTTGGACCAGTAGTCCGTACACCTGATGGTGTAAAACCAGTGGGGTACAAATGGGTTTTTGTTAGAAAACGAAATGAAAAGGGTGAAATTGTTCGACATAAAGCACGACTAGTTGCGCAAGGATTTTCACAAAGACCCGGTATTGATTATGAAGAGACATACTCTCCTGTGATGGATGTGACTACTTTTCGATTCCTAATCACCCCGCAATAAAAAGAAGGACTTCATTTGCGTCTAATGGATGTCGTTACAGCATACTTGTATGGCCCACTTGATAATGAAATTTATATGAAACTCCCAGAAGGATTTAAATTGCCAGAAGCATGTAAATCCAGTTCTCGAGAACAGTACTCAATCAAATTAAATAGATCTCTATATGGATTAAAACAATCCGGTCGCATGTGGTATAACCGTCTTAGTGAATATTTGTTAAAGGAGGGATATGAAAATGATCATGTTAGCCCATGCATTTTTATAAAGAGATCTAGATTTGATTTTGTTATTATTATGTAAAGATATGTTGATGATCTAAATATCATTGGAACTCTGAAGAGATTTCAAAGGTAGTAGAGTACTTGAAAAGAGAATTTGAAATGAAAGATCTTGGAAAAACAAAATTTTGTCTTGGGGTTACATATAGAGCATTTAAAGGACTCAGATTCTTGTGCATCAAACATCTTATATAGAGAAGGTGCTAAAACGGTTTTATATGGACAAAGCACATCCGTTGAGCACCCCAATGGTTGTGAGGTCACTTGATGTAAATAAAGACCCTTTCAGACCTCGAGAAAATGATGAGGAGATTCTTGGTCCTCAAGTACCATACTTGAGTGCAATTGAGCACTAATGTATCTTGCTAGCCATACACGACTCGATATATCATTCTCTGTCAACTTATTAGCAAGATATAGCTCTCATTCAACCCGAAGGCATTGGAATGGAATTAAACATATACTTCGTTACCTACAAGGTACAAAGGATATGGGTTTGTATTTTCCTAACCAACCCAAAACAGATTTGATTGGTTTTGCGATGATCTTGAGGTACCTATCTCGATCCTCATAATGCTCGATCGCAAACCGGATATGTATTCACTTGTAGTGGAACCGCCGTTTTTGGCGCTCGATGAAGCAAACTATAGTAGCTACATCTTCTAACCATTTGAAATTTTGGCAATACACGAGGCTAGTCGTGAATGTGTATGGTGAAGGTCCGTAATTCAACACATACGAGGAGCTTGCGATTTATCTTCGTGGAGAAAAAAACACAAGACTGGCCTTATATGAGGATAATCAAAGCATGCATTGTCCAACTCAAGGAAGGATATATCAAAGGTGATAGAACAAAACATATTTCACCAAAGTTCTTTTCACTCATGACCTTCGGAAGAATGGTGATATAAATGTTCAAAGAACCGTTCAAGTGAAAATTTGGCGATTTATTAACAAAGGCGCTTCCTACTTCTACATTTGAGAAGCTAGTCCACAACGCGTTGGATTACGTCATCTCGTAGATCTCAAATGATATAATCATGAGGGGAGTAATTAATTTTTTTTTTTTTCATAAAGCAATATCTCATAAGTTTTGAAGAATTATGTACTCTTTTTCCTTCACTAGGTTTTTATCCCACAGGTTTTTCCTAGTAAGGTTTTAACGAGCAAGATATTCTTCAAAGAATGAACATCCAAGGGGAGTGTTATAAATAGTTATAATATGGATGTCCATTCATTTTCTATAACTTACATAACCTACATTCATTGATGAAATTTATTCATTCTCCCTATTTAAGTCGTGTATTTGTGTAAATTTATAAATTGAGCGCTCACTATCCATGATATTGGTGTCTTGATAATAATAGAAAATCTCACTTTATATAATCTTCTTACGCTTCTAAAATTATAACAAAATATAATTAATCACTTATTAGTTAATCATAAGTTATGTAGAAGGTAGATCAAACGTGAAAGCCTGGACCCTAGTAGTAAAGACTCATCTTTACTGGCAAGACCATCAAACAATAGTCTAATAATAAATAAATACTTGTCATTTTTATTGTGTAAGATGATACGTTCGAGTCTAGCTGCAGTCTGCAGAAATGGTTAAAAAGCATGCGTGCTCTTCGGAGGGATTGAAATGTATCATTGATTTAGTATATGGAGTATATAATAGCGTAACTGTGTAAATTCTACTTAATAAATAAAAAAATTACGTACAAGGCGAAATTAAGTGGAAAAGTTAGTTGAAACGAGGATGAGTTGGTAGATACAAAACCAAGTACCAGATTCTTTTACACACAGTCCCACCGCCTCTTCTAATTTCTCTCCCCCTTTTCCCTTTATAACATTCTTCTTTTCACTCTTCACTATTTTTTCTCAAAATCAAAAACAAACCGAAAACCCAACAAGCAATTTCAATTTCAATTTCATCCCACCTAACAGTTAATCACGTATTCGCCTCAAGGTTCCATTAGCAGATTAACCCAGAAACCAAATTCGATGCAAACAATGACTGAAAATGCATTCTTAATGCTGTCGGATGATGTTGTTCTCAAAATTTTCTACAATCTGGAGGAAGATCCACGAAACTGGGCTCGACTCGCTTGTGTTTGCACCAAGTTCTCATCTTTGATGCATAGCATTTGTTGGAAAACCAAATGCTCCCAAACTATCCCTTCCCTCGTCTCCGATCTTCTATCCAGCTCCTCCTCCAGCTCCACCGCTCCTCCCGGCGGCTGGGCCGCCCTCCACAAGCTTTCCGTCTGCTGCCCGGGTCTTCTCCACTCTGGCGTCCTCCTTGAAAACTCCGATTTTGGGCTCGAACGTGAACTGGGTCCCGACGAGAATTATCAAAATTCAAAATTGTTTCATGTGGGTCAGACCCAAACAATGGTATCTTTTTCTGCTCCTAGCAAGGTCGTTGATAATAGTAGTAATTCAAATGTTTATGTTTCTGGGTCTGATGGTGCTTGGTCGTTATACGATGATCTGTATTATGATACTATTTCTAATGCTTCTGAATCTCAGGATTTAATTAATAATAAACCACCTGAGATTACTGGAGAGCCGCCCAAAGAGGGTGTTGTTGTTGTTAAGACAGCTTCTGATTTTCCTGTATGTAAAAGGAGAAAGGTTTGCAGATCATTGAAGTCTCATTTCGCTTCTGGTGTTTGGAATCTGAGCCGTGAACAGGGTAATAAGTTGTTGGCTAGTCGATTTAGAGGAGATTGTTTATATATTTGTGATTGGCCTGGTTGTGTTCACATTGAAGAGAAGCGGAATTATATGCTCTTTAGGGGTATTTTCAAGAATTTCAAGAGGTCGAGGGTATGGAGGACAATTAGTGATGGAGATCGGAGCAAGATTGATTTGAACTGCGCGTTTTGTTCTTGTAAGCAGACTTGGGATCTGCATTCGTCCTTCTGTTTGAGACGGGTTTTTGGGTTTCATGATGATGGAGATCCTGTTGTTCGAGCTTATGTTTGTGAGAATGGGCATGTTTCTGGAGCCTGGACTGACTGGCCTTTGTACACTTAACTTGCTTAGCTTGGCGATTTCCAGTCAAATAAAGATGCAATTTGAGACAAAGTTTGGTATTTGAACTTCTGCGCATCAAGTTAATTTCTTTCTTAGATTATAAGATTGTCATGTGTCTCTATTGATTAAATTGAGATATATTATTAAAACAATTGAATGGTTTAGAATTTGGTATGTGTGAGAATTGTTATTTATTTTGTTGACGTGCTCGATCTAAGTTTTTTTTATCCCTTGATTGGTGATGTAATGTTGAATCCTAAAATGCAACCTGAGGTTGAAGAGATTCCGTGATCTATTGATTGGTGACCATTTTTTATATCTAAATTTAACTGTGCTTTCTTAATTAGATTTTTCTGGTTACTGTGTGATCTCCTGCTGATGGAAGGAATACCAGTTATATAATTTTAGGGGTTTGATATTTCCTCAAGTAAAAGTGGAATTTTCGCAAGGTTCTCTTCATATGAATATTAAGTGGATCCCACACTCGTGAAGACTGTGGAGTGGAAATAACAATTCCCTAATTATCTTCATTTGGTTATCGATTAATGGTTAAATCGCAATATGAACAGTTTATGATGTTCTTTTCAATTTGTCAGCTAGTTCAATCATGACAATAATGGCAAAACTAACTGGTTCCATGAGATGAATTAGTTACACAATTCACAAGTTTGATATCAAATTATTTTTGGTCATCTTGTGTTTCCTTATCCGTGTAGTAAGTTTCGGGGGTTGGGGGCAAAAAATTAGGTGGTAGTAGTGCCTGTGTCTTCATACCCTATTTTATATCCACTAGCATAGTCAAGTGGTTGAAGTCGTGGACAACTAGGAACAACAATTTTCTCCCAGACTTGTCTTTGTGGAACCTGTGGGTCTGTCTTTTTGCCTGCAATCAAGGTTTGAATACACGGATTACGCCATGTTTGTTCTTGGCAGGCAAGGCCTCAATTAATGATTGTAACAGAAACTTCATAATGCACTGCAGCAGCGTGACCTAGGCCTGGGGAATTCTCTTGCTTTTAAAGGTAATTCTTTTGATGGGATGCAGCTTCAAGGAGATGATCTATCTCATTTGTGATGCTAAAATGTAGATTATCACACTTTTGCCATCATGATTGTATAACCTGCAGAAAGCACACAAAATGTGCAGTTTTCTTTTCATTTTGCTTCATATGTATGGTCCTCTACTTATTGTAGTTAGGTCCTATGCCAAAGCTCACTGCTTGTGGTAGTTTTAATTAGAACAAGATTATACAATTTTTCAAGAGAACATGCCGGTAACTGATAAATAGATATGTGGAACTCTTTGTTCTGTTAAGCTAGAACTAGATTGATTCTTAGTGTTTTGGGATACTTGAACTACGGTTGTAGAGATCATCTTCTTAATGGCTTCTTTAATATTCCCTCTCTTCTCAACAGGATGACCTAAAATACAATTGTTTATATCCTCAAAAGGATAGACCAAGGTACATAAAGTAAAGGGCAATCCCTTTAACTTTGGTTATTTACCTTGACAGTATTGATTTATCTTTTTTGTTTCAAAGTCTAAGCCATTAGAGATGGAGGAGGAGGAGATATTGAGCTATCCAGTTAAGAGGCAACATATCAATTCTCTGCATCAGATATTGTAGAATCGGTAATAATTGGCATAGGTTTGTGTTGGTCAATCTTTTAGTTATACTAGAGTCCAATGGAAAGCTGTTAATTCAATAGAAAAATATAAGCATACAGTGTGTGCTTATCAATATACAGCTTGGTGATTACATGGGGGAGGTAGGAGATTGCTAAGATCTTTAACCTATGAGTCAAGATATCTTTAAAATCTCTTTTCTTCTTCATAGTTGAGATTGTTCCATCAAAATTAGTCTGTTCTGGATTCTGATCTGACGTAATTTAGAGTCTGATATTGGTATCTGGTTGGTTCCTTTTGTTTTCTTTTTTGGGTTTTTGCATGAATTGGTTCAGTAATGCTAAAGCATACGAGTTTGCGTTTGGATTGGAGTAATGAAGTTGCGATTAGAATGAAAAAAATTGTGTTCGGTTCCTTGGGCGAGGGAGAACATGGAATAACTCATTCTATTCCGCTCTTTATTCCATTCCTTCAATCTAACATTCATATTTCAGTTTGGACCAAACGGAAAATACAAGCCGAGTAAAAGACTAGAAAGATGTGAATGTTGGATAGAGTGGCTTGAGCCTGTTCCTACTTCCTAACATAAACAACATCCTTTCAGTTGCCATTGTTGGATGGAACTTGGTTTTTACATTATTAAAAGTCACTACTTTAAATTTTCTGTTTTATTTTTTAAATGACAGAAAAAAGATGCTAACATAACATTTTCAGTAGCTAATCAAAAAAATAAAAATAGATGGCAAGTGTTAATAAGGACAGTATTATATGTAGTAGTTTTGTAACAATTAATTTGATTATAATAAAAATAATAATAATAATATCAATTTACTAATTTAATATTTTTTTCTCCGTAATATAATCCTTATTGGGCTTTTTATGTAATGTTAATATTCAAGAATTAAGGGTAAGGTTAAATAAATGAAATAAAAAACTGATATGATAAAAGGAGAAAGAAAGGTGCAAAATACAAGCAAAGACAATCAACATGATCACCTCAGATTTTTTATTTATTTTTTTATTATTCAAATAAAACAACTACTTTGAACTGAAAATTATAACATTACATGTTTAGAAATTTTTGAAATAAAAATGTTTGCATTTTACATACAAAAAGAAGGAGAGAGATTGCATTTAACTTAGTTAGACGTAATAATTTATTGAAAATAACTTTTCTAGTTGTATATACTTTGTGTTGGGCCATAATCCTTTTCTTTAATGGACTCCTCCTTTGGATTATGTTATTCTTGTCCTGATTGGTCCGAATGATTTGAGCCCAATTACTTGATTATTTCGTTGTGTCCTTTGGGTTGGATCCCAGGTTGTTTTGGCCATTTTTCCATTATTTGAACAAATGCATTGAATTGACCCATTATTCAAATTACCACTTAATCCAACTTTGTGCCAGAATCATTATGCCAAATAATAGTTGACTACTATATACGCCTTTTCTGCATGGCATTAATGAAGATGGGACTCGAATGATGCATGGTGGCAAAGTGTAAGACCTCAACTTTTATAAATAAAGATGAATTTTTCTATAAATATTATTTTTGAATATTATGGAATAAATTTGATATAATGTTATAGTTGTGGGTAATATTTATAAATTTTTTGCAAAAGTATGCAAGTTGTTATAAAATATTCGTTTTGGTGGGGAATATTCTTTTTGTTAGGAATATTAAATACAATGGCTCAATCATTGGTGGACCCCAATGTAAATTATTGTCGGATTGAGAAAGCGATAAAAATATTTTATAAAAATAACGGCGGAGGTGTTCACAGTTAAAAAAGCATTGAACTACCCGATTGGTAAAAAGTACGATGTCTGGCGTAGTTGCGTAGTAAGATCTGGATTGATTATTGATGCTTACGTGAGAAGTCACCATTTATGCTTCAATTATTACATGAAGAATTCACTGATCATATCTCTTATATTATTGATTCAATTATTATCACACAAGATCATCATCGTATAATATGTTATAGTATTAAATCAATAATTGAGACGACAAGTTATAAATGATTAATAATTGTTGAAAGATTAAATATGTGTTGATGAAAAAAAAATGATTTGTGGTAAGTTTGATTATTTTATGGGGGCTCGTATGTCATCATCTAAGAGTCTCTTCGTCGATAAGTAATTACCTTGTGAATAGTATTTACCTTCGTCGATAGTAATTACCTTCGTCGATAGTAATTACCCTTGTGAATAGTATTTACCTTCAATTCGATAGTAATTACCTTCGTCAAATAGTAATTACCCCTTGTGAATAGTATTTACCTTCCGTCGATAAGTAATTACCTTCGTCGATAAGTAATTACCCTTGTGAATAGTATTTACCTTCATCGATAGTATTTACCTTCGTTAATAGTAATTACCTTTACCGGACGTCGAACCACTTGTCGTTTCACATTACAGTGCGTCGAACCACTTGTCGTTTCACATTCAAAGCGTCAAACCGATTCGTCAAGCCACTTGCTTTTCACACTAAGCGGTCTTTAAGCTAGAAATCTTCTATAAATAGAGGCCCAGGCTTCATTATTTTTCACTTAATTCATTCAAGCTATAGAGAGAAAGTATAGAGAGAATAAGAGAAAGAAGAAGAGTATTTTGTTACTAATCGCCAAGTAGATTCAATCTCCTACCAAATGTAAGGGGTGTTATTCTTTCTTATTCATGAAGAGAAGCTGTTGTTATTCCATCGCTTATTATTCATTGGAATAACTTTGTATAAGTGGTTTACCCTATACTTGGTGACATTCTTCTATTATTCGCATTGGAACATCCATGCGTGTGTTTTACAGGACTGGTTAAATCTTTATTATTATTACATTGGAACATCACATGCGTGTGTGTTTTACAGGACTGGTTAAAATCTTTATTATTCTGTTGGAACATCACGCTCTCAGTGTTTTTTACCGGACACGGTTAAAATCTTTATTATTCGTTGGAATATCCTATCGTGTGTTTTACAGGATGCGGTTCCATCTTTATTATTACATTGGAACATCCCAGCCGTCGGTGTGAATTTCACGACTGGTTCCGTTATTTATTATTACATTGGAATAACTTTTATGCATGCTTGATCTATCGCATGCATGGTGATTTCTTTTGTTATTCCATTCTTTATTATACCCGGTTGGTTAAAACTTTGACTTATACTCCATGAAATTAGTAGAATATCCTCGATATTTGCGTTTCATCCAAAGATCTTTTCATGAAAATATTCTTCCGATCATTCTTGAATTTTACTCTACAAAAGCAAGATCATGTTGACAATTTGGACGTTAATAATTCTTTGGATAAAATAATTCTTGAACTTGTTTTATTGAATTCTTATATCATTGTCATCATCCTCATGTTTATATTTTTTTGAAAGTCATACGTGGCACAGAAGTGTATAGATGGACTTGGTATGATTATGATGAGAGACTATTGATTGTGTAATCACGACCGTAATGTTACAAATGATGTGATAAAAATCCTCGATGGTAGTAGTGCATTGATGGGACGATTGTTGGCATGATCATGACCATTAATGAATACACAAATATTCTTGGCCCGTAGTGCATGAATAATTGTGGTCGTGATACTAAAGAATATCCTTGGCCGTAGAAGTGCGGGGTGATTCGATGATGTGAAATATTTATTAAAGCTAAGTCTCAAATTTATAAACAAATGATGAAAAAACCTTTTAAAGCCTAAAAGATAGTAGACTTTATTTTCTACTTGACTCTTTTAATGGATTACGATATTCACCGCAGATTAAATGGTTTGTCTATTGTATTTTATCGGTTTAACATTATTGAAGACTATTGATAATTTATTTCGCATTATCTTAGTCATAATATTTCTTCTTGGGCTAGTTGAGCTCACCCTTTCTTTCACCGTTCTTCTCTTGAAATGATAAAATATTTGGGACGAGTCTGGGAAAGCAGTGATGGTCCGAAGATAGCATTAGTAGTCCTCACTATTACGTAAAATAGTGTGATAATAATCAGTAATGAGGACTTTTTATTTGAGTTTGTATAATATCTAGTAGACGATATTTGTATTTAAACTCACAGTTTATGTCGTATTATACACGACAGTTATGTTAATAAGTTGTTTTTAAATTCTGTACCATGTAAGTGTCGACCCAAGATGGGTGATGTATACCTAATTTTGGGGGCGTCACACAAAGAGTGGTAGCAGGTGAGGAAGTAAGCTACATACTTTCGGCTGAAATGACCGGGAGTGGGGGAAAAGGTGTCAGGAGGTGATGGGTGGCACGGTAAACCGGGATTGGAGTACGTATGGGGCTAAGATCACAAAAGAGGTAAGTATCAAAATATTACACACAATCATATTATTACTCTTTCTCAGACATTAGATATTATTTTCTCTCCATTGTTAACCTTGTGATCGCCGATACTGACTCTCACGCCGGAGCTATCCCCTGACGGTCAGACCGTTAAGCTTTTGGTGTTGACTTGTTGAAATGCGGGGATATCGGGACGCGTCTTGGTGATTGGGGACGTGGAGAAAGATCTTGGCGTTAACATTGGTGCGCTAGAAGGAGGGGTGAGTTCTAGTGTCCCGAGTATTTTTCAATCACAAACCTGTGTTTGTTTCTACGTCGATATTCATGGTAAAGAGTAGAACACCACATTCGAAGAAGAAGGCGGTAGAGGGTCGCCAAATGAATCGACACCACGAAGTGTCTGTCGAGGATCGTTTGGGGACCCGTGATAAGTGTTCATGCCAAAGACAACGTCGTCAAACAATCACATGAAGATTTTCAGTCGAAGGCGATGGGCAAGGCTAAGCGTAAGCTAGTCTTCCCGTGGAGAAAGCGTCGCCGTGGTGGGAAGCGAGTAGAAGGCACCTCGCGCTAGAACTTGATAATGTCACAAGAGATGATCAAGACGAAAAGGCTTCACGACTAGCTAAGATGGCAGATGAAGCGGATAGAGCTATGGAAGTACTCGTGAAGCAGCGACAGGATAGCTGAGTAGATGGCTCGGATGGCAGAGTTGAGGGATGAAGAGTTCGATTATGATCGGTCCAAGAGCTAGGAGGCACCGAAGTGGGAAAGAAACCTGCTCATTCGGGATTTGAGAGTCTCGGGGCGAACTCGAGAAAGAAGAAGATCCCATAGCCCTACTCCTCAAAGATCGAAGAGGCACATCACCTATCGATTCTAAGGAGCAGGGTCGGAAAGAACGAAGAGGTCGATCCAGATATCACACTCCTGAGACCACAAAGAAAGCACTTGTTGTTGCACATTCTCGCCATAGTGCCCTAGTTCAGAGACGAAGTATATCTGGAGATCGTACTCAGAGAGTCTCATCGAGGTACACCACCCTGTGGACACTCGCCATCGTAAAAGTCCTCCTAGAGTTGAAGGCTCTATTATAAGAAACCGGTCCACTCAGAGAAGGAAGGAGTCACCGAAAAAAGAAGCATCATCTCAACCAGAAGGTGTGGAGTATCTGGTTAAAGAGTTAAAAGAACTTCGGAGCGAACAAGTAAAAAATAAAACGAAGGATACTTGCCGGGAAAGAAGGCATCCTTTTTTCCGCGGAGATTCTTAAAGAAAAAGTCGACCCCACCAAGAAGTTGCCCCATATCGAAAGTTATGATGGATCGGGGATCCACTACGACCACCAAAGCGCTCAATCGATCGATGGATTATTATGACTTTAGCGATGCTGCTAAGTGTCATACTTTTGTCACAACGCTCAAAAAGGATGCCCGGCAGTGGATGGGGACTTTGCCCTTGGATTCAATTTCATCTTGGGCAGACATGTGCAGTAAATTTCATGCTCGCCGGGAGCTTGAAAAAGAAGGAAAGCTAATCGTTCGTTGGCCCAGTCGACGCAAGATTCGAATGAGTCTTTGGGCCAATATGTGAAGCGGTTGCGTGAAGCAGTCGGCCAAGTGGACAGACTGAACGATCTACAAGCTGTTGGATTGTTTCAAAATGGGTTAGATCTGGTCAAATCAGAGAAGTTGGTGAAGAAGTTAATGTTTCATCACCAAGAAGAGTCTTCTTTGAAGCCTTGACAAAAGTGAAGGCTATATCGTGGTGGAGGAAGACATGGACGTTTAGCGTCCTTCTTGAATCGCTTAAAGAGAGAGATCGGGACGATGTAAAACTGAGACCGAAGAAGAAGAATGAAGGGAATAAAGACCGCTACGAAGGCGGGTCGAAGAGATATAACAATTGGAGACAAGGTGGAGGACGTTCGTCCGCTCCAGCCCAGAGAGTGAATAGGACGTACACAGCACTTAACACAGACAGGGCTGTTATCTTGGATCAGATTAAGAATCAACCTATCTTCGAGCCACCTCGAGATAACATTAAGCCCGGAAAAGGAAATTCTCGTAAGTATTGTGATTACCATCAAGCTTTGGGTCACGATACGAACGACTGTGCTAGTTTGAAGGACTTTATTGAAAGAAAGGTACAAGGTGGGGATTTAATCCAGTATGTGGCTGCCAGAACTAATCAACAACAGACGGATGGTGCATTCCTAAATTTCAACTAGTTCAAATAAGCGTTGCCGGCTCGGAGCGACTGCAAGGCATGTGATAGATGTCATCACCGGGGTGCCACAGCGGACTTCGTTGAAAAGAAGCGGCAGAAGTTACTTGGATTCGATCATGTCGGTGGCGGGTACCCTCAAGAGGACAGCACCTTATTCAATCTGGTAATCTCCTTTATCGATGAAGATTACCTTCGGAAGTCATCAAACCGCACGCGAGGATCATTCAGTCGATCGCGCATGGGTTCGGTGGATATGAAGCGAATGATGGTGGATAATGGGTCTTCTGTAGATATTCTGTATGCCCACGCTTATCAGAGGATGCACCTAGATGGGCGGAAGATGGAGATAGGGCAGGAGGCTCCTTTGTATGGTTTTAGTAACGACCCGGTTAAGGTGGCTGGAACCATTGAACTACCGGTCATCTTCGGAACGGCCCCCCAACAGGTAGAAATTATTTGTAAATTTTATGTTGTGCATGTAGATTCTGCTTATAATGCTATTTTGGGAAGGCCTACTTTAATTGCTTTGCAAACTGTGACCTCAATTCCTCATTTCAAAATCAAATTTCTATGGCTCATGGGGTTGGTGAGGTGAAAGGGATTTGGATCCGGCGGAAGGTGTTATAGAACGCCTTTGTGATCACTTCGGAATTGGGGTATCAAGCGAAGCAGACCATGGCGATAGAGATCGAACCCTTCACGGAGAGTAGTTCCGAACCATTGGTCATGCCAGCTGAAGAAACGGAGGAGATAGAGCTCATCCCGGGCAAAGTGAACAAGACAGTGAAAATAGGTTCGGGTCTGCCGGAACCTCTCCGGACGAACCTCATGGAGCTCCTGCAATGCTATGTTGACATTTTCGCATGGGAACCTCAGGATATGCCAGGAGTAAGCAGGGATATCGCTGAGCATCGGTTGGAGGTGGACCCGTCAAAAAAACCAGTCCAATAGAAGAGGAGGATCTTTGCACCTGAACGTCAGCGAATCATTGATGAAGAGATTGCAAAACTGTTGGCAGCTGACTTCATCTTCGAGATCGACTACCCCACAATGGATGGAAAATGTGGTGCTGGTTCAGAAACAGAATGGTAAATGGAGAGTCTGCATCGACTATACCGATCTAAATAAAGCTTGTCCAAAGGATTTCTACCCACTGCCCCACATCGACCAACTCATCGATGCCAATTCGGGGTATGCTTTGTTAAGTTTCATGGACGCATTCTCTGGATATCATCAAATTTCCATGTGTAAAGAGGATATACCGAAGACAGGCGTTCATTACGCATCGCGTTAAAGTATATGCCTATAAGAAAATGACTTTCGGCCTCATCAATGCCGGAGCCACATACCAGAGGATGATGAACCATGTCTTCAGATATCAGCTGGGCAAGAATATGGAGGTATACGTGGACGACATGATCGTCAAAAGCATGTTGGTGCATAAACATTTGGATGATTTAGAAGAATGCTTTCAGACAATTTGTCATCACAATTTGAGATTGAACCCCACTAAGTGCACCTTCGGTCTAGGGGCTGGCAAATTTCTAGGTTATCTTGTCAGTCAGAGAGGAATTGAAGCCAATCCAGAGAAGATTCAAGCGATCCTGAACATGAAGACTCCTCAGTCATTTAAAGATGTTCAACGTTTGACTGGAAGGATTGCAGCTTTAAGGAGGTTCATGTCCAAGTCGACAGAAAGATGTTTGCCGTTCTTTGATACGTTGAAAGGGCCAAAGAATGCAAAGACGTTCCAATGGACTTCGGAGTGCGAGGACGCCTTTCAGAGCATCAAGTCTTATTTATCTTCGACGCCTTTGTTGGTGAAGCCCGCTCCTGCTGAGCCTCTATATTTATACTTAGCAGCTAGTTCGTTAGCAGTACAAGCAGTTTTGGTGCTTGAAGTTGAAATGTGACACCAGATTTATTATGTAAGTCGTGTCCTTCGGGATGTTGAAACAAGGTACCCAAACATCGAAAAAGTTTGCTTTTGCTTTAATCAACGCTAATCGAAAACTTAGGCAATACTTCGTGGTAGATTGGTAATAGTATACAGATCGACCTTTGAAGAAGATTATGGGCAAACCCGAGTCTGGGGAGATTAGGTGCATGGACGATGGAGTTGTCCCAATTTTTCATTGAATATCATCCCCGAACCGCCATCAAAGGGCAAGCTTTGGTTGATTTTGTAGTTGAATGCTCGTTTTCGAAGGCGATGAAGTTATAATGAAAGTGAAGGATCAGACAGAGTCGTTCTGATTCTTCAATGAAGCGAGTTCGTGGACGTTGTATGCAGATGGAGTCTTCTACCACAGACGTCGTGGAAGCGAGGATTATTCGATGAGTGGGAGGATTCAAGGTGCAAGAGAGTTATAAGATTTCGGTTCAAAGCGACGAACAACGAAGCTTAGTATGAGGCGGTACTCGCGAGGTTACGATCGCAAAAGAGTCTTGAAGTGCAAAGAATAGTCATCTTGGTGATTCTCGTTAGTCGTTAGCAACTTTTGGAGAAATGAAGTTCGAGGCCCAAGAATGATCAAATATTTAGCGAAATTGAAGGAACAACTTCAATATTTCCAATCCTACGAGTTTCGGGGTCGGCGTAATAACAATTCCATTCTTGATGACTCTCCAAATTAGCCACTACGGATGTTAACGTCTTTGATGGGTCGGTTTACTTAGAAATTTTGCAACATCCTAAAGTGTTCATCATGAATCGGTGATGTGCATTGACCGAACCAACTGCTGGTTGACTCCATATATAGAGTATCTAGCAGATGGCGTCTTACCTTTGGATCGGATGCTAGCAAGAAAATCAAGTATAAGAGCGCTTAATTTTGTTCGATTGATGGGGATCTGTTAGAAGGGCTTTTCATCTCCTTCATTGAAATGCGACTCCATCCGAAGTGAATATGCTCTCCGAGAAGTATATGAAGGCATCGTGGCGACTATATGGCGGCTAAGTCATTAGCCTATAAAGTACTTCGTCAAGGGTACCATCTTGGCCTACCATCTTCAAGAAGCGAATCGAATACGTCAAGAAGTGCGAGAAGTGTCAACTCAGCGATCGATCCACATCGGTCATCGTAAGAAGAGCTATACTCGATCTTATCTCCTATACCCTTTTGCCGTGCGGGGGTTGATATATTTGGGTCCACTCACCCAAAGCAAAAGGTCAAGTCGGTTTTGTTATAGTTACCATCGACTATATGACCAAATGGGTAGAAACAAAGCCACTTAGGTTAATAACGAAACAGGAATGCTTGAAATTTTTGAAAGAATCAGTAGTATTTCGTTTCGGGATTCCTAAGGTGGTAATATCGGACAATGGACGTCAGTTTGTGGGATCGAAATTTGAAGCATTTTTGAAAGAACTGGGGATCCAGCACAGAAAGACTTCAGTAGCTCATCCTCAGTCAAACGGATAAGTTGAAGTGACCAATAGAACGCTAATGAATGGGATCAAGCGCAGATTGGACGAAGCCAAGGGCAGATGGCCAGAAGAGCTACTTAGCGTGTTATGGGCTTACCGAACTACTCCGAGGACTACAACGGGGATTCACCTTTCAGATTGGCTTATGGAATGCGATGCCTTAGTCCAGTTGAAATTGGATCTCCAAGTCTTAAGTTAATCAATTCAAAGAGATCTGATGAGGAAGGGCTTAAAGCCAATCTTGATTTGCTTGAGAAAGTCGGAGAAATAGCCTTAATCAAATTGGCGAATTTATCGTCAAGAGTGGCCAAACATTATAATAAGGGGTAAAGTTTGTGAGTTGAAGTAGGAGATTTTGTCCTCGAGAAGCCAAGCATCTACACCTCGTAATCTGGGAAAGTCGATGCTTGGCCCGGGAAGGACCGTATGAAATCTTTGAAGTGTCAAGCCAGGGGACTTATCGGTTGAAGGCATTAGATGGGTTAACAATTAAAAATACTTGGCACTCTGGGAGGCTTAGGAAGTACTTTCAGTAAAAATGATGTCAGTACATTGGAAGTCTGTAAATATTTATGTCATCATCAATAAAGTTCCTTTTTCTCAAACGAATCTTGTCTTCGTTCTTGATCGATTTAAGTGGTGTAAGGAGGTTGGAGGACTCGTGGCCGACCATTCGATGGTAGCCTTAATGGCGGTGGACCTTATGGGTTTGTCGGGGCCCCTTGGTGAAATGCAAACGCCATCCTTAAGACATTGTCGCCCTACTGCGTGGTAAGGCAATTGTCGACACTTAGACCTATGTCGGGCCCTTCGTGGTAAGCAAGTGTCATCCTTAAGACGTTGTCGCCCTGCGTGGTAGGGAATTGTCGACACTTAGACCTTGTCAGCCCCTTCGTGGTGGCGAGTGTCATCCTTAAGAGCGTTGTCGAGCCTCGCGTGGTAGGCAATTATCGACACTTAGACCTTGTCGTGCCCTTCGTGGTAAGCAAGTGTCATCCTTAAGACGTTGTCAGGCCCTGCGTGGTAGGCAATTGTCGACATCTAGACCTTGTCAGACCCTTCGGGGTAGGCAAGTGTCATCCTTCAGACCTTGTCAGGCCCTTCGTAGTAGGCAAGCGTTGTCCTTCAAACTTTGTCGGGCCCTTCGTGGTAGACAAATGTCATCTTTTGGTTTTGTTAGGCTTTTCGGGGTAAACAAATTCCTAATGAAGCAGATTTGTCTCACACTTTGGTAACTAATAAGTATCCCTTTACTTTATTACCTAAAATTTTTCTAAGTGTCGAGTTCGGAATGCCTTATTATTTAACTTCATCTTATCTGTTAAATGACATATTTAGTTGTTAATTAACAGTTCGAGTTCAGTTCATGAAAGAGTTTGTGCATCTTTCCAGTCAAATTAATATTGGAGTATTGGCAGAAGGTAAATGCACCAAAGTCATAATGGGTGAAACTACTTTTTCATTGATATTCAATCTGATTACAATATTAGATAATTTTTACAAGTCCTATAAATTAAAGAAAGAAAAATAACAGAAATCTTCACAAATATTCTTTAATAAAACCAAGGAAAAACAAGAGCATCAGCTTCAGGCGTCATCTTTGTCATCTGAAGAGTCGAGCAAGGATGGATCCGCGTTGGCTGCAATTAGCTTCTCCTTGCCACGACTTTGGCAGAGCTCGTAGCTTTCAGAGTATATCTTCATTATTTCCCCATTGATCTCATCCGAGTTCCGATACTCTTCACAGATTTGTTTGCGAAGGTCATCGGTCAGAGGAGGCCCAAGGTCCCGAAGAGCCTTAAGTTCTCGAATTTCTTCTTCAAGCTTTTGCCGTTTATTCAGATGACGAGTTTCTGCCACCTCTAGTTTTTGGATGGCCTTGGTCAAGAGTTTAGCATCAGCCTTTAATTCCTTGATCTTCTCCATCCTTATCTCGCTCCTCTGAACCAAGTCAACATTCATTTTGACGATCTCCTCGTACTGTGCTTTAGTTTACTTTAGTTCTTCATTGGATGCCTTCACATCTCCCTTGGCTTGGGCTAACTCTTTTTGAAGCCCTTCATTTGTATGAAGAACTCATTCGCGTTGAGTCTTTTCCCTAGCCAAGGCAGACTTCAGAAGGGCATTCTCCTTCCTCAGAGCCTCTTCCTCGGATTCAGCCTCGAGGGACCTCGGACGCAGACGCCGAACACAAAGACATTAAATCATGCATGTACATTATTATTTGATCAGTTTTTAGATGTATAAGTATGAAGATAAATTCGAAAATAAAGGAGAAAACCGTTTACCTTCGCCAGGTAGCTCATGCCTTCGCTGAGTAAATCCCCGTTCGAACTGTTCCCGAATCGATGATCATCGGTTTCACGAATGAAGGCATTGAACAGTTGAAAGGGAAAATGGGCATTAAATCGAGGCCACATGGTCGGAGAGGCCATAGCGTCCTGCTGGAATTCGGCAGTCGTTTGTCTTGGAGGAGAAGGCGGGGGTTGATTGCGAACTGGCGAGGGATCCACATGTATAGTTTCGGGAGAAGAAGATCGAACGGGAGTGGGTTCGGGTCGGCGGAGGTGCGGAAGATGAACAGGATGGTGTCTCTGTTGGATGTTTCCTTTTCGGGAGGGATGGGGACAGATCCGGTCGGTTCATCATCAGGCACTTGGATTTCTGTGGGGTTTATTGGAGGGATGTCAGCCGAAGACGAGGGAACTCGGAGCTCTTCGGCAGTCAGGGGGGGTTATCTTTGTTCTTATCTTCTTCACACAAAGAACCTTTGCCCGATCGTGCAAAGGAATGTCGAGCAGACTCCTCTTCACCGGGATAGATTCAGAAGTTGCAGGATTGGGGTTGGGTGCTGGGGCTACTTCGGGAATTGCTTCCGGATCACTTTCAGGGTTTGTTTCCGGTTGGATGGATTTGGATTTTTTGGCGGATCTTTTTCTTCGGCGGGGTCTAAGGGATTCTTCGGGTATGTTGGGCTCATCGGTCTGGGGTTCATCATTTTAAAGGGAAGTAGTTGGTGGATCGGTGACAGGGGATCAGCCCGGGAAGATTCTTCAGTCGGATGCTCTTCGCTCGCATCCGTATTCTTCCCTGCCAAAAAATCTTCCAGATCTTTCACTTTCAAAGAAGTTGGTTTGATCAGAGACACTGCAAAAAATCATATATCAGAACCCGTATCACTTATATATCTCAAAAATTATGTTACAAAGTTGTTCGAAACTTACATTTGTGGTCATATAGCCAGGCTTGTTTGGTCAGAAGTGTAAAACTCCATTCTTTTGGAGGAATCTTCTTCAAAAAATCTGCCATCTCCCTCACACGCTCTTCGGAGATATCTCCAAAGTCAGCAGAGACCCGATCAGAGGTGGTCTAATCTAGAAGAGAAGAGATTTCGGGTCCCGTGACAAAAAACCACTTCTCATGCCAACCTCATTCTTTGGAAGGGGGTATCCATCGTGAGGTCTCCTCTCGAATCTGTGTTAGGTCGAGGAGACTGCTTACTCAACATTTTAAAGCCTCGTTCTCGAGACCTACCGCAGAAGAAAGGTGAAGAAGATGTCAACGAAGGGAGAAATCCCTAATTCATAATGAGAAGGCAATGAATGCGGGGATGTGGATGTAGGAATTGGGCACTAATCGAAAGCAAAGCCCACTCCTATAAACCACAGGAGGTAACGACAAAAAAGCATGGAGGGTAGCGAACCCCTTTTCCGTAAAAAAAGTGGTATGGGACCCACCCAACCGTCCGGTCATTTGACATACGCTTCTTGGGAGCGGGGAGCCCTTATAAGATACATGTCGGGAATCGATAACGAGTCCGGAGGATACGTATCTCAGATTCCGTGACGGAGGAGGGGATGTTGGCATGAGGAAATTGTTCCCCGTCCTTGAAGAAGTCAGAAGGTGGTGCAGAAGGGATCAAAGGTGGATTTCCTCCCATGGTTGTTGAAGATTGAGGGTTGGAACTCGAACCCTCTTGGTTAGGGTTTGGATTGGGGGAGATGGTGTTAACAGGAGTCACGCGAAGGGGAGAGTTTTGGCTAGAGTTCACAGTCACCATTGTTGAGATTTTGTAAAACAGAGGAGAAGAAAGCTCAAAGGTTCAAATTTCAAATTAGCAGGTAAAACCGTCAGAATTAGTAAAGTTTACCTTTTATACTGACGGTTACACGGTAATCGAGGGCGACACATTTAATGCACAACAATGATGGTGAATTGGAAGAGGTTTCGTCCATTTTTGGGTCTAAATATCTTCACCTGAGTGGACTTGTGTCTATTGGGCCTCCCATTTCTGTTTCTGATGTCAATTTGGACCGATTTTGTTGGGCTTTGGTGAGTTTCACTTTGAACCTCTTGTGATTTATCATAATTCGTTATGTCCTGGGCCTATACTGTTTATAGTCTTTCATTAAACATCCCATTTTAATAAAAGACTGAGGAAATGTCAGCCATAATCCTTTTCCTTAACGGCCTCCCTGGATTATGTTATTCTTGTCCGATTGGTCCGAATGATTTGGGCCCAATTACTTGATTATTTCGTTGGGTCCTTTTGGGTTGGATCCAGGTTGTTTGGGTCATTTTCATTATTTGGGCCAAACCATCGAATTCGCCCATTATTCAAATCGCCACTTAATCCAACTCGACCCAGAATCATTATGCCAAATAATAGTTGATTACTATGTCTCCGCCACCTTTCAGTATGGCATTAATGAGGATGGGACTTTCAGACGATCGGCGGTGGCAAAAGAGTAGTAGCGGTGAGGAAGTAAGCTACATACTTTCTTTGAAATGACCGGAGTGGGGAAAAGGTGTCGAAGAAGTGATGGGTGGTACGCAAAACCGGATTAGATACGATGGGGCTAAGATCACAAAAGAGGTAAGTATCAAAATATTACACACAATCATATTATTACCCTCTCTCGGATATTAGATATTATTTTCTCTCCATTGTTAACCTTCATGATCGCCGACATCGACTCTCACGGGTTTATCCTCGACGGTCAAAGCCGTCAAGCTTTTTAGTGTTGACTTATCGAATCATGGGATATCTGGACGCGTCTTGGTGATTGGGACGTGGAGAAAGATCTTGGCGTTAACACTTTGCAAAACCTTGCTATATTTTAAAAAAAAAAGAAAAGAAAAATAAGTAAAACTCTCATAAAAGTTGGACTGTGAGTATTCATCCTATTAAAAATAACAGATATACTGAATTTCGCAAGTCTCTTTTTCATGTATATTATTCAATCTTATATAATACTTATTATTCTGTTCTACTTATTAATTTCAATACAAAATATGGGTCTAAAATGTTATATGCAACTATACTCTTGACTACTTTTTCTAATTAAGGGGTGAAAATGCTACTCCCTCATCTCCATTATATAATATATGAGGTTTATGACATAATTATACATATTAAGAAATTTTATTAATAATAATGTTGATTTAAAATTTTATTATTATTATTATCATGCATTAATTAATTATTCACATTTTTTCTTCTCGATATATATAAAATAACGACTTATATTATTATTATTATTATTATAAAACATCAAGAGAGTAATAATGATTGGAAGGACAAATTTGTCTTTACACAAAGAGATGAAAAGCTTAGCAACGAACGGCTTTAGAAGAGCAGAAGGAACAAAATAGAAATATGGATAACGATACTACTACTACCACAGGAACAGGAGTATATTAGTGACGACAGTTAATACTACTACAATACTCCCCTCCCCTCTCCTCTCACCATAATAATACTATAATAATAATAATAATAATAATAATAATAATAATGTGGAACTGGAACTGGAACTGGAACTGGAACTGGAAGCTGAGATTTTCTCTTTCCTTAACTCTTCTTTTTCTAATTATTAGTAATTTGAGGCAAGTATTAATGGTGGACAATTTTAGCAGGGATGACTTTCCAAATGACTTTATTTTTGGCTCTGGAACTTCTGCCTATCAGGTCAGCTAATTCTCTCTCCTCTACTCCCATCTTAATTCCTCCACACACACACACACACACACATATATATATATATATAAATACATATTTATGAATCAGACTACTGTTGTTTGTGTTGTGTAATAAGGTTGAGGGTGCAGCATTTGAAGATGGAAGAGCTCCAAGCATTTGGGACACCTTTGCTCATGCAAATGCTGGTCAGTAATTAACTTTATTACTCTTTCTTCCTACTTATTATCTATAATTAGGCTACTGATATACTTCTTCTTTTCCTTAAAAGAATAAAATAAAATACTTCATTACTCCCTCCGTCCCAAATTTAATGCCCAATTTTGACTTTTATTTGTCCAATTGACTATTTTAAAACTAGCAATTAAGCATATAAGAATACTTTTTAAAATTATAAAGATTGGGTTAATAGTAATTTAAATATACTTTCTTTTGGTTATATTCTCTTTACCAATATCGGTACAAAAATAAGTTTTGAACAAAAAAAGGGGTTAAAACTAGGCATTTAACTTGGAACGGAAGAAGTACATTTTTATAAATTCTCAATTTCCTTCATTATAAGTAAAAAGACGTACAATTGGTTGTGCTTATTGTGTTTCCTTTTATAAGATACCCAAAACTCAAAAACTTGTTAATTGTTAACAAATTCTTAATTTCTTTCATTATAAGTAAAATGACAATTGCTTGTGCTCATTATGTTTCCTTTTATAAGATGCCCAAAACTTTTTAATTGTTAATTTTATATGTGCTTGTCTTCTTGTTGCCATGTGAAAGTATACTCACAAGTTACAAAGCAGTAAATTGTATAATGTTTGAATGAGCAAAAAAGTTGAGGAGATAATGTTTCTAAAGTAGCTGAGAGGAACAAACCCAGTAGCTAGTGGGTATGTATAAATGCTAATGCATTATTTTTAGAGTAAAGGATTGTATGTTCTTGATGATCACTCGCAAATTAGGCTCTCTGAAGTTCAAGCAACGTTAATAATTTTCAAGAAAAAGAGGTAGCTTTTCTGTTGCAATTTATTTGTTGGCCATGTGTAGTTCTTCTGGAAATCCACATGATGTGGTCATTTTTACTAATGTCTTACTTCAAATAATTTAGCATAATTGACCAAGTATTGGTGTTCCATGAGAGAAATATGCAATGCCTCTTCTCAATCTTTGGTAGCACTAAACAGTAGATGACTATACATATTTGAGTTTCAAAAAGGCTGATTGTTTATTGGGTTCACTCAAATCTCAGGGTTATTGAATGGATCCAACGGAGACGTAACATGCGATGAGTACCACAAATATAAGGTCTATACAATGATGATATATTAAATGAAAATTTTCCTATTGCCTGAATCATTTAATTCAATCTCATACTCCTATTGATTCTAATCATGGTTGCACTTTTTTTGTGTGCCCGTGTTTATGTCTAGAAAATCTTTATGGGTGCACGAAACATCTGAAAGTTAATTCGTGCAATTTATCTGTTGCAGGAAGATGTCAAACTAATGGTAGACACAGGGTTGGATGCATATAGATTCTCCATCTCATGGTCAAGACTAATCCCTAGTATGTTCACCGTTAACTATGTGGCAACTAGGTAACTAGGTAAGTTTTTGTTGATTTTCTTACACTGGGGGATCTTTCTCTTTTCAGATGGAAGTGGAGATGTCAATCCAAAGGGCTTACAGTATTACAACAATCTCATCAACGAACTTATTCGCCAGGGTTAAATATAACTTTCCATCATAATTGCTGCTTTTTTCTGTTTGGTTTGCTTTTGTGATATATATTTTACTGTACAAAAGACATACCTAATCATTTTGTTTTGCTCTAGGAGCAAAAAAAAATCTTCAGCGAAACCCCCTTGCCCCAACCCAATCCAAAAAAATTAGTGTGCTCTAAACTTGCTTCTATCTGTTGATCGTGCAGGAATACAACCACATGTTACATTAGTTAATACTGATCTACCGCAGATACTTGAAGACGAATTTGAAGGATGGCTTAATAGAAAGACAGTGTATGATTCTGAAATATTGGAGCTATTATGCTAATGGTAAATTTTCTGCATAGCACAAAGTATGAGCTGAATGTGAGCTAATTATAGAATTGTGAATGCAGGAAAGACTTTGTTGCATATGCTGATGTGTGCTTCCGAGAATTTGGTGACAGGGTTTTGTATTGGACTACTTTCAATGAGCCCAATATATATGCATTGGGTGGTTATGATGAGGGAATTATACCCCCTATGCACTGTTCTTCAATGTATGGGTCCAATTGTACTAAAGGTAACTCCTCGATTGAGCCGTATATCGTCGTTCACAATATGTTGTTGGGACATGCAGCAGCTGCAAGACTTTACCACAAAAAGTACAAGGTATTATTACAGGAGCTTGATCACAAAAAACAGTTTAATTCATGAACGAATCTTGGTACCTTTATTCCTACAGTGCGAATGTAGGAACGTAAAATCCTGCTCTGTACTCAATCACTGAACCTTTGTCTATCAATCGACCTTCTAATCTGCGTATCATTCTTAACTTTTTTTCTTTCTTTATGTTCTTATGATTCTTTATTACGATAGAAATATTTCATAAATATGTATGCAATAAAATGTGTAACACGTGATGCAGGCAACACAACATGGCTTCGTAGGACTTAATATTTATACCTTTTGGTTTATTCCTTACACAAATACAATAGCAGACGCGATTGCAACTCAAAGAATCAATGACTTTTATTTTGGATGGTGAGTCATAAAAATGCTGTTTGAATATATGTTTATGGCGCTTGAGTTAAAATATGTCGGGAAAGTTAATGTTGTTGTGGGTTCTGATGATTCATGACCATGATTTGGTTATATTTTTTGTTTCATGATCTCTTCCAGGATTTTGAATCCCTTGATGTTTGGGGACTATCCGTACATAATGAAGAAGAACGGGGGAGTAAGACTTCCAGTGTTTTCTGAACATGAATCCAGGCTAGTCAGAGGTTCATTTGATTTCATAGGACTGAACCATTACAACACATTATACATCAAGGATAAATCCAGCAATCTTGAAATGGATAGCAGGGACGTAGTGGCAGATATGGCCGTAGAGACTATATGTATGTTTATAAACTAACCAATAAACTGAATAAGTAAAGATTATGCTTACCAAGTTGATTGCACATACACTGTGGTTGAGATTCTTTTCATTTTAGTGTTAATTTGCTCCTTGAAAATAATGTTTATTGACTTATTTTTGGATATATGTTCATTCAACTTGGTAGGCCCAATACTATGCTGAATCAATTCAGTTACTTTTGTAATGGGTATATTAAGAAAAACATAACTGTTTTGTTATCTTGCAGATATAAAAGATGATACATCACAGGTGAGTGCAGAAGTAAAGCTTCATATGGTGAACTATTCTTTGCTTTTCCCATTACAGATTAAACAATTTGTTTGACTCAGGTCCCTGGCTCGAGTCTGAAAAAAGTTTTGGACTATATCAAGAAAGAATATGACAACCCTCCTATTTACGTCCACGAAAATGGTCTCTCTCTCTTTCTCTCCCCCTTGTGCAGACACACATACTTCCTCTGTGGTAGTTTTTATATCAAAGATATAATGCATCTTGTGAAACTACCAAAAAAGGGTAATTCTCCCTTTTTTGGCATAAAATTTTAATCAGTGTGCTTATTGAAAGATTTTCGTTCTCAAGAAGTAGATGATAAAGAGAGCAGCATGAGATCGATACCAGATCACTGTAGCATTCATTGATCTGTTTCTCAATTACCCTCGCTATCAATGTTAGCCAAGAGCTTGTTCTTGAAGCATTTACATGACCATCAGATGTATGCTTTCTATTAAGTTTAACATGCTTATAGAGCCAGGTACATCCCAAATTCAGGAGGCGGCCAAAGGAATTAATCAGTTAACCACAATATACTAAACAACATTGTTTTATGGTGTTAGTAGCTGATGTGAGCTTTATTTATTCATTAAATAATATGTTTCCCATTTGACACTAAATACAGTAATAGCATGATGGATTTCTTTTTACCCTTTTTTAGGGGGTGGGGGTAATGTACACATTACCCATTGGCCACTGTACTTCAGGGTCTAGCTTTGGAATTTATGCACAAATGTTGATAGTGCAAGTCAGTTGGATTACTATCTATCTGTTTTTCCTTATGTATTATCACCTAATTGTTGCAACCCGGAATAACTTGTTGTGGCAGGTATACAGACACCACGTAATGGAAAACTGAATGATACGACAAGGGTGCAATATATGCAAGTTGCTATTGGGGGTTTGCTGGATGCATTAAGGTATGCCTATGGTACACCAAGTTGGCATCTTATAATACCAAACCAACAGAATTTTAGTCAATATCTATTCTACTTGTGCTTAAAGTTTAAATCAGCATCCTATAACTTGGGTTTATGGCAGTCTGAATTTGGAAGGTCATATAATGTGTGGATAATCCATTGAAATTGGTCTACCCTAAAGTTAGTGTCTTGCAAATTTATCATGTATTTGTGTTCTTTTACTAGCAAATAGGGAGCCATCAATTGGGTCTGATATAGCATTTGCTGTAAAGGTACATTTATATATATGTGTATATATTGAAAAAGATCCACAATCAACGTTAGCTGTAGTCAATAGTCCGCCAAACAGTTGGGCATACACTTCACACTAGTGTCCTCATTTTCATTTTTTGCAAACATTCTCAGATTTGCTCAATCTGATGCAAGTGATGTGGCTTCATTTGTATTTTCTTTAAAATTTGAAATTATAACAGGAATGGATCAAATACAAGAGGATATTTCACATGGTCTTTCTTGGATGTCTTTGAGCTATTGGACGGCTTTCAGTCAGGTTTCGGTCTGTACTATGTAGATTTGGCCGACAAGGATTTAAAAAGATATCCTAAGCTCTCTGCACATTGGTATGCAAATTTTTTGAAGGGAAGAAGCATCAAGGTTATTGAAGTTGGGATAAATATATCCCAGTCTTCACAATCTCAGTTTTCTCAATAGGTTTCCCCTTCCACTGCTGTATTTTCTTGTTTCTGTATTTGTAATAATATGGCTTATATGAAAACTGCCAAAGCTATCATCTCTCTGTAACTATTGATTGTTGACTTCTTCGCTTTTGTCTTCTCCTGTAAGTGAGTTCACAAAAATGCTTGTATTAAACAAACAATTTAGTGTGTTTATAAAAATACAGGTTGAAATTCGTACTCCTAATTTTGAGGTTCTGCAGTTCTGGGATTGAAAATGTTGGATCATGATAAAGTCATTCGGTATTTTTTCTATCATGCTACAAAGCTTTTGCCTCAAATAACAATGATTTGATTGGAGACCATATGTCATAACAAGCCCATACGATTGCCCGAAAGAAAGTTGTTGTTTTAGTTAATAAAAAAATTAAAATAAGTTCTGGGATCACGTGGTATGTCAACTTTGGACATTCGCCTTCACCATTAAAGACAACTAAAAAAAAATTTAATATTTTATGGAACTGAAATTTTTTCATACAGTGTTTTGTGTGTGATTTGGATGTACATACATGTTTTGTTATATGTATCCAAATCACAACCATAACATCATATTATAATTCATAAAAAATAAACTTTTTTTAGTTTAAAAAAAAAAAATTCGGATTTTAACAAAATCCGGACTCGATTTGATATATATATATATATATATATATATATATATATATATAACATCTTCACTTATCTACAATTTCTACTTACTCACTCCCCTTTAGCGACGGACCGGGGACTATTCGATCCGTCGCTATATGTTCGATCTGTCGCTATATATTGTCGTATATATATTTTTTTCATTTCGGTCCGTCATAAAAAAAAAGCAAGATGAAGTTAGATAAAGATGAAATTAAGATGGATCATTATATATATATATATATATATATATATATATATATTCGTGGATGAAATTAAGAAAAAAAATGGTTTCATTTGTTATAGAAGTTATTATATTATTCCCTCCATCCAAAAATTCTATTTTTTCTGACTGCACTGGTCAAAGATGTATCATAAGTTTGGGCTTTGGCTTTCACAGTTTGGTTGGCATTTCAAGATTATGTTATTTTTCATGAAAGCAGAAATTACCATATCAAATTATTTCGTCATAAAAGAATTAAGAGGTCTAATCCAAAGTGCTAACCTAGAAATACATATAACTATATCTCCCCTCTACCCCAGAAACATAAATGAAACACTTGAAGATGAATATGGAGGATGGCTTGGTAAAAACATAATGTATACATTATATTGAATTCTCAGGGGTGCATGTTTCATATAAACTTTGTGTTATTGGGTACATTTTCTAAATACTTACAATGAGACAATGCCTTTCAAATTAATGTCCTCAGTTTCAAATTCTTGAACAAAATTCCTTTTTCGAGTTTTCAATTATTTTCCCAGTCAAGAAACTTTGATTACAAACTTTAATCTCTTTCTCATATCATATTAAGATGAGCAAAAGGGTGCAAAAGCCAAATGACTAAATGTCATACAAACATAAACAGACAACCATAAAGGGCATTCACAGCATATATACGAACCACAGAACAGAACACCAGCAGAAGACACATTAAGGAGAAAAAAACATATATTTCCATGCAGCTATTGAAAATGATATATATATTTTCCTCCAATTTGAGCTAAACACAAGTCTTAATTTTTGCCGCCCTACAAAAAGTGAGCCCTTGGCAGTTAGCTTTTGGCTTCATGTAAATAAAGGAAGCAAATCAAAAAGAACAGGGGTCATACAAATGAGTAGAACATTGAGAGTCTCAGTTTTTCAGACATCTGATAGAGAAGATGATGCAGAAGCTGAGTTGTATCTCTCTTCCTCTAATATATGTTCTTCTGTTAATAATCAATTTAGGGCCGTTGAAGGTCTGCAGCCTTGATAAGTTTGGCAGAAATGACTTTCCGGCTGACTTTGTCTTTGGCTCTGGCACTTCAGCTTATCAGGTCTCTATATAAGTATCTTCTCTACTTTTATTTTTGTTAATTTTACATTATAATCTCTTTCCTGCTATGAATCATTGTATATTTTCTTATTTATGTTTGTGATTATGGTAATCTTGTTTACGAGCTAACTATATATGTGTATGTAAAAAGGTTGAGGGAGCAGCATTTGAAGATGGAAAAACTCCTAGTACTTGGGACACCTATTCTCATTCTGGCAAGTCTTTCTAATATTCATACTCTTGAACTTCTTCTTCTTGGCTTTTTTACTTTTTACTTTGTTCTCTTTTCTTTTGGTAACTATAGGTTATTCCTTCCTATGATTTTTCCTTTTTTGGTTTCTTAATATTGTTGTCGAAAGGGAGGCCTGATCACTTCTTCCCTATAGTAAGATGCATCCCTCTAGTCTTTCATATATCAATTCGTTGTGCTTATGGTTTAACCAAAGTTCAGATAAGAAGGTTTGTCTAGTAAACTACATGTAATGGTGGGTGGTATGTACAAATGCTTCTAATGCATTAGCCATGGATTTGGCCAAGGAGTCGTGTACAGCCCCCATAATCTTTTTTTATGGACGAGAGTATCAAAAATATAATATCGTCATGTATGTTTTTTCAGTAAAGAAGATATTCATTCTTAGTGACTCTAGCTTTTGTTAAGTTTGCTGTTTATATGAAGCAAAATCTACTAATATACTCTTTCCCCTTTTATATATGCTCTGGGTATGGTTTTTGGCTGGACATATATGCTTCCACATCTTAAAACCACATCATGAGATCCCTATTGAACTCATTGCTTTATGTGATTTTCACTTTCAGAAATGTCCAAGTGTAACGTTGGTATTGTTATTTGCATACATCATCCAAAGATGAATGAAAATAATATGAACAGGATATATACCGTCTTTATAAAACATTGCCTACTGACAGTCATTGTAATATGACTAGGTTGACAGTTCATGAATTGGATCTGAATTGTCGTGTGATAAAAAGTTTTGAAAGGCTAATTTTTTGTTCTGTCCAACTTATAGTTTCAGGCCATGAGCGTGGAGCCACCGCAGACATAGCATGCGATGGGTATCACAAGTACAAGGTGTATATTGGGTGTTCATTTCTTTTTCCTTTCTCATTGTAATTGGATGGTATGGTCAAAACATTTTCTTCCCATCACTCTTGGGCTGCAATTATATATGCCAGTTATTAGTCTGTTTTAGTGGAACATCTACCAGAATGAATAAATGGAATCTAAAACATGCACTTGCATTTGGTTTATGGAGGACAAAGTGTACTGTTTGGCCGTGAACACAGATTTTAGAGTATAAACATTGTCAATAGTTCAACTATGAGCTATAAACGTTATTGATTTCCCCATATCATTGCCTTCTTGCTGACTAGCTGGTTTTGCCTTGATCATCATTGTCCGGAATAAAATTGTCTATTGATTTTTTTATAAACACAACTATGCATCTAGTTTATAGATATAAAGACTTGAATGCAAATGAATGTCATTACGCCTGATCTTGCTAGAGTATAGTCCTTCGGGATTTACATGCATTTTCTGTGGCGCGCAGGAAGATATTAAACTCATGGCGGACACAGGCTTGGAGGCCTATAGGTTTTCAATCTCATGGCCAAGACTTATCCCTAGTACGTTCACCTAAATTTGTCATGTTAGCAACATTAAACTAGCTATGTTATGAGTGTTCTTTATGATTCACTTTCTTACTGTTTTCAGATGGAAGAGGACTTGTCAACCCAAAGGGCTTACAGTATTACAACAATGTCATCAATGAACTTATTAGACATGGTTACCCATTTGTGCATCATTCATTTGAGCTAATAACTGTTTGGTTGACATTTTGAAATATTTCCCAATCTCGTGTCTGAAATATCTCTCTCTGCTGAGTGCTGATCATGCAGGAATACAACCACATATTACATTATTTCATTTTGATCTACCACAAGTGCTCGAGGATGAATATGGTGGATGGCTTAGTAAAAAAGCAGTGTACAATTTTTACTCTCCATATATTCTATTACTTGTACAGATTATGCTAACAGTATATATTGTACTCATAGCACTGTATGCAAGATGAAATTGAAGAAATTATCCTTTTACAATTGCAGGAGAGACTTCACTGCGTATGCTGATGTATGCTTCAGAGAATTTGGGGACAGAGTTTTGCACTGGACTACCTTCAATGAGGCCAACATGTTGGCAATGGCTGGCTACGATATTGGAATGATGCCTCCAGGCCGCTGCTCTTCACCATTCGGAATAAATTGTACTAAAGGTAACTCATCATATGAACCATACACTGCTGCGCATAATATGTTGCTGGCACATGCATCAGCTGCAGGACTCTACCAGAAGAATTACAAGGTATTATAAGACATTTTCATATATAACAACTTATTAATAAATATAAGTATCTTTATCTCAAGATGAAAGTGTCTAAAGGAATTTAAGTCATGCTAGGAGCCTAGGACCGATAAAGGTCACATCTTTAAAGTATAAGTTGAACCTTCATGTCTACTGATCAGCTTATGAATTTTCCATTGATTATTCTCAAATCTTGCTACATTATGTAATATGAGTTATAACACATGATGCAGGCAGCACAGCATGGTTTCATAGGACTAAATGTTTTAGCCTATTGGTTTGTTCCTTACACAAATGCATTGGAAGATGTGATTGCAACTCAGAGAGCCAATGAGTTTTATGTTGGTTGGTGAGTCAGAATATGTTAAAATTCTTAATCGATTTGTATATACGTCACTTGAATATCGTAATGCCAATTCGTGATTGTTGTTAGGTTTATGTGATATATTTCAGGTTTGTGAATCCCTTGGTGTTTGGTGACTATCCTGACATAGTGAAGAAGAATGCAGGCACAAGAATTCCTGCCTTCACAAAAGCTGAATCCAGGCGGCTCAAAGGTTCAATGGACTTCCTTGGAGTGAACCATTATGCCACAATACATATCAAGGACAAATCCAGTACCCTTGATATGGAAAGAAGGGATGTAATGGCAGATATGGCAGTAGATATGTTATGTATGTTCATAGTCTTGAATTACTGAATATATGTTTTTGCAACTTGTTAGAGTAACGTACAATTACTTTAGAGTTAATTCTACTGATACAACAACATTCCTTATTTCTCAGTTACAGCTAATGAAGATGATAGGTGGCCATATCAGGTCAGGGCCGAACCTTGGCTTCTTATATATGGTTACTATGTCCTTCATTTCATTATGCTAATTAACAGTTTGTTTGACTCATTCCTAGGGTCTGAAAGAACTTGTGGAATATTTGAAGCACGTCTATGGTGATCCTCCTATATACATTCACGAAAATGGTATCTTTCTCTTTTTCTCTTATCGGTCGTTCTCTATATCAAATTAAGTTGGCTTGTATTATTCCAAATGCTAACAATCAGACCACTGTTTGGACATGATGGTTATATATGGCTAAGCTTAGAAATAGTGTACAAAAGTCTTGAACTGAAAACAATCAGATTAGAGGTTCTGATCCGTAAAACAAGCGGTTGCCTACATTTCATATATAATGCATTGTTTTAAAGGCTACTGAATGGCTTATTTTGGCAGGTCAACCAACACGCAGTAATGGTTCATTAAACGATACACCAAGGGTGGAATGCATGCAAGGCTTCATCGGTAGTGTGCTGGATGCATTAAGGTATGCCACCATCTGGATTGAAGATTTTGTTCAAAATATTTCTTTTCTATTTAAGAGTACTAGTGGTATATATATATATATATAGGCATCTATTGATCGATGTCTAAAATGGTAAAAGGAATGGAGCAAATGCAAGAGGGTATTTCACTTGGTCCTTCTTGGATGTATTTGAAGTATTGGAAGGATCTACATTCGGGCTGTATTATGTAGACAAAGATTTGAAAAGATATCCTAAACTCTCTGCACACTGGTACTCCAATTTCTTGAAGGGAAGAAACATGAGCAGCGACTATAAGATTATTCAAGAAGTTGAGAAAAACTTGATATCTGGCTCCTAACAATCCCACTTGTCCTTGCTACTAAGTTTCTCCTTCTTGGCCATGGTCTGGCATTTGTTGGGATGGTGCTTATTTATTATTATGACATTGCACAACGTTAACTAATTAATGTTTTTGGTACTGGATGTATTGATTACACAAAACTTGTCATCTATATATGAGAAATAAATTTCTAGTTTCTTATTCTTCATTGTATTGTATTGAATTTATCACAGATGCTTGGATTAAACATTTTCAAACTCAATTAGGCCTAAAGTTGCAATATCATTTATTTAGATTATTAATTTTATTGGTGATTGTGGAACTAGGGTGTATGCTTATAATTTTTTTCTTTCACAAACTCTTATAAAAAAGATGTCATTTTGATTAGTAAAATTATAAAATAATAAAATACCATTAATGAATAGGCAAAATTACCTTTAAAATATAAGTGGGGCACATAAAATATGACAGTGCTGACCTAACCATAACCAACCAATCGATTACTTATAAAGCATTCTTATTTTGTAACTTCCTCCTCTCAATTTAACCCTCTTATCAAATCTCCTGAATTCTCTCACATAATTCATTTCTATCAACTTCAAAGTCTTTATTTAAATATTATTAAATTTCAAATTATACCAACCCTAAAATTTAACCATAAATTATACACGCAAATGTGTGCGTGGGGTAGTTGTAATATTAAGGGGTTTATACTCATAATCTTGACACGCATCTCAAATTTATTTTGGACCCTAGAGTTGAATCTATCTGGTTAATTTGCCGGAAAACACCATAAACCAATCGGTCTAAAATGGTTAGCTGGTAAAGTTAGGTTGGACCGCCGCATGTTGGGATATCTTATCCGCCTCTCCATTTTGTGGTTGGCATTTGGCAGCATGTCATCATATACCCATTGGAAAGAGAGTACTAAAATGTCATTGGTAGGAGAGAGAAAATCTAACAGGGCCAATCTCATAGATTATGATGAAGATGATGATGCAGTAGCTGAGTATTTTAAATCTTAGTATTACTAGTTAATGTGTTTCAGTTGCTCCAAGTTTATACAGTGGGTGTCTACAGTGTTACCAACTTTAGCAGACTAGACTTTCCCTCTCCTCCCTACTTCGTTTTTGGTTCTGGCACTTCTGCTTATCACGTCTCTCTTTACACTAACTCTGCATATCTATATACTCCATCAGTCCCACAAAAATAGTCTCATTTGTAAATTGGTGTTAACTGTTAAGTTAAGCAGCCATTGCATGATTAATGGAATTGTGACGATAAACTTGTGGCATTGCCTCATTTTATAGTAGTGTCACAAGAAATGAAAATCTTTTTTGAACAAAATTATTGGCAAATGAGACTCATTAAAATGTGGAACAAAAGGAGTGTATATATAAGATATAGTATATATGTTCTTTTATTATTTTATTTATGGAGTAATATTATGTGTAACTAGGTGGAGGGTGCAACATTTGAAGATGGAAGGACCCCTAGCATTTGGGACACCTTTGCTCATTCTGGTCACTATCTTCTTTCTTCCCTTTCTTTATTATGCTTTGTTTTTTGATATTAATTTGTTAACTTACTACTTGAAGTTATGTTGGTGAAGCTAGATTTTCTCACTTCTTGAATTTTTAAATTTTTTTTAAGTTGTTGTCGAGTGTCAAAAGGGGGTCCTCATTCCCTTTTATAAGTCTTCTTGGTATCCAAGTTGGGGATGTTTATCAAATAACATGTTTTCTTAAATTTGCTTAAAAAGTTTGACAGAATTAGCCCTTTTGAACTTTGGGCTTTAAACCCATGTATACATTGGGATATTTTACATGAATCCCACATTTGATGTGATAAATTCAAAATGTAGATGGGTTAACAAGTATAATGAAGTTTCAACCTAATACATTAATCTTTTAGGTAAGGAGGTGACCTAACATGCTTATTGGATCAGTTTACACAGATGTACATTGGTCATGAATTAATGTGGGATAGATTGTATAATTCCGCTACAAGTGGTATCAAAGCCCATAGTTCGGTGGGCCTCAGTATTAGGTTTGTACTCCAGGGTGGAGCACAATCGCAGGTCTCGTGTTACTCAATCCGCGCGGTAGAGGAAATAAAGTTGAGTCAGGTAGAGCAAGGGATCGCTCCTAGCATAAGGAATCACTCCCGCGTTTGTCACTACACGGTGAAAGTATGATTTGAGTTGAATAGAGCGGGCTCAAGATGGCTCAAGGAAGTTGCTCAAGGTGAAAGGTTCACAAGGAGTAAGACTGTACTCCCATGTTTTGGCTCTGGCATGGTGGAGTCACTAGAGTCGAGCTGGACTCTTGAAAGACTCAAAGAAGGTGTATTCAATGGTCGACTACTCTAGTATAATATTTGTGATGGGTATTCAAGTGAAAGGCAGAGATTATTGGGATTTTTCACATGAATCCTGTAAGACCCCAACTTATTATTAATGAAATTTAATTTTCTCTAATTATTATTTTGAAATAGTAAGGGTTGATGTGATTAATGTGGATAGTTAGGGGTAAAATACGCAAATATTTCAAAATAAGCAAGTGGTTATAAAATATTCATTGTTGTCGGGGAATATTCGTTTGGTCGTGGAATATTAAATCTTTGTCGGGGAATATTAAATGCTGATGGCAGTTGACCATGTGTGAGCCCCATAACTTGAAAAGCGATTGGATGAAGAAAAGCGACAAATATAAGTTGGTTAAAAATAAGCAGGCGTAGTTATTACTAAGTAATCTTTATTAAAATACTCGGTGGTTAAAAACACGTTAGCACCGGTATTGCACCAATTATTGATTCTTACGTAAGAAGGCACTACTCAATAATGGTTACAATAATTCTTTATTCAAATTATTTTATTGAGTTAATAATTCTTTGCGTTGATATTTTATATTGCTATTGTTTTGATAATTGTCGTTATTACAATATTTTTCATTATCGAAGCAATAATTCATATTATCCGAATAATATTATTAGATAACATTATTGGCAATGTCTAGAAAGTTACATCTAAGGAGAGGTTTGGTCACCTAATTGCTTGGCCAAGAAGTGAGAAATTCTTATTGGAAAGCCTCTCTTTCTGAGGGCGCACGGTTGTCGATATTGTGAGTCTGTAATATTATTTGTGAATAATTAATTATTGATTCATATGATGAGAAAAATATTAATTTTATGTGGATATAGATGGAGAAAATTTTTAATGTGACAATTGTTGAAAATTGAAATTTTATCTTTTTACGATAAAATAATTCATTTAAATATATTATTATATTTTAATAATATAATAATGGTGATATTTTTACAATGAATGTGGGATATATGAGTATCTGAGGAGGAAGAGTATTTTTGTTGCAATAAATGTTTAAAACATGTTAAACATGTCAATGGACCCTATTTATTCGATTGAAATTTGATTATAGCATGTAAAATTGTCCGTTTGTGGATTTGGTCAATTTCTCATTTGGAATTCGGAAAAACTTTCTTCGCAAAGTTGTAGAGAATTTAATTTCCTATAAAACTCATGAGATTCGAATTTTCTGATAAAAGGGTTATTTATTGTGAATTATTGAAGTTAGAAGCTCTTCAAATAATTGATTTTTGGAAGTTTTAATTATTATTTTAAAGAAAAACGTTTTTTGCATTTAAGTGGGCTAACATGTGATATTAATTGCTGAAATCAGATCTTCAAAGATGGGCTAAGGAAATTTATAATATATATTAATATTTTATTAAATTTTCTGCTTTTAGTGTTCTAAGCATTTTCCTATAAATAGGGTGCTTGGGTTAGAATTGAAAATCACACCGTAAAGCTGAAGTTTTCTCTCTATATTATCGAAGCGTATTCTTGTGAGTATTTTGAGTATACTTTGAGTATTGTTAGACGGTCTGAAGTTCCTTCAAAGACTATACCCGGTATTCAAATTTGTAAGTCTTAATCTTTCGAGGTAAGGATGTTATTTTCTTCTCAAATGATATTATTTCTTCAATATCATTATCTTTGAAATATTGGTTGGAATTTTTTATCAAATTTGGAACTTTTTTCATGTCGGGGTTCTTTATTCATGAGTTCTTATTCACGAGTTCTTATTCATGAGTTCTTATTCACGAGTTCTTATTCACGAAGTACTATTTACGAAGCGTGAAGATGTTTTTTGTGAAATTTCTATCTTTTTTGGTGTTGAGTTACTTATTCACGATACGGCATTATTCACGATATCTGCACTTTATTCATAGAAAAATAAAATTTCTTCTTTTTATTCAAAATATCTATTCGGATACTAGCTTTGATTGTATTCATGTTTTGATCATTCTTGAATTTTACACCACTATGATTATTTTTGAGGTATTTTTTGAACATGGATAAAACAAAATACGAATCCTTAATCCTTAATCCTTGTCATTTTGTTTCTTTGGATTCGTTTCTTTAAAAAATATTTTCATCATCCTCGGTCTTAAATGATGATATTATTGAATATCTTTGGCACTCAGAAGTGCAAAAGATGAATGATTTCTGAAGAATATCTTTGGGTCAGTAGTGCAAAGATGAGCAGTGTTTAGATGAACATGATTAGTGATGAATATCTTTTGGCTGTAGTGCAAAGATGAATATTTGATTCGGATGTATATTGATTGATGTTCTGGGGATAAAAGATGAGCGATGAACTTTTAAATTCATACATAGAAGATAGTAGTTTGCATTCTCTACTTAACTCTTCTAATGAATTATTATTTCGCCTCTGAATATTGATTTAAAATTTGTTGTCTATTGTATTCTATTAGATTTTTCTCTGTTGAAGACTAACGGTAATTTGTTGTATATTATCTTAGTCATAATATTCTTTCTTTGGGCTAGTTGAGCTCACCCTTTTCCTTTTTTTGTTTCATTTTTCTTTCTCGGGAGGCGAGAATATAGCGAAGTATTTGAAATGGGTATGGAATGAAGGTTTTAGAAAGGATTGTTTAGTAGTCCTCACCATTTTGTAAAATAATGTATCAATAAATGTGATGAGGATTTATTTGAGTATAGATATTATCAGAAGATAATATTTGTATTCAAACTCACAGCTTTTTCTTGTTGTAATAATAAAGTTGTAGTTGTTTTGTACCATGTATTGACAACTCAAAATAGGTGATGTATACCTATTTTGGGGCGTCATGATTGGTATCGAGCTTAGGGATATGATCTCTGGCGGAGATCGGGAATAGAACTAGGAGGAGAGGCGAGTAAATCCTTCACTAGTGTGTCCTACCTAAGCTTATTTTTTTAGTTGGTCAGTATATAGGGATATTATGTGATATATTGATTTCCTTAATTAACCCTTGTTTTATGACAGTATTTGAGAATGTCGACTGAGAATATTAACAATGGAAATGAGACCGTGGAGACCCTCATACTCACCAACGAGGAGAAGCGTCTGTGCAGTGGCAATGTTCCTCCCGTGAACAACACCACCGAAAGCAGATGATGAGCGAGGGGATGTTTAGAAGCTTTTTGCAGTTTCATGCAAAATTAGGCGAGGAGACTCGTGTTCAAAATACGAGGAGAAATGATAGCAATTCACGGGTTGTCACGCCCAAGCGATTCAAAGAGTTGGGACCACGAATTTAAGGGAAAAGCGGATCCGATCATGGCGGAAACATGGGTCAAACAAATTACCAAGATATTCGATGTCTTGGGATGCACGGAGGAACGAAGGTTCCATTCGCCACCTTTATGTTCCGTGGCGAGGCAGATCTCTGGTGGGAGTCATGTAAGCGTACCCATCCGGCCCTTTGACTCAAGATGTCTTGGGAAACGTTTGAGAAACTATTTAATGACAAATACTTTCCGAAAGTGTTCATCATATGAAGGAAATGGAGTTCATCAGTTAGAAAGCAAAACAACATGGCGGTGTCTCGAAGACGAGGCAAAGTTTGCAGAGTTATCCGAGTTTGCACCTCATTTGGTGGAGAATGAGGAGCGTATGACGCGGATGTTTCTTAGAGGTTTGAAACCCAGATACGTCAAAGATCTCATTTTTCATAAACTTTCTCTCTATTCAGATGTTAAAGCAGGGCTCAATTATTAGAAGCGAGATAACGAGTACGGTGTTGAGGACCACAACCAGGATCGTATCGCAGAGATAGCGATCAATGAATAATGATAACCAGCGGAGAAAGAAAGCAGACGGACAAAATGGTAACCACTCTGGTGGTAATCATGGCCATGAAAAAAAGAAGAAGCGAGTCGGGAGGAGATTTTAAAAGAGAAGATTTAACAACGATATATGAAGGCGGCGGTCAAGGTTTGCAAAGAATCGGTTTAAGGGAGGAGAGCGACCACCCGGTCATATATGTTATAAATGCGGAAAGAGGGATATATCATCCAAACTCGCCCACGATTCAAGGTATGCTATAATTATGGAAAGGAAGGACATATCGCTCGAGATCAGATGCAGTAGCGAAACCTAGTTCAATGGGGGGACGGTGACTCAAAAAGTATCCCGAAGAAAAGTCAAAGTCAACGATTCCGGAAGGCGTTTGTTGTGGATCGGTCAAAATGCGAGGAACCCAAACGAGGTGATCACGGTAAACTATTTATAAATTCTTGCGAAGTTTATACCTTACTTGATCACCGGTCTACCCATTCATTTATCTCTCTGCTTGTGCTCAACGTTTAAACTTGACTCAGGAGAAATTAGACTTTGACCTATCTGTGGAAACTCGTTAGGAGAAACTTTCATCACATCCATTTGTTTATAAATCTTGTTTGATTCAAGTTGGCACCATTACCTTACTGTTGACCTTATCTCTTTAAAGATACTTGCTTTTGATGTGATTTTGGGATTAATTGGTTAACTACTCATCATGCCAAAATTGATTGTTTTCGTAAGGTTGTTAGTTTTCATATTCCTAACTTGACTGTCAGATTTAATTCAAGCAACTAAACCATTAAAATCAATCATCGTCATATCTAATCATAAAGCTATTCGTTTATTGAAAAAGCGAATGTCAAGCTTTCTTAGCCCATGTTATGGATTTGAATAAAGACACGTCAAATTTGAATAATATTCTGTTGTTATTGACTTTCCTAACGTATTTCGAATAACTTCCTTGCCACCCCGAATGTGAAGTTGAATTCTTTATTGATCTTGAACACGGTACAAAGCCCATTTCAAAACCCCATATCGAATGGCTCTATTGAACTTCAGGAGTTAAAGGTCCAACTTCGAAATTGTTGGACATCGGTTTCATTCGATCAAGTACATCTCCTTGGGGTGCTCCTGTTTTATTTGTAAAGAAGAAAAGGCGGGAGTATGCGACTTTTTATTGACTATCGGGGAATTGAACCATGTCACCATCAAGAATAGGTATCTCTACCTCGTATTGATGACTTGTTTGACCCGATTTGCAAGGGCACAATTCTTTTCAAAAATCGATCTTCATTCGGATATCATCATTTGAAGATTAGAATCGAGGATATTCCAAAGCGCGCCTTCGAACTTCGGTATGGGCATTATGAATTCTTAGTCATGTCTTTCGGACTAACTAATGCTCTGTGACTTCATGGATATGATGAACCGAGTATTGAGGAATATTTGGATCGATTCGTTGTTGTCTTTATTGATGACATCCTTATATATTCCAAAAGTCGTGAAGATCATGAGCACCATTTGAAAATTTGGTACTCCAAAGGCTTCGTGAAAATAAACTATATGCCAAATTAAAGAAATGCGAGTTTCGGCTTGAGGAAGTAGCATTCCTTGGGCGCGATGGTGTCGAAACATGGAGTATCTGTTGATCCGTGAAGATTGAAGCAATACAAAGTTGGGAACCGAGAAGTCGGTATTTCAAGACGTAGCTTTTGGGCTTAGTTGGTTATTATCGAAGATTCGTGGAAGGGTTTTCTCGAATCGCTATTCCATTAACTCAATTAACTCGGAAGGATACAAAATTCGTTTGGAGTGAAGAATGCGAGAAGAGTTTCCAAGAGCTTAAGAGGAGACTTATTTTAAGACTGTTCTAACAATACCATCTGGTTGGATGGATTTGTTATCTCTGATGATGCTTGAAGCAAAGGGTTAGGATGTGTTCTCATGCAACGTGGGAAAGTCATAGCCTATGCCTCGCGATAACTTAAAGAGTATGAGAGGAATTATCCTACTCATGATCTAGAGTTAGTTAGCGTGATCATTTTCGCTAAAAATATGGAGGCACTATCTATATGGGGAGAAAGTGGAGATATATTGGACCATAAAAGCCTTAAATATTTCTTCACTCAAAAAGAAACTCAACACGCGGCAATGACGTTGGCTCGAGCTATTGAAAGACTACGACCACACTATTGATACCATCCTGGAAAGGCGAGCGTGATACCGACGCGTTGAGTAGAAGATCATATCGAGGGAACGAGTGCGATGATGTCAAGTATACGATAGAGCCAACTTTAATAGAAAAAGTTAAGGTTGCTTTCAAGCCACCGAACCGAGAACCGATGCGCGTATGAAGAAGAAAGTACAAGAAGGAGCTATTCTAAGCGAGAATTGATGAAGAAGGAATACTTGAGTCCACTCTAGACTTTGTGTTCCTAACGACTACGATTTGAAGTACAAGATTATGATGGAGGCACAATACACCATTTGCAATCCATCGGAAGTACTAAAATGTATCGTGATCTTGACATACATTTTGGTGGAACAATATGAAGAGAGAGATTGCAAAGTTTATTTTAATGTGTTTAACTTGTCGGCGTGTAAAAAGCGGAGCATCCGGTACCTAAAGGTCCGATGCAACCACTTGAGATTCGAAATGGAAGTGTAGGAACACATTACCATGGATTTTCGTTACTGGTCTTCCTACGGTTTCTCAAGGCATCAATGCTATTTGGGTTATTGTTGATAGATTAACCAAGTTCCGCTCATTTCTTGCCGACACGGAAACTTATTCCCTCGAACGTCTTCTTGCTAGTATGACGTGAATGAGATTGTGAGGTTGCATGGCATGCCAGTATCCATAGTTTGGATCGTGACCCAAGATTCACTTCAAGATTTTGGGTTAGCTTGCAAAAAGCTATGGAGCGCAGATTTGCGATTTAGTTGAGATACCATCCCCAAAACAGGACGGACAATCGAGAGGACTATTCAAACTCTTGAAGATCTATTAAGACTCTGTGTCCTAGACTTCAAGGCGGTTAGGGATAAGTATTTATCATTGGTGGAATTCTCCTACAACAACGATTATCGAGCAAGTATAGGTGTGGCTCCATTGAAGCATTATATGGGCCGAAAATGTCGTTCTCAATATGTTGGGATGAGGTGGGTGAAGCAACATTGTTGGGACCCGAAAGTTAAGACGTATGACTACCGAAAAGATTCAAATGATTCGACAACGATACAAAGCGGCACAAGATCGACAAAAGAGTTATGCGGATCTTCATCGAAAGGACGTGGAATTTAGTGTAGGGGATCGTGTATTGTCATGAGTTGCTCCATGGAAGGGAGTTACAAGATTTGGGAAGAGAGGAAAGCTCAATCCACGATTTATTGGTCCATTTCAAATTCTTGACCGAGAGTAGGAAATGTAGCTTATAGACTTGCGTTACCTCCAAGTATGTCTCGTGTTCATAATGTGTTTCACATATCGTACTTCATAAATATGTGAAAGACCCGAACCACGTTATAGAATTAGAAATCCAGGACAAAATAGCCAGAAGACTAGCGTGTGAGGAGGTACTGTCAAGATCTTGGATAGGAAGGAGCATGTCCCACGCATGAAAGGTCATACCACAAGTTAAAGTTTTGTGGAAGAATCATGCTATAGAGGAAATGACCTGAGAATTAGAAACGAAAATGAAAGCGAGGTATCCTCACCTTTTCGAAACACGAAGTACGACACGTCAATTTCGAGGACGAAATTTCATAAGGAGGGAGGTTGTAAGACCCCAACTTATTATTAATGAAATTTAATTTTCTCTAATTATTATTTTGAAATAGTAAGGGTTGATGTGATTAATGTGGATAGTTAGGGTAAAATATGCAAATATTTCAAAATAAATAAGTGGTTATAAAATATTCATTGTTTGTCGGGGAATATTCGTTTGGTCGTGGAATATTCAGATCTTTGTCGGGGAATATTAAATGACGACGGTAAATGACCATGTGTGGGCCCATGTAAAGCGATTGGATGAAGAAAGCGACAAATATAAGTTGGTTAAAAATACAGGCGTAGTTATTTACAATTAATCTTGTTAAAATACTCAAGGTGGTTAAAACACAAGAAGATATTGCAGTATTGCACCAATTATTGATTCTTACGTAAGAAGGCACTACTCAATAATGGTTACAGAAATAATTCTTTTTCAAAGATTTTATTGAGTTAATAATTCTTTTGCGTTGATATTTTATATTCTATTGTTGTTTCAATAATTGTTATTATACAATATATTTTCATTATCGAAGCAATAATTCATATTATCCGAATAATATTATTAGATAACTTTATTGGCAATGTCTAGAAAGTTACATCTAAGGAGAGGTTTGGTCACCTAATTGCATGCCAAAGTAAGGAGAAATTTTATTGGAAAGCCCCTCTTCACGAGAAGCTGCCCGGTTATCAATATGTGAGTCTATAATATTATTTGTGAATAATTAATTATTGATTCATATGATGAGAGAAAATATTAATTTTATGTGGATATAGATGGAGAAAATTTTTAATGTGACAATTGTTAAAAATTGAAATTTTATCTTTTCTCGATAAAATAATTCATTTAAATATATTATTATATTTTAATAATATAATAATGGTGATATTTTACAACGAATGTGGGATATATGAGTATACGAGGAGGAAGAGTATTTTTGTTGCAATAAATGTTTAAAACATGTTAAACATGTCGGTGGACCCTATTTATTGACTGAAATTTGATTATAGCCTGTAAAATTGCCCGTTTGTGGATTTCGGTCAATTTCTGTTTGGAATTTGAATAACTTTCTTCCGCAAAGTTGTAGAGAATTTAATTTCCTATAAAAACTCATGAGATTCGAATTTTCTGATAAAAGGGCTATTTATTGTGAATTATTGAAGTTCCGAAGCTCCGAAATAATTGATTTTTGGAAGTTTTAATTATTATTTTAAAGAAAAACGTTTTTTTGCATTTAAGTGGGCTAACATGTGATATTAATTGCTGAAATCAGATCTTCAAAGATGGGCTAAGGAAATTTATAATATATATTAATATTTTATTAAATTTTCGCTTTGGTATTCTAAAGATTTTCCTATAAATAGGTGCTTGGGTTAGAATTGAAAATCACACCGTAAATCAAGTTTTTCTCTCTATATTATCGAAAGCGTATTCTTGTGAGCATTTTGAGTATACTTTGAGTATTGTTAGACGGTCTGCAAGTTCCTTCAAAGACTATACCCTAGATTCCAAATGTAAATCTTAATCTTTCGAGGTAAGGGATATTATTTTCTTCTCAAATGATATTATTTCTTCAATATCATTATCTTTGAAATATTGGTTGGAATTTTTATCAAATTTGGAACTTTTTCACGCCTTGGGTTACTTATTCACGAGTTCTTATTCACGAGTTCTTATTCACAATCTTATTCAAGTAAGCGTGAAGATGTTTTTTGTGGAATTTCTATCTTTTGGTGTCTGAGTTACTATTCACGATACTAAGACTATTCACGATATCTGTGACTATTCAATAGAAAAATAAAATTTCTTCTTTTGTTCAAAATATCTATTCGGATACTAGCTTTGATTGTATCCATGTTTTGATCATTCTTGAATTTTACACCACTATGATTATTTTTGAGGTATTTTTGAACATGGATAAAACAAAGTACGAATCCTTAATCCTTAATCCTTGTCATTTTGTTTCTTTGGATTCGTTTCTTTAAAAAATATTTTCATCATCCTCGGTCTTAAATGATGATATTATTGAATATCTTTGGCTTTGTAGTGCAAAGATGAATGATTTGAAGAATATCTTTGGTCGTAGTGTAAAGATGAGCAGTGTTTAGATGAAACATGATTAATGATGAATATCTTTGGCACCTGTAGTGCAAAGATGAATATTTGATTCGGATGTATATTGATTGATGTTCTGAGGATAAAAGATGAGCGATGAACTTTTAAATTCATACATAGAAGATAGTAGTTTGCATTCTCTACTTAACTCTTCTAATGAATTATTATTTCCATTGCGAATATTGATTTAAAATTTGTTGTCTATTGTATTTTATTAGATTTTTCTCTGTTGAAGACTAACGGTAATTTGTTGTATATTATCTTAGTCATAATAATATTCTTTCTTTGGGCTAGTTGAGCTCACCCTTTTCCTTTTGTTTCATTTTTCTTCTCGGGAGGCGAGAATATAGCGAGACAGTAGTCGGAGGTATGGAATGAAGGTTTTAGAAAGGATTGTTTAGTAGTCCTCACCATTTTTTGTAAAATAATGTATCAATAAATGTGATGAGGATTTATTTGAGTATAGATATTGTCTAGAAGATAATATTTGTATTCAAACTTACAGTTTTACTGTTGTAATAATAAAGTTGTAGTTGTTTCTGTACCATGTATTGACAACTCAAAATAGGTGATGTATACCTATTTTGGGAGCGTCACAAATCCCACATCTTATAAATTCAAGAATGTAGATGGATTAATAAGTATAATGGAATCTCAACCTAATTGGTTAACCTATTAGTTAAAGAGGTGATCTAGCATGCTTATAATTCTGCTATAGTATGCACCCAGAGTAATCTCTCTATAGGCAAAGTATCTAAATTAATACTTATTGCCTCTCTACACAAGGATTTACTTAAATGCATGTACATAGGTTTATGATTTTATGAAAAAGAACATCTAACTTTTTTCCATGCAAAGTTGAATGATTCAAGTTACTAACAGCAATAATCATCCGTAAACTGATGCACTCATGTTTTGCCAAAATCCCAATGATTATTCTAAAAGATTGACTATTCATAAAATGAATCTGTATCTGGTTGATGTTGTATTGTGTGCTGATTGTTTAGTAGTTCAATCAAAACTTTCAGGATATGCGCGTGGAGCTACTGGAGATGTTGCATGCGATGGGTACCACAAATATAAGGTCTATATGATCCTCGAAAAGAGGGCTTGTATTTTTTCCCCTTATGATTCCGAGTTATGTGCATTTTTCTGTTGCAGGAAGATGTCAAACTCATGGTGGACACAGGCCTAGAGGCATATAGATTCTCCATCTCATGGTCAAGACTTATCCCCAGTATGTACATCTGCAATGTTCAACTGCTTAATAGTAGTAATTGGGTAACTAGTTATTCTTGTTGTTCTTAGGCTTGGAGGTCACTCTCTTTTTTCAGATGGAAGAGGAGCTGTCAACCCAAAGGGCTTACAGTATTACAACAATCTCATAAATGAACTTATCAGCCATGGTTACACCCAATTTTCCATCTTAACTGCTGCTAATTCTGTTTGATTGTGTGGACCTTTTTTATGCGCCTAACATATATCAAAGCAGTGCGTTTTTCCCTTTTTTATAAGGGAAAGATAACGATTCTGTCAATTTGTCATGCAAGAATACAACCACATGTTACATTATTTCACTATGATACACCAGAGACACTTGAAGACGAATATGGAGGATGGCTAAGTAAGAAAGCAGGGTAAACATTTTAAAACCCTTGTTAGTGTTATATTTCCATCTTTTAAATGGTACATGTATTATTTTGCACAGAACATATAGAATGCAATGTATGTGAATACAGTATGAATGTAAATGCAGGAAAGATTTCGTTGCTTATGTGGATGTGTGCTTCAGAGAATTTGGTGACAGGGTGTTGCACTGAACTACCTTCAACGAGGCAAATGCATTTGCATTAGTTGGTTATGATTATGGATCTCTACCCCCTGGTCGCTGTTCTTCCACTTTTGGAATAAATTGTACCAGAGGTAACTCAATTGAGCCATACACCGTTGCTCATAATATTTTGTTGGCACATACATCAGTTGCGAGATTGTACCTGAGAAAGTACAAGGTATTTAATGATCTCTTCACAAGAAACTGTTTAATTCATAAAGAATCTACATCAGTTAAGAGTACAAACATTTGAATTTTTTAATGAAATTTTCAGGTATGAAATGAGCCATTTTGTTTTCTTTGTTAAAGTATTGCAATTAACAAAATACTTTTGAGGATTTACATAGTAATAGGAGTAACATGTGTTTCAGGCAGCACAACAAGGCTTCATTGGACTAAATGTTTACTGTTATTGGTTTGTTCCATATACAAATGCAATGGAAGATGTAATTGCAACTCAAAGAGCCAATGACTTTATTATTGACTGGTGAGTCACAAACCCTATGTAATCATACATTGTGTCTAACTCTGAGTGACCCTGAAAACTCACTCTTTGTTTCCGTGGTTAGGGATTGTTTATATGTGAAAACTATGGTTAGGCTGTTTTAAACTATGATTTATATTTTAGGTTTCTCAATCCATTGGTGTATGGTGATTATCCCGAAATAATGAAGAAGAATGCTGGCACAAGAATTCCAAACTTAACCAAACTAGAATCCAAGGGTTCATTTGACTTCATAGCACTGAACCATTACACCACATCATACGTCAAGGACACGTCCAACATCCTTGAAATGGGTGTCAGGGACTTGGCGGCAGATATGGCAGCAAATTTAACACGTATGTTAACTCTTACTGATATTAATGCATATAAAGACTAGTTCTCAGTGCTAGAGCTATGTTCTAATGGGTTGGAATTGAGCTTAGAACGCTCATAGACAAACTCTCAGATACATGTTTTTTATCTTAATTCTGAAGTCTTCCATGTTGCTATACATGGTCAAGTCATTCATTTTTCTAGTGGATATACTATTACATAGAGGTTTGGTCATAACACAGCTTTCTTTATTTTCTATTGCAGTTAATCAAACCGATACGCCACCAGATCAGGTCAGGACTGAAATATAGCTTCTTAAGGACAGTTTGTTGTTTTTTCCTCATTTTATCACTAAAGAAGTTTGTTCAATCCAGTGGGTCTACAAGAACTTTTGGAGTATATCAAGAACAAGTACCGGAACCCTCCTATCTACATCCACGAAAATGGTTTCTCTCTCTCTCTCTCTAGCTGTCTGTCACGAATAAAGTTCATTGGATCAAGTTGTCCTGGAATGAGCATTGAACTAAAACTATGGCTCAAGTCAGTCTGGGTTCAATTCATGCAATTTAACAACTTTTGATGAGTGAATAGCTTCATTCCAGAATTGGCTTTTTCATCTTAAATGAGTTAAGGACACTACTTTACAAAAGTTTAACTTAAATTATCTCACTGTAGAGATCTGGCTTCCACTTCTTTCCTAATAAAGTCTTAAATCAGCGTGTGTGGTAAAGATATTATTTGTTCAGAAAAAGGATTTTAATAGTTTGCATTCACCTTGGCATCTCATTTTACAATCTCTTTTTAGCTTAAACTTCTAAAAGGGTTGTTGCTTGACAGTTGATACTCTCTTAAATGTAATCCATCGTATTTAAGCCCCTTCGTATATTTCCTTGTGAGCAACAATAAGCATATTTATGGGAGTGGTTTGACTTATGTGATATTATAACTCTAAATGGAGAAGTCCAGAAATCAGTATATGCCAAAGGGTGGGTTTGTTTTAGTTGGATGCCTATGAGACCATATATTTTCTGTTGTGATGTAGCATAATCTAATAGTTGTTTTTTTGGTACACAGGACAAAAAGACGTCATGATGGAACACTGAACAAGGGTGGAATATATTCAGGGTTTTATTGGCAGTTTACTGGATGCATTAAGGTATGTCTTCTCATAAACCAAGTTGGTGGCTATACAGCAGACCAACAGAATTTTATCTGTGTATTGTATACTTTACAAGGTCATATCCCACATCATCTCACTCAGGCTTACAAAATCATGACCTTTATAAATGAAATTTCCTTGGCAAGGGCATATTTTGAGATCAAATTTAAAGAATTTTTTAGGTGGTTTCCAAAGAAGTTGATTTTCCCTCATTTTCTAACTTTGCATTCATCATTTCTCTTGTATATGTTTAGTGAAATTGCAACCATCAATGATTGTTTGTTGAGGTTGAAATCCTATAATAATCATAATTATTGCTTGCCGTGACAACTTCATTGGCAGTTACTTTGAGTTTTGCATATTTCCAAATGAGATTAAACTATACAAGGATGGCCTGTAAAATTAGTATTTTATACCATCCAATAGTAATGTCATACAAGTAATTTAGGAGAAAATCAAGTCTTTCAAATTCAGTATGATTGATTACATAATTTTACCATGGTAAATAATAATTACTAATCTGTTGATAAAATTCAAATTCCTTGATTTTTTCCTAAATTTACATACATGGCATGTTGCTATTGGAGTAAAACACTAGTACACCATCTCATATAAGTAATTTAGGAGAAAATCAAGTATTTCAAATTCATTACGATTATTTAAATAATTTTACCATGGTAAATAATAATAACATAATTGGTTAATACAATTCAAATTCCTTGATTTTCTCCTAAATTTATATACATGACATTGCTATCTCATGAAGTAAAACAGGCCTATCCTTGTATAATTTATTCTCTTTGCAAATTAAACAAGTCCTTCTCAAATCTAGGCATTTGATAATTCTGATATGATTCCTTTGGCTTGCTTTTTTCTGTTGAAATGATGAAAGGAATGGATCAAATACAAGAGGGTATTTCATATGGTCCTTCTTAGATGTGTTCGAGTTACTCGACGGCTATGAGTCAGCCTATGGCCTGTATTATGTAGATTTAGACGACAAGGATTTGAGAAGATATCCAAAGCTATCTGCACATTGGTACTCCAATTTTTTGAAAAGAAGAAGGCATTATAATTAGTCAAGACCCTAAAGTAACTGAAGCTGTTGCATAGATTTGGTAGGAATATGGCTTGTAGGAAATTGGCTATGTTACCTTGTGTGGAACACAAACATGTATTGTTATTTAGTACTGAATAAATGATAGAATTCTATTACCTCATTTATATTTCCATAAAGGGTAATGTAATCTATTTTTATACTACCACCACAAAATCTTACAAGTCCATTTTCAGCTACATGTAAACTCAGCCCCGAGCACTAGTCAAAAAGTATTGCCGGTGATCGCAAATTTTTTATATCAAAAAATATATAAAATAATTACATGCTATAATACATTATATAATTAACTATGTTATATAAGTATTATTAAAATACTAAATGTCACCACATCATTTGACACCCCAAACATTATCCCTTGTGAAAACAAATTCTTAATTTGACTAATAATTTCGTGTTTATATAACCCAACCAAAATTATGAATAAACTGCTATCCAACACAGTACTATATTCACCATTTTATTTATACCAGAAACTCCAAGCAGAGATCCCAAACAAAAACATGCTTTACATAAGAGCCACAAGTGCTTTAAATAGGTGCCAAATAATTGGCAAGATAACGTTTTCCAGTTTCAGGGGCCATGGTCAAAATGTGAGATTGACATGGTCAATTCATAATGTATCAAAAGCATCGCAACACAAGTGGCTAAGCCTACTATGACCAATGCTGCTGCCAAAAGTTGCTAGGCCTATTGCTAGAATCTGTGCCTCCAGAAGCATGTTGAGATGATCCCCAACCCAAGTCCCTGTCAAATGAGATAACTGGAAAACGAGATAGGTGGTCCCTTTCCCATTGCAAAGGATTTTCAGCTTCATGTGGGTTTTGGCCTGATGAGCCCGAAGGAGGAAATATGTAGAAACCTCCATGGCGATCAGATTGAGGAAGAGCTGGCATTATTAGGGGCAATCCCCTTGGACCACCATTAAACCTCCTGACACCGGGAAGGATGGAAGACACCAAAGGGTTGCTTGGTTGTTGCAGATGATGGCTGGCATGAGAAACCTGGATCCTTTCATGAGACCGAGTATTACTGCCAGGATGAACAATTGAGGAGACAAATGAACTCGCACCTCTGGGAACAGACCTGTAATAAAAGAGGCAACATATTTAGTGCCGGAGTTTAAATGTGGAACAAAATAAGAATGTAGTCTCGTATGCGCCATTAATCTTGAATAATGAATATATAAGGAAATTTGTTTCTTGCAACTTCAAGACGAAATGCAAAAATGGATTTTCTAACCATTTAGAAAGAGCTTACCCATGACCGTAGAGGAATGGATGCACAAAAGGTCCAGATCTTGTCATAGCATCAGTTTCAACCCTAGTAGATCTGAGTGTTGTAGGAGGAACTGAAGCCTGATCACTCCCGTTGATATGGCTTCTGCCTGCAGAGAAAGGAGGGGAATGTCGACCCCAACTTTGATACTGAACATTCAGTGCAGGAAAGGCATGAGGATTATAGATCTCATTCTGCCCAGGTTGGCCATTTCTGCGATGACTAAAGTTTGGGTCATCTACACTCTCACTTAAATTAGATGAAGCTCTCGGAACAGGTCGAACATATGCAACATGGGAATGGGCGACAGACGATGCAGCTATATGTTCAGCAAATATAGCATGGTTTCCTTGTAAATCGTTATCTGAAAGGAAAATTTACTTTTTAGACCACTTCTACACTGAAAATTTGAACAAGAAATTAAAAGAAAATTAACTTACAGGTGGTTGATGGAGATTCAACTTCCCTGTAAGATTTTTAAACATCAAATTGTTAGATATAGAAATTACAACATTAATGATGATATTGATACTAGTAATTATATTGGCATTAGAAACAATATCAAAGTGACTTAAGGTTGACCTAATTTGGAACAACCAAATATTCAACCTGATGGCTCATCTCCCAGTTCAAACCACTACATAAATCCTCAGTTTCGTAGTCCGCAACATAAAATATAATCAAATAGTAGTATAACAGCAGAGAACAAGTGTTCTCAGGGCCCACATCTTAAAACAAAAGCCACTCCCAGGATTCAGGAAGTATAGCAACATAGTCAAATGCAGATCTACATGTTAGTTGAACAGAACATGTTAACTTTAAGAGATACCATTAGTGTCAATTGTCATCACCATAAGCATCTTACCAGAAACATGGTGAGATATTAATCCCGTTCGGCAATGACTTGTTTTTAATACGACTTATAAGTTCAAACTTAAAGTGAATTTATAAGTCATTTTCAGTTGTGACTTATAATGAAAAAGTGTTCGATGCCAGTTTGCCTTAAAACAAGTTGTGAATGTGTTTGACTGATAATGACTTATAAGTTAAAATTAATTGTAAATATTAATACAAAAAGATATTAATAAAAAATATGTTGATCATTTTATTATAAGTCACCATTTCAACATTAATAAAACATTAAAAAAAAAAGCATAACTTCAATATCCATGAGAGTTTTTTTTTTAACATAATATCCATGAGTTATTAATCAATAGTATTATTACTATTCTTTTAGACATTTTAATGCAGCATTATTCTCCTTTTTTATTATTATTATTTTTCTACATTTTGAAACTTGCAAAACTCAAAATAATTAAAAGAAAGCAAGACTTAGATAAATATTGAGAAAAAAAATTATCCTAACGAACGTAAATCTAATTATTATTTTATAGTATTTTAATATCAATTAAAAAATTAAAATAAAAAAATATTGAGTGAGAGTGAAAAGGAGGGAGAGGGGTAGGACAGAGAGAGGGGGGGAAAGATATAAGGAGAAAAATTAGATGTAATTTGTGAAAAAGATGGAGGGTAGAATAGTCATTACATTTGATCAAACTTACTTATTTAAAATAACTTATAAGCATTTTTTGAGAAGTAAGAAATTGTTACTTCTCAAAAACAACTTATATGTCAATTTATAAGTTAAAAATTAAGCCATGGCCTAAAACCTAGTAAAAATGACTTATAAGTTGGTCAAAAGTAATGGCCGAACAAGCCCCAAGTCTCCAATAAAGTAAGGCAATAATTATGACTTTCATTAGTTTGATGGACCTACATTTTTTTTCTTTTTCATATTCTCTTATACTTTTATGATAAAGCTGATGCTGAAGATGAATGGGACTTCTACAATCTTGAGCCAAAAAATAAGAACAAATTCAAAACAGAAGAAAAAGAAGACAAAAATGAATGGTCATTATGGGTTTAATATATACGGAAACAGTAGAATACAAAGTAGCACGCATCAACAGATTACCCAATATGAGCATGTGTAGCAGAAGTGAAGTATTGAAAAAGTTCTTGTTTCTAGAAACAAATGCACAGTTACTGAAACCTGAATGGAAATAAGTACACTACCAAAAAATAAAACGGACTGATATACTTTGAAGGGAAAGGACGAAAATTAAAAGCATAATACTAGTATAGAGTTTATCGGGCTTACTCAAACGATGAATGAACTCCTGTCAATCCACTGAATGGGCACCAGTGAACTCCAAATGGCTGAAAAGAAGATCAAAAGAAACAAAAAAAAATTTAAAAAAAAAAAACTCTGGTTAATCTACAACAATTTATCATATACCTCGTTGTACATTTGTATTGGAATGTTTAATCTACAACAATTTCCTATTACAATATAGGCAACGGCTCTTCATAATACATTCTTAAAATTAAATTACTAACCAATTCTATTTATTGTGAAACTCTGGTTTCCATAGTACCCCTTCTCTCAGTAAGCTCAATAATCAAAATTACTGAAATTGTGTCTAAATTATTTTGAAGGAAAAAAATCCCTGTGGGGCATGTACCGCCTACTGGTTAGCCAAATCAATAAAAACCTTAGTCCTAAAGTTTCTATTATCATTCCGATTTTCATGTTTTTTGTTTATGAAATAATTACTATAGTATATCCAACCAAAACTTATTAATTGAGCTAAGGGAAACCAAGAGGAAAAAGCTTGTTCAGGTCTTACAAGCAGACTAAATACAAGAGGAAGTAAAATTACTTACCATTTCAGAATAACTGAACTCAAATGGGTCCTCGCGAAAAGTCCAGTCATCTATGCCAAAGTCAGATAATGAACAAGCAGAGCCATTTGCATACAGCCATCTACCTCCCTCAATCTTTCGGCAATTAGGGCATTGCATTGCTCCCTTCATATTGAATGCTGAACCAATGCAATCTATACATAGTGCAACAGAAAAGGAAACAATTAATTGAATTGATATTGGATTATTTTCATGTGAAAGAAAAACATGAAATCAATTTTTGAAGTGGACACTCCACAGATGCAACCAGATCAAAATTAAACCAACAGTAAAATGCAAATTTCCATCACATGTTGTTTAGCCAAAATTCCAGTTGACCACCTGTGGTCCTAAAAGATACGCATTCAATAACTGACCTGTTGTTTTGAGCCAAGTGACACAAGCTATTCCGTCGAATTAACAGTTATGGTTAATGAAAATTTTACTAAGTTTAAGATTATATATATATATATATATATATATATATATATATATATATATATGTAAACTCAACCTTCAATACTCCTCTCTCATAGACATTAAAAGCGCACTGAACAACCAATCTCTATCTAATAATGGCTGAACCATATACTCATGAAGAAGATTATAACGACAGCCGCCTATCAGTCCCAAACCCCACCACCATTTCCTCATTTTCAAAATATAACTCGATCCAAAAATGGCAGAACCAACTTTGTAGTTAGTGAAGGAAATTTTTATACCACTTTACCCAAAATCAGTCTTGTGCTAGTTTAGAAGTAATTACACCTCTTTTTACTGTCCATTATCTCATCATAACCTTACCCAATGAACTCCGCATAAGCGCATATGCCCATTGTCACTTCTAACTACCCTAACCACATTTTTGTTTACTAACTGCAATGAATTGTTTGCATCCATTCCACCTAACCAAAGCATCTTTACCCTTGATCCAAAATCCCATATTACCACCAAATAAATATATACTTAGAGCGCCAAAAAAAGTTGATAAATAATCTTATCAGCATTAGTCTGACAAAGTCAATTATAAAAAGGGAATAAACCTAGAATTTCCATTGGAGACAAAATTCAAGCACCCGCATTGATTTTAACTGCCCATTCATCTAAAAAAAGAGAGTACGCTACTCCTAAAATTTAATGACTATAGTTACAAACAAACACACCCATTTTATGCGTAAGCATATCTGATCAAAGAAAGGGAAAAAGAATGGTGGCATGCACAAGCAATCAATTGGGTTAACAAAAACAAAAAAGGTTACATTTTCAAAAGGCCAACCATATATATGATCAATCCACAAACAAGAAAATGAAAAAGAAAAAAAATACCCAGATGGAATTCATGGCCGCATTGAAGCTTTGCTATGGATCTTTCCCCAGTATCGGCCACCACCAAATCGAGGCAAATAGAGCAAGTAACCGATGATAAAGACGACGACTTTTCGCCGTTGGCATCATCCATAGCATCCACAGACCCCACCATTAATTAATCTTATAAAATCAAAACCCACCACATGCAATTAACCAGCTAAACCTTTGAGAGAAAATACAAATAAATTGGAAATTTTTAGAGAGATAGAATCGGAAATTTCAGACAAAGAAACATAGGAAAAGGGAATGAAAAGGAATATCTGTGTTCTTAATTCTTATCTATCTGTTCTTAGGGACGGAGTATTATTTCTCTGTCTCTCTATCTATCTAATAGCCCACCTATCCAATTACGTGGTTCCGAACATTATACTCAATTGTTCTCTAATACTAGTATTTATATATAAAGTTAGTATTCGAATCGAGAAAGGAATTGTCGAATACTATCCAAGAATTGTTAATATGAAAAAAAAAAATATTTTTAATAAAAGTATTATTTTAGAAAGAAATTAATTTATAAGTAATTTTATTTTAAAAGTGTCTTATTTTGAATAGGAAGGTGAGATGTAGATACTCTATAAATTATAAATAGAGTATTATTTTGAATTATTGTATAGTACACAATTAAAAGTAATGTAACATTCTAAGAGTTGAGAAATGATATGAGTAGATTTTGTGTTTGTGTGAGTTTATGTACAAAAAAGTTGTATTATACTCTATTTATAGAGTACCCACAATTATACTATTCATATTCAAAACATGACACTTTCAAAATAAAATTCTACTACAAATAGATTTATAATATAAAAAAATTCCTTTTTATATTAACAATTCTTTTCTGAATATGACTGGAGGAGTATCCCTACATGGATCACGTGATGATCATATTAGAGGGACGGTCGGGGTTAATTTCAACTTTGCACTCTTGCTAATTTATACTACGTGTTTCTTTTACAAATATTTTGATTTTTATTTTTAAAAATAATAAGTTATTAATCTAATAAGAATAACGTGATAATGAAATTTTGAAAAAGATATAATATTGCTCTACTTAAAGTTGGTTCGTTTTGGACGTTGGGTTTGTGCATGTGAGGCATTTTAGATTAATGCATAATGCTAGAAGTCAAAAAAAGAGAGAGTTAATTTAGTATATTTAGATTAAATAACCCAACATTTGTGAGTAAATTTAACCCACATTTATTTTAAATTTTAATTTATTTGATCAGGATCACAAAGTTGTTACGAGTAAAAAAATATTAAGGCAAGTTGTCTTTAGAATCCTCCTAATTCCCTTCCGTTCTAAGTTAATGAAATGTAAATCTAAATAGTATGAGTTCACCAAAAAAATACTATTTAATAATTATATTTGGTTGTTGTATATGTTTTACTACTAATATTCTATAAATACCAAATTGTAGTGTATAAATAATTTAAAGAGATTCAAAGAAAATATTATCCCATCAATAATAAGTTGGTACAATTAATATAATCCCTCGTCCTTGTCAAAAAGGAAAAAATTGAAAGTCAAGAGCCATGTTTTTAATTGAGGTCAAGATTTGCACGTTTAACCCGTGGACTAACGCTAGAACTGCACTTTGGACTTAATTTGAAGAAAGATGGTTAAGTACCTACTCCTGAGATAGATAAGAAAACAATTTGACTTGCCACACATCGTTTTGATGTAGCATGCTTAAAGCTTAATATGTTATGCCTTGCCACACGTACACAGGAGGAATCAAATCATCAACTGTTGCCTCCTGCCAAGCATGTTTCCCATCCCTCATCTGATGCTTGAATGCTTGGCATTGCCGTACCCTATGACCCTTAGAACCCACTTGGACCTCTGAACAGTACCCACACGTCTGGACAGCATACTTCTGCTTGAATGCTTGGCATTGCCGTACCCTATGACCCTTAGAACCCACTTGGACCTCTGAACAGTACCCACACGTCTGGACAGCATACTTCTGCATGAGTTTGATGGCGCCTGATTGCATTTTTTCCCATGCTTCGTCCATCCCACGCACCGCGAAACCTGCACATGTATCGCTGCCTAGGGAATAGGATGATGCAATAAACACCGAGTGAAAGGTACTTTCTATGAAAAAAGAACTATAATTAATTGGAAAATATGTCCCCAAAAAAAAAGGGTCGTTTCATATTTTCAAAATATACTTCCAAATTGAGGCTGATGAAAATTAACGTGATGTTAAACTTAACAACAAAAATGTTCTTAGACACTAAACTCGGCAACCTAATGTGCAAAGCTCTGCCAAATCCAATGGTACAACAGGTTGTATTATGTATTGTTGCTTTTAATATAATGAAAGTTACGACCTTATAAATCATCATCGAGCAATTCCAACGATTTCTCATCTTGAATCAACTTCTTTTTACTCTCCTCTCCCAAAATCCATATTCATTTATGTCTTTTACAGATGCAACATCATTTGGAAACCTCTTCTCAAAATCTAGCATCCTGCCAGCAACACGATAGACAGGGAACTCTCTTCTCCTAGTTGGGTACTCAAGGATGTCCACGCCTGCTTGAACACACAATTCTATAATTGTTGGGATCCTCTCAACTTGGAGCTGCTCATTGTGTGATACAGCTCTCCCTATGTGATCATACAGATGAAAGGATTCAACAACAGGCAAAACATTTTCACGGCTCCCTTTCTCCCAAACATGCTCCTTGTTTGGTAGGCTACCAATAACATTGCATGTTTTAATCTTACGAGGTGGATCACCTAAATGCACCTCTCCACACGAGCTGCACAGAGAATTAAATCGTTACACAAGACAGAATTACCAAAATATTTTAATCCACACAAATCAACCATAAAAGAGACTCAAATGCTAATTCATAGATTTATGTGCTTTGTTAGTACAAAAGTTTTACTACAAGTGCAAACTAAAGTTGAAGATGTATGATACACTCATCTACCATTAAAAAATATAAAATAAAAGGTTCTAGTTCATATATTGTGAGCTCTAAGTGACAAGAGCTTATAGCATTTGCAGTAGAATGTATATGTTAATTCCTTTCCTATCGATTTTTTTTGGCTGGTTAACTTTCCAAGTAGATCATGTGGTAAGTATCAATACCTGCAATAGTGAATAGGAATATGCACAACCACCCTTGAAGCGCAAGCAAGTAATTCAGCTCTGGCAGCCAAAAACTGATGAGCAACAGGCACTAATCCTTTTACCAACAACCCATTTTCAGGAGCACTTAAAGTAACCTCACGGACCATTAACCTCTCGTGTTTTTCCAATCTAACTTTGTGAGCTTAAACTCTTTTACACTCGTCACCATAGGCTTCCTCTCGGACTTTTTAAGCCTCCTTGGCAGCTCTGTGAAGCTTGACCCAGTTAAGAACATTGCACAAAGACGATTATAGTTTTCCTCATATTTTCCTCCTATAAACATCTCGTGCAGGCTAAATATATTTTGAATTCTTCTATGAAACATTTCTAATTAAAGAATCCAATCTAATTACACTGAAACTAATTAAAGAATCCAATCTAATTACACTGAAACATTTCTATGTAATTTATACTCATTCTTCCAACTCTCTTGAATCTTGATACATTTTTTACACCTTGCAAAGAATTAGATGATGATATAGCCAAAAGTTACACGCACAATTTTAGATAAATAATTAAGGTAACAACAATGCAAAAAACAAACATACAAGGGCCAATTGAGCAAAGATTCTACTGTTTAATGTAAAGATACAATGGAGCAACAGAACTATATTTTTCTTCAGGCCCAAAGATCAGAACAGAAAATTCAACCAAAATATTTATTCATTTATTCTGAAGTAAATGATAGGTAGCTAAATGTTTGATCTTAGGCCTCTTGACAATTGTCACCGTGCAATGAGCATGATGAGCACAATAATCACTTGCACTTCCCAGCACAGCCCTGCAAGAACATTTAGTATTGCGTTAATATATCTGTTACTACTGATAAACTTTGATTATATCTGTTACTACTGATAAACTTTGATAAAAGAAAACATCGTAAAGAAGTAATTTTCAAGTGTATGTCAGAAAATCTAATCATGAATTAAAATGTTACAAGCTCAGTGGTGTATATCTTTTCAAGGAGGGAAAATGCATCAACACCATATAAGGTAGAAGAGTACATTATAGCGTTATCAACCTTGAACATAAACATCATCATCAACTACTTCTCCAAAGTTTAACCTAAGCTCATGTTTTATGATATAAAATTAATGTGGCTATACCTTTTTATAGCGCCATATCCGTGATTACCAAGAACCAACATAGTGGCATGGAGTTTCTCTACAGCCTCACAAAGAATATTCCTAGCATCGCCTTCCACAACTTCGAATATGACATCAGTCACCTGCATAGAACTGTAATACTCAGGAAAGATGCTTGGTACTGCAAATGTGCCAGCGATTCTATCCTTCAGCCTCAAAGGCATGCATTAGGGATTTTACATATAAAGAACTAGAAATCTTGTTGATATATTCAAACAGATTTGATTACAACACTTTTATATGCTAGACATTGAGATAACAAATATAAAAGTAGACTTGCTCCAGTTTTAAGAAAGTATCTTTCAAATATACAAAATAACAGACAAGGAAAAGTAATGCTAACATTTTAACAACTGCATGAATACAGTGAAGCAGATCACCAGAGATAAAACTCAGAAAACTGAATATATTGTAGCCAAAGTAGACCAGGTGGCTGATACACATTATGCAATCCAAATTGAACCAGCCTAGTAACAAAATTGATCCTTATCCAACTGTTATAAACTCTTACACAAACACATACATATTTAGCTAGAAATCATATTGCAGTCATCCCTATTACTTGCAATACCTCCACAAACTAATTACCTCCCTAAGGTCATTAACATTGTATTTGCTAATTGTAAAAAAAACATATTTTTCAGTAATCAACTAATCATAGGAACGAACTATTAGTGTTCATAAATGTTTTAGTTATCATCCTTGACAAAATAAAACGGGGAAATTTCAGTCATATAAAAAATGTTTCCACAAATAACAAAATTTAGTTTTCAATATTAATAATGAAAACTTTACGTAGTTAAATAGAACTCTCATTTTTGGAGTGACAAGTATCAAACTAATTTAGAACAACATTTAAAATTGTAAGTTATAGTACTCCATAAATAATTGATTGAATTTTTCTAGCAGACTCAACAGGCATTTCGACTTCCCAAACAATAACTCCATAATTTAAAATTCAAAAAAGAGCAAAAACTCAACCAAATTAAACTTACTGATTTAGCAGCACAAATCTCCTTAGCCTTTTCAATTACCCTAGCAGCAATCTTCTTCAAATCACTATCTATGGACGGCAATACATCGATGAGACCTGCAATTAATGAAATTTCCAATCAGTACTAATAATTTTACCAACTGAACTTATATAAAAATTAAAAGAAATATTTTAAAAAAAAATTACCGGGACCGGCGAGACCGATGGCCGTAGCCGGAGAAGGTTTAGCGTGAATAATAAAGAGCTTGAAAGCAGCAGTGTTTGGAGTAAAGAAATGAGCGAGAGTCCACTCCAGAGCGTAATAGCTGTGCTCGCTATCGTCGATTCCAAACACCATTACTGGCTTCTCTGCCTCCATTGTTGATGAGCTTTTGCTTAATTCCTTGCTTGAAGTATTTGGAATTTCCAATCTCTTCTACTCTTTTTAAGCAGGCGAATAAGAATAATGAAGATGATACGGAAATGAAAGAAATTTCTGGAAAGAGAAAACGACAGAGCACCGATTCGACGTATTTATGGCGCGATTGTTTTATTTATTTTTTTAATGCCTTTTTAGATCTATTTTACTTTTTACAAAACACGTGTCAAGCTTGTATTTGCTGATGCTGATTTAGAAGAGTAGTAGTATGATTGATGAGTACGCAAAGTCTAGACTCTGGAAGCTGTGTGCCCCCTGTCACGTCTCCAAAACAAATCCTATTGTTTTTATTTACATATTTGAGACATAAATTAATTTCTTTTATTAAGTTAGGTAATAATAGTAATAAAAGTTCAATAACGATATTTTATTAAGTCATATTAGTTTCGATGTAGTATAAATATTATAAATTCTTTTATATCTATGTCACTATGTCTTATGAATAAGTATATAAAAAGTCAGTAACAAATTTTATTTAAATTTATTTGATTAGTCATTTTAAGGATAATTTAGACATTAACTTATAATTCTCAAATACAAATAAAATAATTATATTAATACATGTTCAAACTCAATGAATATATATAATTATAATTTGATGCATGAATTTCACAATAAAATAAAATAAAGTCATAAAAACATTAATGTCATATATATATATATATGTGTGTGTGTGTGTGACGCCTACAAATATAGATACAACACTCATTACGAAATGCCAAATATACTAAGACATAAAAGAAACTACAACTTGATAATAATACAATTGTGCAAAAAATGACACAACACATAATTTGAATTTAAATACAAATATTATCTTCTGTATAATATCCACACTCAAATAAGTCCTCATTACAATTATTCAAACACCATTTTACGTAAATAGTGAAGATCGCTAAAATATCTTTCTAGTAACCATCACTTCATACCTCGACTAGATCCTCGCATGTTCACACCTCCTTAGAAGAAAAATAGAACAAAAAGAAAAAAGGATGAAATTTCAATTAACCCAAAGTAAAGAATATTATGACTAAGATAATATACAACAAATTATCATTAGTTTTCAACAGGGAAAATCGATAAAATATAATGACAACAAATTTTAGATCAACAATCTGCAATGAAGCAAAGAATCCATTTAAGAGTCAAGTAGAGAATAAGTTCTACTATCTTCTAAGATTTAAAAGTCCATCATCAATATTTTATCCTCAGAATAACAATCAATATACATCTTTAATCAATATTCATCTTCTGCACTACAGCCAAAGATGTGACGCCTCCCAAAATAGGTATATACATCACCCATTCCGAGTTGTCAATACACAGATGTAAACAACTACAACTTTATTATTACAACAAGAAATCGTGAGTTTGAATACAAATATTATCTTCAGACAATATCTATACCCAAATAAATCCTCATCATATTTATTGATACATTATTTTACAAAATGGTGAGGACTACTAAACAACTCTCTCTAGAACCTTCATACCATACCATACCCGACTCAAGACTCGCTACATTCTCGCCTCCCAAGAAGAAAAATGGAATAAAAGGAAAAGGGTGAGCTCAACTAGCCCAAAGAAAGAATATTATGACTAAGATAATATACAACAAATTATCGTTAGTCTTCAAACAGGAAAACTGAGAGAATACATTAAACAACAAGTTTTAGAGCAATATTCGCGTGAAAAAAATAATAATTCATAAAAGAGTTAAGTAGAGAATGAATTCTACTATTATCTATGAATTTAAAAGTCCATTATCGATATTTTTATCCTCGTAACATCAATCGATATACATCTTGAATCAAATATTCATCTTTGCTCACAAGCCAAAGATTTTCATCGATTGGTCATGTTCACCTCAACACTGCTCATCTTGCACTACTGGGCCAAAGATATTCATAAAAATCAACCATCTTTGCCTTTTACAGCCAAAGATATTCAAAGAATATCATCATTTAGGATCGAGGATGATGAAAATAATTTTAAAGAAACGAATCCGGTGAAACAAAAGACAAGGATTAAGGATTAAGGATTAAGGATTCGTAATTCGGTTTATTCACGACCAAAAATACCTCAATAATAATCATAGTGAAGTAAAATTCAAGAATAATCAAAACATGGATACAATCAAAAGCTAGTATCCATAATAGATATTTTGGACAAAATAAAATTTAACTTTTACGTGAATAGTGTCAGATTCGTGTGAATAAGGTCAGATACGTGAATAAGAACTCGGACACCAAAAGTTCTAAATTTGATAAAAACTTCAGATCAATATTTCGACATAATGATATTGAAAGAATAACATCATTATAAAAAAAATAACATCTCTTACCTCACAAAGACGGTGATTTCCGATCGAAAAACCGGATACAGTGGTCAAGGGAACTTGCACCAGATAACAACACTCAAAGTATACTCACAAGAATACGCTCAATATATCGAGAGAGAAATAGAGAGAAACTTGGGTTTACGGTGTGATTTTCAATTCTAACCCAAGACCCTATTTATAGGAAAATGCTTGTAACACCAAAGTAGAAAATTGAATATAATATTAATATATTTTCACATTTTCCTTAGCCCACCTTTAGACAACTGATCTCAGCCCATTTGAATCACATGTGAGGCCAACTTAGTTGCAAAAACGTTTTTCTCAAAATAATTAACTAAAACTCCCAAAATTAATTATTTTAACTTCTAACTTCAATAATTCATAATAAATAGCACTTTTATTAGAAAATTCGAATCTCGCTTTTTTTTATAGGAAATTCAATTCTCTACAACTTTATGTAAGAAAGTTTTTCCAAATTCCAAATGTAAATCGACCAAATTCATAAGCAGACGATTTTACGGTGTTTATAATCAAATTTCTGTCAATAATTGTGTCCACCAACACACAAAACATGTGTTGAACATTTAATGCCACAAAAATACTCTTCCTCCTCATATACTCATATATCCCACATTCATTGTAAAAATATCATCGTTAATATATTATTAAAATAATATATTTAAATAAATTATTTTATCGAAAAAGATAAAATATTAATTTTCAACAATTGTCACATTAAAAATTTTCTCCATCTATATCCTCATAAAATCAATATTTTCCTCATCATATAAATCAATAATTAATTATTCATAAATAATATTACGTAATCACATTATCGACAACCGTGCAGTTCCCAGGATGTAGGGGCTTTCCAATAAGAATCTCTCCTTATCTTGGCGCATAATTAGATGACCAAACCTCTCATTAGGCGTAACTTTCTAGACATTGTCAATAATGTTATCTAATAATATTATTCAGATAATATGAATTATTGCTCGATAATGGAAAATACCGTGTAATGACAATTATTAAAACAACAAGAATATAAAATATCAACGCAGCAATTATTGAATCAATAAAATAAAATATCGAAGCAGTAATTATCGTAACCATTATTGAGTAGTGCCTTCAATAATTGGTGCAATACCGCAAGTGCTTCATCGCAAGCAACAACGTAGACATCGTGTTTTAACCAACGGGTATTCCAACAAGGTGTTAATTCAGTAATAACCACGCCAATTATTTTTAAACAACTTATATTTGTCTGTTTTCTTCATCCAATCGCTCAGTTATGGGGCCCACATAAGGTTTCGCTATGCATTTAATATTCCCTGACGACAGTAAGAATATTCCACGACCAAACGAATATTTCGACAAAAATAAATATTTTATAACCACCGCTTATTTAAAATATTGCGTGATTTTACCCATAACTAACCACATTAATCAAATCAACCCTTACTAATTAAAAATAATAATAGAGGAAAATAAATTTCATTTATTAATTATTTGGGGTCTTACAAAAGATATTCATTTGTATCACCAGTTGGTCATGTTCATCTCAACACCTATTCATCTTTGCACTAAGGGCCAAAGATATTCATCAGTTAATCATTCATCTTTGCACTATAGGCCAAAGATATTCAGTAATATCATCATTTAGGACTGAGGATGATGAAAATATTTTAAAGAAAATGAATCCAAATGAGATGTAAGGACAAATAGTAAAGATTAGAGTATAACAGTTTATCCAAGATCAATAATACTCCATAATAACTAATTTTGAAGCAAAATTCAAGAATAAAGATCAAAACACGGATACAATCAAAGATAGTAACCATAATAGACATCTTGGACAAAAAGAAGAAAATTCAATTTTTCGGTGAATATTATCGTATTCGTGAATAGTGCCGTATACATGAATAGTAACCCCGACAAAAAAAATTCTAAATTTGATAAAAAGTTCAAACCAATATTTTGGCATAATGATATCGAAAGAAATAATATCATTTACGAAAAAAATAACATCCTTTACCTCAAAATAACCGTACTTCTGACTGAATTTCGGATATAGAGCCTGTTGGGTTTCGGCACAGAAAACGCACAGTGGAAATTAAAATTTTAAAGCAATTTTTGAAACCCTAAAACAGGATCTATGCGAAAAACAATTAATTCAGAGGTTAGAAATTATACCGATTGTTAAAGCTAGAATCGATGCGGTCGAATCTTCAACGCAATTCAAACGGATCAAGGCGTCTCTACAGATTCACACTAACGCTTCCACACGAATCGTCCTACGATCTGCGAGAGAAGTAAGGAATCAGCATTTAGCTACCAAGGATGAGGATTTTTGACTGCTTTTCTCTAGTCTCTCTCTAAGAGCGGCTAGGGTTTTTGTTTTGATTAACTTTCCAAAGACGCTGATATATCATATATATAGCAATAAATCGAAATTAATCAAAACCCTAATCTAATTAAAATAAAATCCGAATTTATATATATATATATATTATATCTTAATTAAGTTTTACTTAATTAATATATATACATATATAAAGCATCCTTTTAATTTAAATTGTGATTTAAATACTATCAATCATATTGATATATTTAAATCCTTACAATTTAAATTAATTCTCTTTAATAACGCTTTGTGTGTGACCATATAGGTTATTATTACGTTGGCAATAATTTTAAAATCATATTATAAAATTATAAAATGATGAGCGACATCTAGTAATGCATCATCGCTACCCAAGTAATAATAAGATCGATGATTCGATGCAACCTTTTCATGACCAATGTTTCAATGTAATTTAATCCTTTTAACCTTAATATCCTAGATTAAACTCGAGTCATGGAATGTGTCATACTCTTCATAATTTAATCTGAAGTTTTCTTGATCAATGAGTAGACTATATGAAACAAATCACTATTTGAGTATGGTTATGAATTTCATAGTCCTACTTAATCAAGAGGCCCATGGATATCACCCATAATATATAGGATGGTTAAATTCCATCTAGATCACTCATATTTCTCACACGATTCATGATGAACCCAATAATCACCTTTATAGTCCACCCTATTAAAGGTGACTGTGACGCCCCCAAAATAGGTATACATCACCCATTTTGAGTCGCCAAATACATGGTACAGAAATAACTATAACTTCATTAATACAATTGTCGTGCAAAATATGACAACACGTAAACTGTGAGTTTAAATACAAATATTGTCTTCTAGACAATATCCATACTCAAATAAGTTCTCATTATAATTATTGATACACTATTTTACAAAATAGTGAGGACTACTAAAACAAACTGCTCTTGAACCATTACTCCACACCCCGACTAGTTCCTCGCTTATATTCTCGCCTCCCGAGAAGAAAAATGGAACAAAAAAGAAAAGGATGAGCTCAACTAGCTCAAAGTAAAGAATATTATGACTAAGATAATGTACAACAAATTATCCTTAGTCTTCAACAGGGAAAAAAATATGATAGAATACAATAGACAACAAGTTTTAGATCAACAACTGCTGCAGTGGAAACAACAATTCGTTAGAAGAGTTAAGTAGAGAATGAAATCTACTATCATCTATGAATTTAAAAGTCCATCATCGATATTTTATCCCTCAGAAATCAATCAATATACATCTTGAATCAAATAGTCATCTTTTGCACTACGGCCAAAGATATTCATCAATTCGTCATGTTCATCTCAACACTGCTCATCTTTGCACTACGGCCAAAGATATTCATCGATTGGTCATGTTCATCTAAACACTGCTTATCTTCGCACTACGGGCCAAAGATATTCATCAAAAAATCATTCATCTTTGCACTACAGCCAAAGATATTTAGTAATATCATCATTTTAGATCGAGGATGATGAAAATATTTTAAAGAAAACGAATCTAGTGAAACAAAAGAACAAATATTAAGGATAAGTATTTTACACAATCCAAGTTCAAAATACTTCATAAATAATCGAGTGAAGTAAAATTCAAGAATGATCAAAACATGGATACAATCAAAGCTAGTATCCATAATAGATATTTTGGACTTAAAAATGAAAATTTAATTTTTGTCTCGTGAATAAGGTCGATTATATTCGTGAATAGTCGCAATATACGTGAATAGTGTTGTATACGTGAATAGTAACTCGACACCAAAAGATAGAAATTTCACAAAAAACATCATCACGCTTCGTGAATAGTACTCGTGAATAGTAACTCGTGAATAGTAACTCATGAATAAGAACCCCAACATGAAAAAGTTCCAAATTTGATAAAAGTTTCAACCAATATTTCTAAGATAATGATATCAAGAAATAATATCATTTACTGAAGAAAATAAAATCCTTTACCTCGCAAAAACAAGATTTGGATCGAAATATTGGATATCAGTGTTGAAAGAACTTAGCACAGTATAACAATACTCAAAGTACTAAAATACTCACAAAATACGTTCGATATTATAGTAGAGAGAAGAGAGAGAAATATGTAGTTTACGGTGTGATTTTCAATTATAACCCAAGACCCTATTTATAGGAAAATGCTAGAACACTCAAAAAGTAGAAAATTTAATATAATAATAATATATTATAAAAATTTTCAAGCCCATAGTAGAAAATCAAATCAGCCCATTCAACACACACGTGTGGAACACTTATAATGTAAAAAACGTTTTTTATTAAAAAATAATTAAAACTTCCAAAAATCAATTATTTCGTAACTTGAACTTCAATAATTCACAATAAATAGCCCTTTTATCGTAAAATTCAATCTCGTGAATTTTTATAGGAAATTGAATTTCTACAACTTTTGCAGAGAAAGTTTTTCCAAATTCCAAATGTAAATTGACCTAAATCCACATACTGACGATTTTACAAGTTTATAATCAAATTTCACCAAGAAAATGGTCCACCAACATGTTTTAAACAACTTTTGCAACAAAATACTCTTCCTCCTCATATACTGTGTATATCCCACATTTATTGTAAAAATATTACCATTATTATATTATAATAATATAATAAAATATTATTTTATCGAGAAAAGATAAAATATCAATTTTTAACAATTGTCACTCTAAAAATTTTCTCCATCTATATCCACATAAAATCAATATTTTCCTCATCATATAAATCAATAATTAATTATTCACAAATAATATTACAGTAATCACAAGATCGACAACCGTGCTGCTCCCCAGAAAGAGGGGCTTTCCAATAAGAATTTCTCCTTCTTGGCAAGCAATTAGTGACCAAACCTCTCCTTGATGTAACTTTTAGACATTGCCAATAATATTTTCTAATAATATTATTCAGATAATATGAAGTATTGCTTCGATAATGGAAAATCTTGTGTAGTGACAATTATGAAACAACAAGAATATAAAATATCAACGCAACAATTATTGAATCAATAAAATAAAATATCGAGCAAGAATTCATCGTAACAATTATTGAGTAGTGCCTTCTTACATAAGAATCAATAATTGGTGCAATACTGCGTGCTATCTTGTGCAACAACGCCAGACATCGTGTTTTAACCACCGGTATTCCAACAAAGATTAACGATAACAATAATCACTTGTAGTTATTTATAAATAACTTATACTTGTCGTTTTCTTCATCCAATCACTTTCTATTATGGGCCCACAAAAGACTGCACCGTTGTACGAATATTCCCCGACAGCGAGAATGTGACGCCCCCAAAATTAGGTATACGTCACCCATCTTGGGTCGCCACTTACATGGTACATAAATTCAAATACAAACTTATTAATATAACGTCGTGTACAATACGATATAAATCGTGAGTTTGAATACAAATATTGTCTACTAGATATTATACAAACTCAAAAGGAATCCTCATTACAACTATTATCACACTATTTCACGTAATAGTGAGGACTACTAATGCTATCCTCCGACCATTACTCCGCTCCCCGACTCGTCCCAGCTATATTCTCATTTCCTGAAGAGAACAGTGAAAGAAAGGGTGAGCTCAACTAGACCAGTAAGAAATATTATGACTAAGATAATGCAGAATAAATTATCATTAGCCTTCAACAATGTTAAACTGATAAAATACAATAGACAACCAGTTTAACTTCTGCAGAGGAATATGCAATCCATTAAAAGAGTCAAGTAGAAAATAAAGTCTACTATCTTTTATGATTTAAAAGGTTTTCATCAATTTTTATCACTAAGACTCGGTTTAATGAATAAACCACAATATCTAATCATTCCTCGTACTACTGGCCAATGATTTTCATCAAATTATCAATGGTCATGACTATACCGAATCACCCCCGTCATAATCATACCCAAAACTATCCATCGTGCATTATAAAAGCCACCGAGGACTTTTGTCACATCATTTATATCAAGCCATGATTATACCGAATGATCCTTGGTCATAATCATACTAAGTTCATCTATACGCACGTAAGCCAAAGATAACATAATATAACATGAGGATGATGATGACAATGACATAATAATTCAATAAAACAAGTTCAAGAATTATTTAATCCAGGAATTATTAACGCCCAAATTGTCAACATGACATCGCTTTTGTATAGTAAAATTCAAGAATAATCGGAAGAATATTTCCATGATAAGATATCGATGAAACGCAAATATCAAAGATATTCTACTAATTTCATGGAGTATAAGTCAAAATTTTAACCAACTGGGTATAATAAAGAATGGAATAACAAAAGAAATCACCATGCACGTAGATTACAGACAGTAAAAAAGTTATTCCAATGTAATAATAATAACGGAACGTGTCGGTGAAATTCACACCGATGTGATGTTCCAACAGAATAATAAAGATGGAACCAGATCCGTGTAAACACACATATAGGATATTCCAACAGAATGATAAAGATTTTAACCAGTCCAAAGTGTAAAACACATGCATGTGATGTTCCAATGTAATAATAAAAGCGGAACCGTGTCGGTGTAAAACACATGCATGTGATGTTCCAATGTAATAATAATGAAGAATGTCACCAAGTATAGGTAAATCACAGACTCTGAGTTATTCCAATGTAATAATAAGCAATGGAATAACATAAGGATTTCACCAAGTATAGGTACGCCACAGACACAAAAGTTATGTATAGGGTATGCCACTTTTACAAAGTTATTCCAATGTAATAATAATGAATGGAATAATGTAAGTTCTCTTCAAGAAGAAAGAATAACACCCTACACCGTAAAAAACCGAATATAGAAGTAGTGAAGTATATAATACTCTTCTTCTTTCTATAACTTTTCTCTATAGCTTTCTCTATAATTTTCTCTCTAGAGTTTCAATGAACCAGTAAAGAAAATAATGAAGGAATGAGCTTCTATTTATAGGAAAATGGAATGCATAAGAATTAATCCATGAAACTATCCAGATTGATTTACTTTAATCGACGGTCCATATTTAAAGAAAAATCTTTTAAATAAAATATAATATATTCTATTTATATAAAAACATTTTACTATGCAAACACTATACAATACTATGCAAAAAACATTATGCAACACTATGCATAATAAAATATAATATATTCTATTTATGTAATAACTTTAATAAAGTATTCTATTTTATATAAAAGATGTTTCGCTTTTATTACGTTAATAATACGAATAAAACAAAACGTCATTATCGCTATAATAATTCATATTATTAATCGACAATAATGGAATCAAACCGAGTGACTTCTCACATAAGATCAATAATCAATACCGTATGCTACTTACGCAACCACACGTGACATCGTATTTTTTACTACCGAGTAGTTCAACAAGAATTCACCAGTAAAACTTCCGCCGTTATTTCAATAAAATATTTTTGTCGCTTTTCAATCCGACAATAATTCTATGGGGTCCACCAATGATTGAGTAGTTGTACTTAATATCCCCGCTAAACCGAATATTCCCCACCAATCGAATATAATATAACCACTTGATACTTTGCAAAATTTATAAATACTACCCACAACTATAATATTATCTCAAATTCACACTATAATATTAAAAATTATTTCGACTAAATTTAAATCTTTATTGATAAAATCTGGGGTCTCACAATCTCCCTACTTATGGAATTTTCCCTCGAAATTAGGGTACGCACTGGTATGATAAAGAGGTGAGGATACCTTGAATACCTTTATCGTTGAAAACATTAAATTCATCTTTGCAATCCGCCAAAGATATTCATTAACAATTCATCTTTGCACTACGTGCCAAAGATATTTATTAACAATTCATCTTTGCACTACAAAGCAAAGATATATAATCAGAAACCAATAATACTAAGACTCAAATTTTAATAGTATCACAACCATGAATTATCCATGCTTCTTCAAGCAAGGATATTCGTGTTTTCAATTACTACTGCCATGATTATACCGAATAATCCGTGGTCATAATCATACCAAGTCTATCAATGCACTACTACCAAAGATGATTTTTTACCACATCCATGAATTAATATTTCATTCTTTGAGACTCATTTCAATAATTAATCCATATCATCGAATCATCCCCGCACTACGTGCCAAGGATATTCATTAGTATCACGACCACAAATTATCCATACACTACTACCAAAGATAATTGTGTATTCATTAATATCACGACCACAAATTATCCAAGCACTACTACCAAAGATAATTGTGTATTCATTAATATCACGACCACAAATTATCCATGCACTACTACCAAAGATAATCGTGTATTCATTAGTATCACGACCACAAATTATCCATGCACTACTACCAAAGATAATTGTGTTTTCAATTACTGGTTATGATTATACTTAGAACAATCCTCGGTCATAATCATACCAAATCCATCTATGCACTACTTCTACAGCCGTATTGACTTTCAACATAATATAAGCATGAGGATAATGATATAAAGAATCAATCAAATGAGATAAAGGATAAATATTAAACATTTATAATATAATTTATCCAGGATTCAAGAATATCCCCATGTTTTCAATCACTTAATAATCTCATAATCTAATATCATTAATATTATAACAATATTTTAATCACTTCTTAAATTTATAAACAATTTATCTTAATTGTTTACGCTTTTACCATATAATGCATTTAATCATTCAAAATGTCATACTCATAAGATATCATCACCAATTATCAAATCTCTCAAAAAAAAAATATGCATATACTCTATATAAGATTCTCTAGCCATAAAATCCTATTTTCAACTTTGTTATTTCACATAACATAATTAACTCATATGTTCAGAATTAAACTATTTTCATGAAAATACCAAATCAGTCCCAAAAATATTTCTTTTCTGGGATTTAGCATAATATAGTCCCATGATGAAAATATATTTTTCTCGGAATTTTTAAAATTCATTTACTATTTTTCAAAAATCAATTTCTAATTAATTTCTTAAGAAATTAGCTACCTCAAGTTTAACTCCAAAAATTCCCAAATCTTGGCAGGACCTTACACATGTTAACGTGAGCTTCTAGTTTAAATTTCATGGTCACGGTGAGTTATAGAACTCAGGTTATAGCGTTTTAAATCGAGGAAAACCTAAATATTGAAATAGTCATAACTTGCTCATTTTAAGTCAGAATGAACTCATTTTTGGACAGGAGGTACTTTATACCATATACCTTCATGTCCCAAAAGCCCAGAATTTTTCTCATAATTTAAGTGGCCGAAACAGTCCCTTAAAGTTTCTGGGCAGTAGCATTTTCGAAATTTACAGCTTTGGCCTCCTTTGCTAAAATCAGTCCCCACAAAAATCTACAACACCTTTTCCAGTAATTCCACTTGGATTAGTTAGATAACTCATAGATCTAAATCTAGGACTTGACCACATTCAAAAATTCAAAATATAATAAGAGATATAGTCAATTGAATTTCATGTTACGTTTTTCACCAAAATCTGATTTTCAACTCTTTGTGATTTCTAAGAAACTTTCATGTTTTCACATACTAACCAACATAACTCATCATAAAACTTATTAATACTTCATATACCCATGATTTTCATTATTTCAATGCTTTTATTATGACTTTCATCATAAACCACGTAAACTGTTCATTTTAGTTGAAGAAATATTTGAGGGTTTAAGAAATGGGTTTTTGTACTGGGGTCAATACAAAATTCGATTTCACGCCTAGGGTAGGCTAGAAATCTTCAAGAATACGCCAAGAAATTTATTAATGATAGAAATATCATTCAAATCGCTACTCTTATCCAAGACTTGGATAAGACGTTACATTGATACCAACTGTGACTTCTATCCCTTAACCTAGATAGCCCTCACAATGATACCTATAAACTTGCCATCTTCATTCACGATGTCGCCTCTGTAAAGTTGATTTTGATTGCATTCCACACAAAGAAGTCAACAACGAAAGGATCGGGCTCTTTACTTATGGCTTGATATAATGTTGATTAACTTTAGGGTTTGGTTACTTTGAATTCAGATAACAGGTTGGTTAGGAATATGAAAGCTAACAACCTTACAAAAAGAATAATAAGTAGTTAATCAATCGTTTTAAAAATTACCTCAAAGGCAAGAATTTTTAAAGATATAAGATCGTGAAAGTGTTTATTTGAAACAACAAGATTAATAAATGTTGGAGGTAACGATGGTTTCTCCCAACGAAGTTTCAATAGATAAATCAAAGTCTAATTTTTTTTTTGAGTCAAATTTAAACATTGAACACAACTAGGTAGAATAAAAGAGTGGGTAGAACTTGTATTGAATAAAGTATAGACTTCGTAATAATTAATTTACCCGTAATAACTTCGCTTTTCTTTCGATAAACGCCTCGCTTAAATTACCGAAGTTTGACTTTACTATAGGTACATTCCACCCTTAAGTGCTTCTTCACATTCTCGATCCATGATTTGAATCATTATTCTCCATCCATATCGAATTCGGGTTGACCGCTATGCATGTGGTAATTCAATTCGATGTTGGGTTCTCCCAATTGTTTGTCAAAAAGCAAAGTCCATTTCATCTATTTTGGCTTTATTGGATCTGGACGCCTTTTCTACACTATCAACGCGTTGTGCGCCTTTTACCCATGCATCGTCTATTCTCCTTCGCTTCGCTTGTTTCTTCTTTCAAATTGATCTTTGATTTTTAAATTCTCGATTCCAACTTTAATATCTTACACCTCGTCAAAGCGTGATTTTGTTCTAGCATCACATATCGGGTAACCCAATTTTGAATTGTTGTATCCCTTTGTTCCACGACGCTTTTGGTTCTTCAACCTCGTTCTTCTAGCTCACGAACACGATTTTGTAATTCTAAGTTTTGATCATAAATTTCTTCTAACCAATTCTCCTCGTGTTCCTCTTCTTCCTCTTCTTCCTCTTCTTCCTCACTTTCAATTTGCTACACATCCGCAACTAGCTCGGGTGCAACAATTAGTTCTTCATTTACTACGTGGATATCTCTAATTTGTTCCTCGTCTCGACATCGCATTAACTCGATTAGTGATTAAAGGTGTCACAACGGCCACATTCACTCCATTGTGAATATTTTCACCGCCATTTCCAAACACCGCCACCACACAAGGGTTAATTAATATATCAAATATTATCCCTATACTCAACCGACCAATTAAATACCAAATAAACTTAGGTAGGTCATACTAGCGAAGGAATTTCCGTCTCTCCCTCCTAGTTCTTATCTCACATCTTAGCCAGGATCATATCCTAAGCTCATTACTAAAGCATGACGCCCAAAATTAGGTATACGTCACCCATCTTGGGTCGCCACTTACATGGTACATAAATTCAAATACAAACTTACTAATATAAGCGTAGTGCGGTACAATCTGACATAAATCGTGAGTTTGAATACAAATATTGTCTACTAGATATTATACAAACTCAAAAGGAGTCCTCATTACAACTATTATCACACTATTTCACGTAATAATGAGGACTACTAATGCTATCCTCTGGACCATTTACTCCGCTCCCGAGACTCGTCCCGGCTATATTCTCATTTCTCGAAGAGAAAAAGTGAAAGAAAGGGTGAGCTCAACTAGCCCAAAGAAGAAATATTATGACTAAGATAATGCGTAATAAATTATCATTAGCTTCTTCAACAATGTTAAACCGATAAAATACAATAGACAACCGGTTTAATCTGCAATGAATATCGCAATCCATTAAAAGAGTCAAGTAGAAAATAAAGTCTACTATCTTTTATGATTTAAAAGGTTTTCATCAATTTTTATCACTAAGACTCAGTTTAATGAATAAACCACAATATCTAATCATTCCTGTACCACGGTCAATGATTTTCATCAAATTATCAATGGTCATGACTATACCGAATCACCCCTGGTCATAATCATACCAAAAACTATCCATCACTGCATTACAGGCCACTGAGGACTTTTATCACATCATTTATATCAAGCCATGATTATACCGAATGATCCTTGGTCATAATCATACTAAGTTCATCTATGCACGTAAGCCAAAGATAACATAATATAACTTGAGGATGATGACAATGACATAATAATTCAATAAAACAAGTTCAAGAATTATTTAATCCAGAATTATTAACGCCCAAATTGTCACACGCAATGATACTGTTTTGTATAGTAAAATTCAAGAATAATCGTAAGAATATTTCCATGATAAGATATCTTTGGATGAAACGCAAATATCAAAGATATTCTACTAATTTCATGGAGTATAGAAGTCAAAATTTTAACCAACCTGGGTATAATAAAGAATGGAATAACAAAAGAAATCACCATGCATGCAGATTCAGATGTATAAAAGTTATTCCAATGTAATAATAATAACGGAACCAAAGTCGGTGAAATTCACACAAGCAGGATGTTCCAATGTAATAATAAAGATGGAACCGGATCGTGTAAAACACACATATAGGATATTCCAACAGAATGATAAAGATTTTTAACCAGTCCGATGTAAAACACATGCATGTGATGTTCCAACAGAATAATAAAAAGCGGAACCGTGTCCCGGTGTAAAACACATGCATGGATGTTCCAATGAATAATAGAAGAATGTCACCAAGTATAGGTAAAATCACAGATACAAAAGTTATTCCAATGTAATAATAAGCAATGGAATAACATAAGGATTTCACCAAGTATAGGGTATGCCATGATATACAAAGTTATGTATAGGGTATGCCACTTTTACAAAAGTTATTCCAATGTAATAATAATGAATGGAATAATGAAGTTCTCTTCAAGAAGAAAGAATAACACCCTCACCGTAAAAGAACCGAATATGTAAGTAGTGAAGTAGTTAGAAATACTCTTCTTCTTTCTATAACTTTTCTCTATAGCTTCTCTCTATAATTTCTCTCTCAGTAGTTTCAATGAATTCGTAAGAAAATAATGAAGGAATGAGCTTTATTTATAGGAAAATGGAATGCATAAGAATTAATCCATGAACGGTCCAGATTGATTTACTTTAATCGACTATCCATATTTAAAGAAAAATCTTTTAAATAAAATATAATATATTCTATTTATATAAAAACATTTTACTATGCAAAACACTATACAATACTACGCAAAACACTATGCAACACTATGCATAATAAAATATAATATATTCTATTTATAGAATAACTTTAATAAAGTATTCTATTTTATATAAAAGATGTTTCATTTTATTACGTTAATAATCTTAATAAAACAAAACGTCATTATAGCTATAATAATTCATATTATTAATCGACAATAATGGAATCAAACCGAGTGACTTCTCACATAAAGATCAATAATCAATACCGTGTGCTACTATGCAACCACACGACATCGCATTTTTTACTAATGAGTAGTTCAACAAGAACTACCAGTAAAACTTCCGCCGTTATTTCAATAAAATATTTTTGTCGTTTTCTCAATCCGATAATAATTTCATTGTGGGGTCCACCAATGATTGAGTAGTTGTATTTAATATTCCCCGCTAAACCGAATATTCCCCACCAATCGAATATAATATAACCACTTGCATACTTTGCAAAATTTATAAATACTACCCACAACTATAATATTATCTCAAATTCACACTATAATATTAAAAATTATTTCGACTAAATTTAAATCTTTATTGATAAAAATGGGTCTCACAATCTCCCTACTTATGGAATTTTCGCCTCGAAATTAGGGGTACGACTGGTATGATAAAGAGGTGAGGATACCTTGAATACCTTTATCGTTGAAAACATTAAATTCATCTTTGCAATCCTACCAAAGATATTCATTAACAATTCATCTTTGCACTACTGGGCCAAAGATATTTATTAACAATTCATCTTTGCACTACAGGTGCAAAGATATATAATCAGTAAAACCAATAATACTAAGACTCATTTTAATAGTATCACAACCATGAATTATCCACCTTTCATCGCTAAGGATATTCGTGTTTTCAATTACGGCCATGATTATACCCGAATAATCCGTGGTCATAATCATACCAAGTCTATCAATGCACTACTACCAAAGATGACTTTTACCACATCCATGAATTAATATTTCATTCAACGAGACTCATTTCAATAATTAATCCATATCATCGAATCATCCCCGCACTACAAAAGCCAAGGATATTCATTTAGTATCACGACCACAAATTATCCATGTACTACTACGCCAAAGATAATTGTGTATTCATTAATATCACGACCATAAATTATCCAAGCACTACTACCAAAGATAATTGTGTATTCATTAAGATCAACGACCACAAATTATCCATGCACTACTACCAAAGATAATCGTGTATTCATTAGTATCACGACCACAAATTATCCATGCACTACTACCAAAGATAATTGTGTTTTCAATTACTGGTTATGATTATACCTAACAATCCTCGGTCATAATCATACCAAGTCCATCTATGCACTACAGCCACGTACCATCGATGACTTTCAACATAATATAAGCGTGAGGATAATGATATAAAGAATCAATCAAATGAGATAAAGGATAAATATTAAACATTTATAATATAATTTATCCAGATTCAAGAATATCCCCATGTTTTCAATCACTTAATAATCTCATAATCTAATATCATTAATATTATAACAATATTTTAATCACTTAAATTTATAAACAATTTATCTTAATTGTTTACGCTTTACCATATAATGCATTTAATCATTCAAAATGTCATACTCATAAGATATCATCACCAATTATCAAATCTCTCAAAAAATATGCATATACTCTATATAAGATTCTTCTAGCCATAAAATCCTATTTTCAACTTTGTTACTTCACATAACATAATTAACTCATATGTTCAGTAATTAAACTATTTTCATGAAAAATACCAAATCAGTCCCAAAAAAATATTTTTTTCTGCGATTTAGCATAATATAGTCCCATGATGAAAATATATTTTTCTCGGAATTTTTAAAATTCATTTACTATTTTTCAAAAATCAATTTCTAATTAATTTCTTAAGAAATTAGCTACCTCAAGTTTAACTCAAAAATTCCCAAATCTTGGCAGGACCTTACACATGTTAACGTGAGCTTCTAGTTTAAATTTCATGGTCATCGGAGTTATAGAACTCCGGTTATAGCTTTTTCATTTCGGAAAAACCTAAATATTGAAATAGTCATAACTTGCTCATTTTAAGTCAGAATGAACTCATTTTTGGACAGGAGGTACTTTATACCATATACCTTCATGTCCCAAAAGTCCAGAATTTTTCTCATAATTTAAGTGGCCGAAACAGTCCCTTAAAGTTTCTGGGCAGTATCATTTTCGAAATTTACAGCTTTGGCCTCCTTTTAAAAATCAGTCCCCACAAAAATCTACAACACCTTTTCCAGTAATTCCACTTGGATTAGTTAGGTAACTCATAGATCTAACTCTAGGACTTGACCACATTTAAAAATTCAAAATATAATAAGAGATATAGTCAATTGAATTTCATGTTACGTTTTTCACCAAAAATCGATTTTCAACTCTTTGTGATTTCTAAGAAACTTTCATGTTTTCACATACTAACCAACATAACTCATCATAAAACTTACTAATACTTCATATACCCATGATTTTCATTATTTCAATGCTTTTATTATGACTTTCATCATAAACCACGTAAACCTGCTCATTTTAGTTGAAGAAATATTTGAGGGTTTAAGAAATGGATTTTCATCGGGTCAATACAAAATTCGATTTCACGCCTAGGGTAGGCTAGGAAATCTTCAAGAATACGTCAAGAAATTTATTAATGATAGAAATATCATTCAAATCGCTACTCTTATCCAAGACTTGGATAAGACGTTACATTGATACCAACCGTGACTTCTATCCCTTAACCTAGATAGCCCTCACAATGATACCTATAAACTTGCCATCTTCATTCACGATGTGTCGCCTACGAAAGTTCTGGCCGGTGCATTCCACACAAAGAAGTCAACAACGAAAGGATCGGGGCTCTTTACTTATGGCTTTTGATATAATGTTGATTAACTTTAGGGTTTGGTTACTTTGAATTCAGTATAACAGTTGGTTAGAATATGAAAGCTAACAACCTTACAAAAAGAATAATAAGTAGTTAATCAATCGTTTTCAAAAATTACCTCAAAGGCAAGAATTTTTAAAGATATAAGATCGTGAAAGTGTTTATTTGAAACAACAAGATTAATAAATAAAGTGGAGGTAACGATGGTTTCTCCCAACGAAGTTTCAATAGATAAATCAAAGTCTAATTTTTTTTTGAGTCAAATTTAAACATTGAACACAACTAGGTAGAATAAAAGAGTGGGTAGAACTTGTATTGAATAAAGTATAGACTTCGTAATAATTAATTTACCCGTAATAACTTCGTTCGGTTTTCTTAAACGCGCCTCGCTTAAATTACCGAAGTTTGACTTTACTATAGGTACATTCCACCCTTAAGTGCTTCTTCACATTCCCGATCCATGATTTGAATCATTATTCTCGATCCATATCGAATTCGGGTTGACCGCTATGCATGTGGTAATTCGAATTCGATGTTGGGTTCTCCCAATTGTTGTCCAAAAAGCAAAGTCCATTTCATCTATTTTGGCTTTATTGGATCTGGACGTCTTTTTCTACACTATCAACGCGCGTTGTGCGACTTTTTACCCATGCATCGCCTATTATCCTTCGCTCAGCTTGTTTCTTCTTTCAATTTGATCTTTGATTTTTAAATTCTCGATTCCAACTTTAATATCTTACACTTTGTCAAAGCGTGATTTTGTTCTAAAGCATCACATATCGGGTAACCCAATTTTGAATTGTCAGATCCCTTTGTTCCACGATCGCTTGCCGTTTCTTCACTTCAACTGTTCTTCTAGCTCACGAACACGATTTTGTAATTCTAAGTTTTGATCATAAATTTCTTCTAACCAATTCTCCTCGGGTTCTCTCTTCTTCCTCTTCTTCCTCACTTTCACCGCTACATCTCTGAAACTAGCTAAGGGTGCAACAATTAGTTCTTCATTTACTACGTGGATATCTCTAATTTGTTCCTCGTCTCGACCATTGCATTAACCTGATTAGTGATTAAAGGTGTCACAACGGTCACAACGCGTTTTAATTCTAACCTAAGCGTCTATTTATAGGAAAATGCTAGAACGTCATGGGAGACAAAAATAATAAAATATTATTTTCTTTTATTTCTTCCACGCATGCCTACATTGTTGAATGCCTAGCATGCCAATTCTAAATTTTTTCCAGCAGCCCACATGTTATTAACACCAACCAAAATGGGTCCCACCCCATAATTTAATAAAAATCATTTTATTTTTCGAAACTTCAATAATTCATAGAAAATAGCCCGGTTATCAAAAAATACGAATTTTATATCCATTCTGCTTGAAATCGAATTCTCTACAACTTTGCAGAAGAAAGTTTTTTCAAATTCCAAACATAAAATATCCAAAATCCACAAACGGATGATTTTTAATACCTCCACACCGACAAAATACTGATAAAACACCTCAGCATTAATTCTTTCATTTTTATCCACATAAAAATAAATATATCCATCATTTATATCCACATAAATTAAATATTTCCTTATCATATAAATCAATAATTAATTATTCACAAATAATATTACAGAATCACAATTATGACAACCAGGCCGTTCAGGAAAAGGAGGCTTTCCAATAAGAATTTCTCCTTCATCATGCAAGCAATTAGGTGACCAAACCTCTCCTTGATGTAACTTTCTAGACATTGCCAATAATGTTATCTAATAATATTATTAAAATAATATGAATTATTGATCCGATAATGGGAAATCTTTGTGCGTTGATAATTATTGAAACAACAATAATATAAAATATCAACGCAACAATTATTGAATCAATAAAATAAAATATTGAGCAGTAATTATCGTAATAATTATTGAGTAGTAGTGCATTCTTACGTAAGAATCAATAATTCAAAAAAATATTGTGCATCCACGCCAGACATCAGATTTTAACCTTTGGGTATTCCAAAGTGTTAATTCAGAATAACTACGCCGTTATTTATAAAAACTCAAACTTGTCGTTTTCTTCATCTGACAGTTATTCTGTTATGGGGTCCTATTATGACTGCGCCGTCGTACGAATATTCCCCGACAACAAGAATATTCCACGACCAAACGAATATTCCCCGACATAATGATTATTTTATAACCACTTGCTTATTTAGCAAAATTGCACATTTCATCCATAACCAAAATATTATATCAATTTAACACCTTATTATTCACAATAATAATTAGACGAAATTCGATTTTATTTATAATAAGTTGGGGTCTTACAACCTCCCCTCCTTATGAAATTTCGTCCTCGAAATTGACGTACGTACCTAGTGTTTCGAAAAGGTGAGGATACCTCGCTTTCATTTTCGATTCCAACTCCTGTGTCATTTCTTCAATATAGCATGGTTTCTCCACAAAACCTTAACTTGTGGTATAACCTTCGTATGTAGGACATGCATCTTTCTTCCTATCCAAGATCTTAACAGTACTTCTTCGACGTTAAATCTCTACTATCTCGTCTGGTTCTAAAGCAATAATATGGTTCAAGTCTTTCACATATTTACGAAGCATAGATATGTGAAAAATATTATGAACACGAGACATACTTGGGGGTAATGGGAGTCTATATGCCACATTTCCTATTCTATTCAAGAATCTCAAATGGACCAACAAATCTTGGATCGAGCTTTTCTCTCTTTCTAAATCTTGTAACTCCCTTCCATGGAGCAACACGTAATAAAGATACATGATCTCCAATATTAAACTCCACGTCCTTTCTATGAAGATCAAGATAACTCTTTTGTCGATCTTGTGAGGTCCGAATACGTTGTCGAATCATTTGGATCTTTTTCGTGAGTCATGCATACTAATTTCGGTCCCAACAACGTTGCTTCTCCCACCTCGTCCCAAAGATAATTGGAGAACGACACTTTCGTCCATACAACGCCTCAAATGGAGCCATGCCTATACTTGCTTGATAACTGTTGTTGTAGGAGAATTCTACCAATGGCAAGTACTTATCCCAACTCCCTTTGAAATCTAGGACACAAAGTCTTAATAGATCTTCAAGAGTTTGAATAGTCCTCTCTGATTGCCCGTCCGTTTGAGGATGGTATGCCGAGCTGAATCATAAATCCGTGCCCATAGCTTTCTGCAAGCTAACCCATAATCGTGAAGTGAATCTTAGGTCACGATCCGAAACTATGGATATTGGCATGCCATGCAATCGTACAATCTCATTCACGTACATACGAACAAGACGTTCAAGTGAATAAGTCTCGCGTATCGGTAAGAAATGGGCAGACTTGGTTAATCTATCAACAATAACCCAAATCGCATCTATGCCTTGAAAAACTTTGGGAAGACCTGTAACGAAATCCATAGTAATGTGTTCCCACTTCCATTCCAGAATCTCAAGTGGTTGCAATGGACCCTTTAGTACTTGATGCTCCGCCTTTACACGTTGACAGGTTAAACACCTCGAGATAAACTCCGCGATCTCTCTCTTCATATTATTCCACCAAAATGTATGTCGAATATCATGATACATTTTGGTACTCCCGGGATGGATTGCAAATGATGTGTTGTGTGCCTCCATCATGATTCTATGCTTCAAATCAGAGTCAGTAGGAACACAAAGTCTGGAGTTGAATGTAAGTATTCCTTCTTCATCGATTCTCGCTCGAATAGCTCCTTCAGACTTTCTTCTTCATACGACGCCTCCGTGTCCGTAGCTTCGAAAGCGGCTTTAACTTTATCGATTAAAGTTTGGTTCTACTCAGATATTCGCCATCATCATGTGGTCCCTCGAGTCTTTAATTCTACCTCCATCCTTTGCAAGTTATACAGAATGGGCCTTTGTATTGACAATATCGCTTTTCGTGCTTTCGCGATATGATCTTCTACTCAACGCGCCATATCTACTTACGTTCGCTTTTCGGGATGATATTGAATAGTGTGATCATAATCTTTCAATAGTTCAAGCCAACGTCGTTGCCGCATATTGAGTTCTTTTGGGTGAAGAAATATTTGAGGCTTTTATGGTCCGTATAAATCTCCACTTTCTCCCCATACAAGTAGTGTCTCCAAATTTTCAACGCGAATATAATCGGGCCGCTAACTCTAGATCATGAGTAGGATAATTCCTCTCATATTCTTTGAGTTGTCGTAAAGGCATAAAGGCTATGACTTTCCCATGTTGCATGAGAACACATCCTAACCCCTTTGCTTGAAGCATCATCAGAGATAACAAATCCATCCGCACGGATGGTATTACCGAGCAGTCTTGCCGAAATGAGTCTCCTCTCGAGCTCTTGGAAACTCTTTCGCATTCCTCGCTCCATACGAATTTTGTATCTTTTCGAGTCAAATTTGAGTTAACGGAGTAGAGATTCGAGAAAATCCTTCCACGAATCTCCGATAATAACCAGTAAGCCCAGAAGCTGCAGACTTTGGCCACCGACTTGGTGCTTCCCAACTTTCAGATCGCTTCAATCTTCACGGGTCAACAGATACTCCATGTTTTGATACCACGTGCCCAAAAATGCTACTTCCTCAAGCCGTAACTCGCATTTCTTGACTTGGGATAAAGTTTGTTTTCTCGAAGCCTTTCAAGTATCAGCTTCAAATGGTGCTCATGATCTTCACGGTTTTTGGAATAGATGAGGATGTCATCAATAAAGACAACAACAAATTGATCCAAATATTCCTTGAATACACGGTTCATCATATCCATTAAAGCAGCTGGAGCATTAGTCAATCCAAAAGACATGACTAAGAATTCATAATGCCCGTATCGAGTTTCAAGGCAATCTTTGGTATATCCTCGCTTTTAATCTTCAAATTGATGATATCCGAATGAAGGTCGATCTTTGAAAAGAATTGTGCTCCTCAGAATGGGGTCAAACAGTCATCAATGCAAGGTAGCGGATACCTATTCTTGATGGTGACATTGTTTAATTCTCAGTAGTCAATACAAAGTCGCATACTCCCGTCTTTCTTCTTTACTTAATAAAACAAAGAGCACCCCAAGGGATGTACTAGACTAATGAAACCGACGCCTAACAATTCCTCGTAGTTGGACTTTTAACTCCACAAGTTCAATAGAGCCATTCGATATGGGTTTTAGAAATGGGCTTTGTGCGGTTCAAGATCAAAAAAGAATTCAACATCTCGATTCGGGGTATCTGGGAAGTTCTTCAGAAATACATCGTGAAATTCTCTAACAATGTAAATATTATTCAAATCGACTTGTCTTTGTTGAAATCCATAACATGGGCTAAGAAAGCTTGACATCCGTTTTCAATAAACGAATAGCTTTATGGCTTGATATGATGATGATCGATTTTAGTGGTTTAGTTGTTTGAATTCGTATGATAGGTTGGTTAGGAATATGAAAACTAACAACATTACAAAAACAATCAATTTTGGCATGATGAGTGGTTAACCAATCAATTCCTAAAATCATATCAAAAGCAAGTATCTTTAAAGAGATAAGATCAACAGGTAATGTGATAATGCCAACTTGGATCAAACAAGATTTATAAACAGTAGATGTAACGAAGGTTTCACCCAACGGAGTTTCAACAGATAAATCAAAGTCTAATTTCTCCGGAGTCAAGTTTAAACGCTGAGAACAAGCAGGAGAGATAAAAGAATGGGTTGAACCTAAGATTCAAGAAGGTATAAACTTCGCAAGAATTCAAGATTAGCTTACCGTGATCACCTCGCTCGTTCCTCACGCTTTTGGCTACCACAACAAACGCTTCTTCCAGAACCGCTGATTTTGACTTATCCGGGACAGCCCTTGGAGTCACCATCCCCGTTTGAACTTGGTTTTGCTATAGAAAAATCCCGAGCTATGTGGCCTTCCTTTCCATAGTTGTAACATACCTTGGATTGTTCAGGGATGTTTCAATGATATGTCCCTCTTCCCGTGATTTGTAACATCTAATTGGCGGTCGTTCTCCTCCCCTAAAATTTGTTGTTGTCAATTTGGTCTTTGTCATTGATGTCTTTCCATCATTGTTGAATCTCCTCTTTCGAAATTTCCACTGACTCACCTCTCCTATTATCATGGCTACGATGACCACCCGAGTGGTTACCGCTTTGTTCAGATTTTTCCTCCTCGTTGGTTATCATCGCTCGATGACTTCATCACCCAGATGACCGGGTTGTGGTCCCTCGGTTGAACATACTCACTATCTCGCCTAATAATTGAGCCTCGTTGACAACATTTGAATACAGAAAAAATTTATGAGAGATAAGGTAATGACGAATCTCGGGTTTTAGACCTCTCAGAAACATCCTTGTCATTCGTTCCTCATTCTCTACCAAATGAGGTACAAACCTGGATAACTCAGTGAACTTCACCTCATACTGGGATACCGTCATGTTGTTTTGTTCCAGTCTGATAAACTCTACCTCCTTCATATGACGAATACTTTCAGAAAAGTACTTGTCATTGAATAGTTTCAAACGCTTCCCAAGACATGTTGAGTGCAAAGAAGTTGGTACGCTTCATGCACTCCCACCAAGAGTCCGCTTTCACCATGGAACATAAAGGTGGCGAATAGAACCTTCGTTTCTCTCCGCATCCCAAGACATCGAATATCTTGGTAATTTGCTTGACCCATGTTTACGCTTTTGATCGGATCCGCTTTCCAATAAATTCTCTTTGGTCCCAACCCCTTGAACATTTGGTGTTGATGTGACAGATCAAGCGTTGGTATCACTTCCACCCGTATTTTTGTACATGAGTCTCACTTCATTCGATTTTGCATGAACCGCAAAAAGCTCCTAAATATTCCATCATTCATCGCTTACTCGGTAGTGTTGTTTACAGGAGGAATATTGTCTTCTGTCATACGTTCTCTCTGGGTTTGTGACTAAAGGTTGTCCCACGCCTCATACACTCTATTGTTAATGTTCTCGCAGCCCATTCTTAAACATCGCCATATAAAACAAGGGTTAATTAAACAAATTAACATATCACATAATATCCCTATATTACGGTGACCACCAAAATAAGCTTAGATAGACACACTAGCGAAGGATTTACTCATCTCTCCCTCCTAGTTCTATTCTTCGATCTCCGCCGAGAGACCATATCCCTAAGCTTTGAAACCAATCGTGACGCGCCTAAAAAATAGGTATACAACACTCATTCGAGTAAATCCAAATACATGGTACATAAAGCAAACTACAACTTCAATAATACAATTGTCGTGCAAAATACAACAACACATATCGTGAGTTTAAATACAAATATTATCTTCTAGATAATATCCACACTCAAATAAGTCCTCATTATAATTATTCAAACACTATTTTACAGAAATAGTGAGGACTGCTAAAACATCTTTCTAGAACCATCACTCCATACCTTGACTAGATCCTGCTATGTTCTCACCTCCTGAGAAGAAAAATGGAACAAAAAGGAAAAGGGTGAGCTCAACTAGCCCAAAGAAAGAATATTATGACTAAGATAATATACAACAAATTATCATTAGTTTTCAACATGGAAAAATATGATAAAATATAATGACAACAAGTTTTAGATCAACAATCGCAGTGAAGCAAGAATTCATTAGAAGAGTCAAGTAGAGAATGAGTTCTACTATCTTCTAAGATTTAAAAGTCCATCATCAATATTTTATCCTCGTAATAACAATCAATATACATCTTTAATCAATATTCATCTTTGCACTACAGCCAAAGATATTCATTCAGATCACCAATTGGGTTGGTGTTCTTCTCAACACCTATTCATCTTTGCAGACCACGGCCAAAGATATTCATCGATTAATCATTCATCTTTGCACTATAGGCCAAAGATATTCAAGAATATCATCATTTAGGATGAGGATGATGAAAAATATTTTAAAGAAAAACGAATTCAAATGAGACGGTAAGGACAAATAGTAAAGATTCGTATAACAGTTTATCCAAGATCAATAATACTCCATAATAACCAATTTTGAAGCAAAATTCAAGAATAAAGATCAAAACATGGATACAATCAAAGATAGTAACTACAATAGACATCTTGGACAAAAAGAAGAAAATTCCATTTTTCCGTGAATAGTGTCGTATACGTGAATAGTAACCCTGACACAAAAAGTTCCAAATTTGATAAAAAGTTCAAACCAATATTTTGGCATAATGATATCGAAAGAAATAATATCATTTGCGAAAAAAATAACATCATTTACCTCAAAATAACCGTACTTCTGACTGAATTTCGAATATAGAGCCGACAGAAACTTGCACGGAATAGCAATTCTCAAGGTATCAAAATACTCACTAAATTACGCTCGACAATCTAGAGAGAAAGAAAACTTGTTTCTGGTGTGATTTTCAATTCTAACCTAAGCGTCTATTTATAGGAAAACGCTAGAACGCCATAGGAGACTAAAATAATAAAACATTATTTTCTTTTATTTCTTCCACACATGCCTATTTTGTTGAATGCCTAGCATGCCAATTCTGAATTTTTTCCAGCAGCCCACATGTTATTAACACCAACCAAAGTGGGTCCCACCCCATAATTTAATAAAAATTATTATATTTTTCGAAACTTCAATAATTCATAGAAAATAGTCCGGTTATCAGAAAAATACGAATTTTATGTCCATTCTGCCTGAAATCAAATTCTCTACAACTTCGCAGAAGAAAGTTTTTCCAAATTCCAAACATAAAATATCCGAAATTCACAAACGGATGATTTTTAATACCTCCCACAATCCATAAAAATACCGATAAAACACCTCAAGATTAATTCCTTCATTTTTATCCACATAAAAATAAATTTATCCATCATTTATATCCACATAAAATAAATATTTCCTTATCATATAAATATATAATTAATTATTCACAAATAATATTACAAAATCACAATTATGACAACCAGGCCGTTCCCAGGAAAGAGGGGGCTTTTCAATAAGAATTTCTCCTTACTGGCGCGCAATTACGTGACTAAACCTCTCCTCGATGTAACTTTCTAGACATTGCCAATAATACTATCTAATAATATTATTCAAATAATATGAATTATCGATCCGATAACGGGAAATATCGCAGCATTGATAATTCTCAAACAACAATAATATAAAATATCAACGCAAAGAATTATTGAATCAATAAAATAAAATATTGAATAAGAATTATCGTAACAATTATTGAGTAGTGTCTTTCACGTAAGAATCAATAATTTAAAAATATCGTGCATCCACGCCAGACATCAGTATTTTAACCTCCGGGTATTCCAACAAGTGTTAATTCAGTGAATAACTACGCCGTTATTTATAAAATCTCAAACTTGTCGCTTTCTTCATCCGACAGTTTATTCTCATTATAGGGGGCCCACTAATGATCGCTACCGTCGCATTTACGAATATTCCCTAACAACAATAATTATTTTATAACCATCTTGCTTATTTTGCAAAATTTGCACATTTCACCCATAACTAAAATATTATATCAATTTAACACCTTATTATTCACAATAATAATTAGAGGAAATTCAATTTTATTTATAATAAGTTGGGTCTTCTTATATATATATATATATGTGACGCCCCAAAATAGGTCCATTCCATCCAACCCATTCTCGAGTCGCCAAATACATGGTACGTAAATAACTACAACTTTATTATTACAACATATAAATCATGAGTTAAATATGATATTGTCATCTGACAATATCCACACGCAAATAAATCCCCATCATAATTATTGATACATTTTTTTACAAAAATGGTGAGGACTACTAAACAACTCTCTCTAGAACCTTCATTCCATACCCCGACTAAGTACTCGCTACATTCTCGCCTCCCCGAGAAGAAAAATGGAACAACAAGGAAAAGGGTGAGCTCAACTAGCCCGGTAAAGAATATTATGACTAAGATAATATACAACAAATTATCGTTAGTCTTCAACAGGAAAAAAAACTAATAGAATACAATAGACAACAAGTTTTAAACCAATATTCGCATGTGAAAATAATAATTCATTAGAAGAGTTAAGTAGAGAATGCAACTACTATCTTCTATGTATGAATTTAAAAGTTCATCATCTATCTTTTATCCTCGTAACATCAATCAACATACATCCGAATCAAATATTCATCTTTGCACCATAAGCCAAAGATATTCATCGATTGATCATGTTCATCTAAACACTGTTCATCTTTTGACTACTGGGCCAAAGATATTCTTCAGAAATCATTCATCTTTGCATTACAAAGCCAAAGATATTCCATAATATCATCATTTAAGCATGAAGATGATGAAAAATATTTTTAAAAAACGAATCCGGTGAAACAAAATGACAAGGATTAAGGATTAAGGATTCGTACTTTGTTTTATCCACGCCCAAAAATACCTCAAAAATAATCATAGTGGTGTAAAATTCAAGAATGATCAAAACATGGATACAATCGAGTTAGTATCCGTAATATATGTTTTGATTTAAAAGAAGAAATTTTATTTTTCTCGGTGAATAAGATCAGATATCGTGAATAGTGCCAGAGACACGTGAATAAGTAACTCAGACACCAAAAGATAGAAATTCCACAAAAAACATCTTCACGCTTCATTGAATAGTACTCGTGAATAAGAACTCGTGAATAAGAACTCTTCATGAATAAGACTCGTGAATAGAACTCATGAATAGTAACCCATGAATAAGTAACCCGACATGAAAAAGTTCTAAATTTGATAAAAACTTCAGATCAACATTTCAAAGATAATGATATTGAAGAAATAATATCATTCTGAAAAAATAATATCCCTTACCTCGAAAGATCAAGTCTTTTAAATTTAAACAGGATATAAAGGCTATGACTTGGACTTGCATCAGATAGAAATACTCAAAGTATACTCAAAATACTCACAAAAAAAATACGCTCGATAATATAGAGAGAAAACTTGATTTACGGTGTGATTTTCAATTCTAACCCAAGACCCTATTTATAGGAAATTCTTAGAACACCAAAGTTAGAAAATTTAATAAATTAATAATATAATTATATTATTTTCTACACATGTCTAGAATCTGATTTCAGCCATCAAACACATGCCACCTTCTAGAAAAAAAATAAGAAAAAACGTTTTTCTAATTTTAAATATTTTAAACTTCCAAAATCAATTATTTTTGACTTTGAACTTCAATAATTCATAATAAATAGCCCTTTCATCAGAAAATTCAAATCTCATGAGTTTTTATAGGAAATTCAATTCTCTACAACTTTGCAGAAGAAAGTTTTTCCAAATTCCAATCAGAAATTGACCGAAATCCACAAACGGGCAATTTTTTGTGCTATAATCAAATTTTCGGTCAATAAATGGGGTCCACCGACATGTTTAACATGTTTTAAACATTTATTGCAATAAAAATACTCTTCCTCCTCAGATACTCATATATCCCACATTCGTTGTAAAATATCACCAATTAATATATTATTAAAATAATATATTTAAACGAATTATTTTATCGTAAAAAGATAAAATATTAATTTTCAACAATTGTCATTTTAAAAATTTTCTCCATCTATATCCACATAAAATCAATATTTTCCTCATCATATAAATCAATAATTAATTATTCACAAATAATATTATGTAATCACAATATCGACAACTGTGGGCGGTCCAAGGAAAGAGGGCTTTCAATAAGAATTTCTTCTTCTTGGTAGCAAGCGCAATTAGGTGACCAAACCTCTCCTTAGATGTAACTTTCTAGACATTGCCAATAATGTTATCTAATAATATTATTCAGATAATATGAATTATTGCTTCGATAATGAAAGATATTGTGTAATGACAATTATGAAACAACAAAGAATATAAAATATCAACACAACAATTATTAACTCAATAAAATATCGAGCAAGAATTATCGTAACCATTATTGAGTAGTGCCTTCACGTAAGAATCAATAATTGGTGTAATACCGCTGCAGTAATCGCTTCAACAACGCAGTATTAGTGTGTTTTAACCAACCGGTATTCCAACAAAGATAACTTAAATAACTACGCTAGTTATTTAAAACAACTTATATTTGTCGTTTTCTTCATCCAATCACTTTCCGTTATGGGGCCCACACATGGCTGCGCCGTCGTACGAATATTCCCCGACAGTACGAATATTCCACGACCAAACGAATATTCCCGACGATAATGAATATTTTATAACCACTTGCTTAATTTGAAATATTTGCATATTTAACCCTTAACTATCCACATTAATCAAATCAACCCTTACTATTTCAAAATAATAAATAAAGGAAATTCCTTTTATTTAAAAATTTTGGGTCTTACAACCTCCCTCCTTATGAAATTTCGTCCTCGAAATTGACGACGTATTCTAGTGTTTTGAAAAGGTGAGGATACCTCGCTTTCATTTCGTTTCCAACTCCTGTGTCATTTCCTCTATAAAGCATGAATCCTCCACAAAACTTTAACTTGTGGTATAACCTCACAAGTAGGACATGCTCCTTCCTATCCAAAATCTTGACAGTAACTCCTCATACGTTAAGTCTTCGCTATCTCGTCCGGCTTCTAACTCTATAACGTGGTTCGGTCTTTCACATATTTACTAAATATGATATGTGAAACACATTATGAACACGAGACATACCGGAGGTAACGCAAGTCTATAAAGCTACATTTCCTACTCGGTCAAGAATTTGAAATGGACCAATAAATCGTGGATTGAGCTTTCCTCTCTTCCCAAATCTTGTAACTCCCTTCCATTGGAGCAACTCGCAACAATACACGATCCCCACATTAAATTCCACGCCCTTTCGATGAAGATCCGCATAACTCTTTTGTCGATCTTGTGCTGGTTGTATCGTTGTCGAATCATTTGGATCTTTTCAGAGTCATACGTCATTTTAACTCGGGTCCCAACAATGTTGCTTCACCCACCTCATCCCAACATATTGGAGAACGACATTTTCATCCATATAATGCTTGAATGGAACCATGCCTATATTTGTTTAATAACTATTATTGTATGAGGATTCCACCAATGGCAAGTACTTATCCCAACTTCCTTTGAAATCTAGGACACGAGAGTTTTAATATATCTTCAAGAGTTTGAGTAGTCCTTTCGATTGCCCATCCGTTTGAGGATGGTATGCCAAACCGAATAAGTAAATTCGTGTCCATAGCTTTCTAACCCAAAATCATGAAGTGAATCTTGGGTCACGATCTAAAACTATGGATCTTTGGCATGCCACGCAATCTCACAATCTCATTTATGTACATACGAGAAAGACGTTCAAGGAATAAGTCTCAGATCGGTAAGAAATGAGCGGACTTGGTTAATCTATCAACAATAACCCAAATAGCATTGATGCCTTGAGAAACCGTAGGAAGACCCGTAACGAAATCCATAGTAATGTGTTCCACTTCCATTCCGGAATCTCAAGTGGTTGCAACGGACCCTTAGGTACAAGATGCTGCCCGCCTTTACACGTTGGCAAGTTAAACACATCGAGATAAACTTTGCAATCTCTCTCTCTTCATATTGTTCCACCAAAATGTATGTCAAGATCACGATACATTTTAGTACTTCCAGATGGATTGCAAATGGCGATCAGGTGCCTCCATCATAATCTTGTACTTCAAATCGAGTCGTTAGAACACAAAGTCTAGAGTGGACTCAAGTATTCCTTCTTCATCAATTCTCGCTTCCTAATAGCTCCTTCTTGTACTTTCTTCTTCATATACGCACTTTCGAAGTCGGTGGCTTGAGCAATCTTAACTTTTTCTATTAAAGTTGGCTCTATCGTATACTTGACATCATCGCACTCGTCCCAAGATATGATCTTCTACTCATCGCGTCCGCCTACCACGTTCGCTTTTCCGGGATGGCATGATCGTAACATGTCTTGAAATGAGTCTCCTCTTGAGTTCTTCAAGCTCTTCCCACATTCCTTGCTCCATTCGAATTTTGTATCTCTACGAGTCAAATTGCGTTAATGGAATAGCAATTCGAGAATATCCTTCAACGAATCTCCGATAATAACCAACTAAGCCTGAAAGCTACGATTTCGATTCGACTTAGGTTGCTCTCAACCGTGACTCATATCCCAATCTTGGATAAGACGTCACAATGACACCTATCGCTTTACTATCGCGAATACGGCGTCCCTACAGAGAGTTCGGCAGGTGAATTCCACAAAGGAAGTCACAAGATAAAGGCTCAGTACCAAATTTATAGTTGAATTTTAACTCTCGAAGTTCAATAGGAGCCATTCGATATGAGATTTTAGAAATGAGTTTTGTACCGGTTCAAAGTCGATACAAAATTTAATATATCGCTTTGGGAGTAAGCCAAGAAATTCTTCAGAAATACGTCAGAAAAATCAATAACAACAGGAATATTATTCAAATCGACGTGTCTTTATTCAAATCCATAACATGGACTAAGAAAATTTGACATCCGTAATAAACGAATGACTTCATGGCTTGATATGAAAATGTTTGACTACAATGGTTTGATTGCTTGAATTCAATAATGGTTGCTTAGGAATATGAAAACTAACAACCCACGAAAATAATCAATTTCGGCGTGATGAGTAGTTAACCTTAAAATCACATCAAAACAAATATCTCTATAGAAATAAGGTTAACGAGTAATGTGATAGTGCCAACTGAATCAAGCAAGATTTATAAACAGTGGATGTGATGAAAGTTTCTCTAATGGAGTCTCCACAGATAGGTCAAAGTCTAATTTCTCCGAGTCAAGTTTAAACGTTGGCGCAAGAGTAGAGAGATAAAAGAATGGGTAGAACCGATATCTAGTAAGGTATATACTTCGCAAGAATTTATAATTAACTAACCTGCTAACTTCGTTCGTCGTTCTCAGATTTTGATTTGGTCACGATAAACGCTTCTTCCAAGAACCGTTGACTTTGATTTTTCGGGACATCCTTTTGAGTCACCATTCTACCGGATCGGGTTTCGATATCGTATAATCTCGGCGATATGTCCTTCCTTTCCACAATTATAGCATACCTTGAACTGTTGTGGGCGGTTTGGATCGATATGTCCCTCTTTTCCGCATTTGTAGATATGACCGGTGGTCGTTCTCCTCCCTTAAAACTAGTTGCTCTTTGGCGCCGACGTCTTCACATGGTCGTTGTTGAATCTCCTCTTTTAAAATCTCCTCCGACTCGCTTCTTCTATTTTCATGGCCACGATTACCACCAGAGTGGTTCTACCGCCTTTTGTCTCAGTATTCTTCTTTCTCCGTGGTTATCGTTATTCGATGGATCGCTATCTTTGAGATGATCTGGTTATGGTCCTCGGTTGAACGTACTCGTTATCTCGCCTAACAACCGAGCCTCATTGACAACATCCCGAATAGAGAAAATTTATGAGAAATGAGATATCGACGTATGTCGTTTCAAACCTCTCGAAACATCTCGCGTCATATACGTTCCTCATTCTCCACCAAATGAGGTGCAAACTCGGATAACTCCGCGAACTTCGCCCAGATTGGGACACCGCCATGTTATTCTCGCTCTAGTCTAATAAACTCCACTTCCTTCATACGATTTAATACTTTCGTGGAAGTACTTGTCATTGAACATTTTCAAACGTCTCCCACGATATGCCGAGTGTGGTAATTTGGATGGGTACGCTTCATGATTCCCACCGATGTCGCTTCGCCACGGAACATAAAGGCGGCGAATGGAACTTTCGTTCTCCGTGCATCCCAAGACATCGAATATCTTGGTAATTTGTTTGACCCATGTTTCCGCCATGATCGGATCGGCTTTCCCTTAAATTCGGTGGTCCCAACTCTTTGAACTCGCCATTTGTGACAACCCGTGAATTGCTATCATTTCCTCCTCAGTATTTTGAACACGAGTTTCCTCTAAATCGATTTTGCATGAATCGCAAAAACTTCTAAACATCCCTCGTTCATCATCCGCTTCAATCGTTGTTGTTCACAGGAGGAACATTGCAAAGTTTCACAGACGTTCTCCTCGTTGGTGAGTACAGCATCTCCACGGTCTCATTTCCATTGTTAATATTCTCAATCGACATTCTCAAAACTTATGTCATAAAACAAGGGTTAATTAAGGAAATCAATATATCACATAATATCCCTATATCTTGACCAACTAACAAATAAGCTTAGGTAGGACACACTAGCGGAAGGATTTACTCTGCTCTCCCTCCTAGTTTTATTCCCGATCTCCATGGAGATCATATCCTAAGCTCGATACCAACCGTGGACGCCCCAAAATAGGTCCATTCCATCCAACCCATTCTCGAAGTCGCCAAATACATGGTACGTAAATAACTACAACTTTATTATTACAACATATAAATCGTGAGTTAAATCTGAGATATTGCCATCTAGCAATATCCACACGCAAATAAATCCCATCATAATTATTGATACATTTTTTACAAAATGGTGAGGACTACTAAACAACTCTCTCTAGAACCTTCATTCCATACCCGACTAAGTACTGCTACATTCTCGCCTCCCGAGAAGAAAAATGGAACAACAAGGAAAAGGGTGAGCTCAACTAGCCCAAAGTAAAGAATATTATGACTAAGATAATATACAACAAATTATCGTTAGTCTTCAACAGGAAAAAAAACTAATAGAATACAATAGACAACAAGTTTTTAAACCAATATTCGCAATGAAATAATAATTCATTAGAAGAGTTAAGTAGAGAATGCAACTACTATCTTCTATGTATGAATTTAAAAGTTCATCGCTCATCTTTTATCCCTCGTAACATCAATCAACATACATCCGGAATCAAATATTCATCTTTGCACCACTGGCCAAAGATATTCATCGATTGATCATGTTCATCTAAACACTGCTCATCTTTGCACTACGGCCAAAGATATTCTTTTGAAATCATTCATCTTTGCACCACTACTGGCAAAGATATTCCATAATATCATCATTTAAGATCAAGATGATGAAAATATTTTTAAAAAACGAATCCAAATTGAAACAAAATGACAAGGATTAAGGATTAAGGATTCGTACTTTTGTTTTATCCACGTCCAAAAATACCTCAAAAAATAATCATAGTGGTGTAAAATTCAAGAATGATCAAAACATGGATCAATCGAGTTAGTATCCGTAATATATATTTTAGACGAAAAGAAGAAATTTTATTTTTTAAATTGAATAAGATCAGATATCGTGAATAAAGTCAGATATCGTGAATAGTAACTCCGACACCAAAAGATAGAAATTCCACAAAAACATCTTCACGCTTAATGAATAGTACTCGTGAATAGTAACTTCGTGAATAAGAACTTCATGAATAAGTAACTCGTGAATAAGAACTCATGAATAGTAACCCATGAATAAGAACTTGAGACATGAAAAAGTTCCAAATTTGATAAAAACTTCAGATCAACATTTCAAATTATAATGATATTGAAGAAATAATATCATTCTGAAAAAAATAATATCCCTTACCTTGAAAGATCAAGATCTTAAATTTAAAACAACAGGATATAAAGCTATGACTTGGACTTGCACCATATAGAAATACTCAAAGTATACTCAAAATACTCACAAGAATCACTTCGATAATAGAGAGAGAAAACTTGATTTGGTGTGATTTTCAATTCTAACCTAAGCACCCTATTTATAGGAAATTGCTTAGAACACCAAAAGCAGAAAATTTAATAAATTAATAATATAATTATATTATTTTCTACACATGTCTAGAATCTGATTTCAGCCATCAAACACATGCCACCTTCTAGAAAAAATAAAAAAACGTTTTTCTAATTTTAAATATTTTAAACTTCCAAAAATCAATTATTTGAACTTGAACTTCAATAATTCATAATAAATAGCCCTTTCATCAGAAAATTCAAATCATGAGTTTTATAGGAAATTCAATTCTCTACAACTTTGCAGAAGAAAGTTTTTCCAAATTCCAATCAGAAATTGACCGAAATCCACAAACGGGCAATTTTACATTTATAATCAAATTTCATCAATAAATGGGGTCCACCGACATGTTTAACATGTTTTAAACATTTATTGCAACAAAAATACTCTTCCTCCTCGTATACTCATATATCCCACATTCGTTGTAAAAAATATCACCGATTAATATATTATTAAAATAATATATTTAAATGAATTATTTTATCGAAAAAGATAAAATATTAATTTTCAACAATTGTCATTTTAAAAATTTTCTCCATCTATATCCACATAAAATCAATATTTTCCTCATCATATAAATCAATAATTAATTATTCACAAATAATATTACAGAATCACAATATTGACAACTGTGCGGTTCTGGAAAGAGGGGCTTTCAATAAGAATTTCTTCTTACTTTGGGCGCAATTAGGTGACCAAACCTCTCCTTGGCAGAACTTTCTAGACATTGCCAATAATGTTATCTAATAATATTATTGAGGATAATATGAATTATTGCTTCGATAATGAAAGATAATTGTGTAATGACAATTATTGAAACAACAAAGAATATAAAATATCAACACAACAATTATTAACTCAATAAAATATTGAGCGATAATTATCGTAACCATTATTGAGTAGTGCCTTCTTACGTAAGAATCAATAATTGGTGCAATACTGGTAGTATTCTTTCAACAACGCGTATTAGTGTGTTTTAACCACCGGGTATTCCAACAAAGATAATTAAGAATAACTACGCTGTAGTTATTTAAAAACAACTTATATTTATCGTTTTCTTCATCCAATCACTTTCGTTATGGGCCCTACATGGTCATTTGCGCAGTAAATGCATTTAATATTCCCCGACGAAGTCTGAATATTCCACGACCAAACGAATATTCCGACGATAATGAATATTTTATAACCACTGCTTAATTTGAAATATTTGCATATTTAACCCTTAACTATCCACATTAATCAAATCAACCCTTACTATTTCAAAATAATAAATAAAGGAAATTCTTTTTTTTTTAAATTTGAGGTCTTATAATATATATATATATATATATATATATATATATATATATAATAATAACAATAATAATAATAATATAAGAGAAATTACTATTGAATTATTTTGATAAACAAAAAATATATAAGAAAGATATATAGCCCATGTCTAGCACGGGTTCCAAACTTGTTATCTATAAAAGCACGACCAACAATCATACTCACCATCCAAATTAACTCATTCATTAGAATGAGTTAACTCAGATAGTCATGAGTTAATTCGAACTGTCAATATTAAATTTAATACGCTAACTAATAATTATAATTAATTTTTCTTGAATCGTGCAGTAAGAATATGAAAAGTTTCTTCTTAAAATATTAAAAGTTATATGTAATTTTAAAATCAAATAATGTAATTAATTTCTCTCAAATTGTGAACGTATAAATATGAAAATTTCCTTCTTGAAAACTAATTGTAATTTTAGTCATTAAGTATTAAAAATAATTAAATTCTCTTTAATTGTTGTAGAATATGTAAGTCAAGCTGAGTAGATTGGTATTCGACTTGAGATTGACTCGAAAATATGATTAAAAGTTCGATCGACTCGAAAATATGATTCAAAACTCGAATTTAAAGTTGACACGAGTCGAATCCAATTCATACTCGTTTTTTGCTTAATGTATACGAGTCGAATTCGAGCATACTAACTTTCGCTCAGATTAGGGTTCAAGTATTTCATTTTTTGCATAAACCATACTCGATGGATCGTATTCGAATATTGATCTGATCCATATTAGTAAGCTAAATATATGATATTTGTATCAATCTTTATAATTTATAAAACGTAATATGTAATTGTGTAAGATTTTACTTGAATAAATCAATAAATTGATTGTTAATTTATATTATATCATTTGTAATTTTCTTATATAAATAAAAGTGAAGAACTTTTATATATAAATATTAGTCGTAATAAGTTGAATATATGATGGTTTAATTTCAAGTGAGACAAATCATATTCGAATTTCGTTTTAAAGGTTCACAAGTAACTCGTTTTGTAAACGAGTCGAGTACTTGCAAACTGAGTATCCGAGTAATATGAAGTAAAATTAGAAAATTGTTGTCGAATCCGAGCTCGATTTTTTCAAGTCGAATCTGAGTAGTAGAGTGTTAGCGATTAAGCGAAGCCACATACTGATGATAAATCAATCGATATTTAACCAAAAAAAAAAAAAAAAATTGTTTTATAATGTAAGATAAATTTTAAAATTTTTAAGTATTATATATAAATTGATTTTACTAAAATTTTATAAATTTTCTATTATACTGGTCAAATTGAAAATTTATAACTTTGTCAATCAAATTTTAATCACATATGACTCATATCCTCTTAATATATGTATTTCTCTATAATATTTTAAACTAAATAATAATCTAATTTATATTATTTTTAAAAATAAATAATAAATTACTTACTTATGAACAGTTGTGATTAAAAAAGTCTAGTATGAGTCAGTATAGTGTATATATACCATATATTATTACTCATTATATTTTCATTGTAATATATATATATATACTCGAAAGTATAAAGTATTAAAAAAAAAATTGGACGCTTTTTCAATACGCTTAAATTATTTGTAACTCAGTAATAATTTTGACCTCACTGACAAAAATTTCTAACTTCGCCACTGAGTGTTCATTCATATTTGATTAGTTTACAACTCTACGACTGACAATCATACTCATAAACATCCAAGTTAATTCATCCATTTGAATGAGTTAACTGTGGTGGTCATGAGTTAACAACCAATATTACATTTCATACAGTAACTAATAATTGCAATTAATTTTTCTTAAATCATGCAGGAAGAACATAAAAAGTTTATACTTAAAATACTAAAAGTTATATGTAGCTTTAAAATAGAATAATGTAATTAATTTTCCTCAAATTGTGAACGTAGAAATATAGAAAGTTTATTCTTGAAAATTAATTGTAATTTTAATCGCCAAGTAATAAAAGTAATTAAATTCTACTTAACTGTGATAGAATATGTTGACCCAAATTATCTTCAATATTATATATGTATTACTTGTGTCAATAAAAAAAGATCAAATATATGTCAATAAAAAATTATCAAATATTTGTGAAAAAAATGATATAAACTAGTCCGTACCTCGTACGAGGTATCATTTATATTTTTGGAATAAAAATAGAGTCCGACTATATATTGTAAGAATTTTCAACCGAATTATAATTGTGACGTATGTGTATATGAGTTATAATAAGTGAAAATCAAGAATGAACTGATCACCATAATTTATTCCATCTTATCGCATAAACTTACACGTAATCTAACGTGGTCACATATTTGTCGCGTAAGTTTACATGTTGCTCGCAATTCAACTTTGCTACATATTTATCGACATGTATATCATTCTACACAAAAACACGAGTACTTCCACAATTTCTGGAATAGAATTATTATTTTTTTACCATGAGAAAACATAAAAAAGAGTATCATTAGCCATTTTTTTCTAATAAAAGATAATTGATTATGATTTTTAAATGAATATAGTTTAAATCACTCAAGTATTCTTGAAATTTTGACTCCCATCCTCTTTCTCTCAAATATATATCCTGGCTCCTGCATCAGTATTAGATGCTTCAAGATGATTACCTCAAGGAAAGAATAGACTCTATTAATCAGTAAATAGAAAGTTCCACTAATTAAGTTCGACTTTTTCTTTTTCTCTCTCAACTTTGGCCTTTGGGTAGTTGTTTGTTCGAGTGTTGGACAGATCTAGCTAGTGCCCCTCCCAGTCTCCCAATATTTCTATTCAAAATTCTTTAATGGATACATTAGATTTATTCAATCATTCCCGAATATACTATAAAAGAAAAAAAAATAGAGTGAGATTATTCATAGGTGGGTTTCTATTCTATTTATTATTCCCTCCGTCCCAGAATAAAAGTCTTTATTACTATTTTAAATAGTCACATATTAAATGTTTACTTTTCTTTAATAACCAAATTTTTACCCATGTTTTCTTATTATGCCCGTAACATTAAATATCTCGTACTTTTCTTATTCTAATTCTCTCTGAATATTTAATGACATATTATTATTGGTAATTTTGTCATTTTATTCCTCTTCTTAATATGCGTGAAAAATCCATCAAAACTTTTATCCTGGGACGGAGGGAATATTATTTTTTTTCTTTTTATATTGCGTTTAAGAAGGAGCGAGTAAATATGAAGTATCATAGATTTACTCTATTCTTCCAATAACATGTACTCTACCTAACAAGTTTTATTTTGGGAGAATTAAAGAGAAAATTAAATAAATTCCTCTCTCTTAAACTATCTCCTTTTCTTATTTGTTCTCCTTGTGTATGTATTATTCTATACATGGTTTCTTTTTTCAAAAATACTTTTTATAATACTCAATATTCTTTCGCTTCTGCTATTTAAACTTAAATTTTTTATTTTATCTTTCTCTTAGATTTTTGTTTTATGTTATTGTTTGCCCTTTCTACTTTACTATGAGACTCATTTTGTTTATATCATTTAATTAAATTAAAAGTCATTGTTAAGATATGGGGTGTATAATTAAGAATAGTTGAGCTATTAATCCAAAAGTCAAAAGCTATCATGAATTCATGGGCGTATTAATGGCAAATTAATTATACCCACCCACTTAAAAAGGAGAAAAGAAAAGGTAAAAGTCAAATTATATAAACTACTCCCTCTCATAATCAATTTAAATGATGTTGATATCATATACTATAATTAAGCATCAAGTTTTCTTTCATATATGAATTAAAATTTCATTTACTATTTTGTAAAATGTCGTTTAAGATAAATATTTTTATCTCTTGAGAATTTCAATTAAGTATTTAATCGCTTAGCTTTTTTAATATTACTCCAAGTATTAAATAAAATTTTGGTTCTCTGTCTAATAAATAATACTCTTTTTTTCAATACTGTTGATAATATATAGGCGATTAATATTATATTTAATGCTATATCTGATTATTTCTTTAATACTTGTGTACAACTCTAAAATGTATTTTATAAGCACGGAAGTATGATATTTATTTATTTTTATTTAAATGACAATATTATGATTTTACTGTTGGTCGTTTATACAAGGGCATTGTATCAAACTAAAATTCTTCATTTATGTGATTTGTTTTGGACACGAGAAAAGAAAGCAACACCAAAAAAGAGTTATTTGAAAATCCAAGAATGAAAAATATTGGAAATGCTAAAAATCTGGTTAGTCCAGAAAACTTGGTGTGAAATCTTATCTTAGTTAAGAGAACACGGGGTTCCTGATTTTAGTAATTAATTTCTATCATATATTTCCCCCTTTCTTTTTCTTTTTCTCCTTACCTTTTTCTATTTGGAGTTCACATTATTTGAAATTTTATATAATTTACACAATATTTTCAAGCTTACTCCTCATGAGAAAATGTGAGAGTATGAGATAAGTATATGATAAAGGGTATTATAAATAATTAATATTATATTTAATGATATACAATCATTTCATTAATTCTTGTGCACAACTCTAAAATTTATCTAACAAAATACAACTGGTTTTAAATTTTTCACTCACCCTAATAAATTATTTGGACCGTCCAAAGTTTGTGATAAATTTCACCATCCATGTAGTGCCAGAGGCACGGAACACAACTTGTATCATATATTAGGGGACGAAGGAGTACTAGTTAGGAAATATTTCGACTTGAAAATCAAATGAAAAAAAAATAAACATGTCATAGTTTCCAAATTCCAAATAAATCTCAAATATTGGCTTGTTATTGTAAATAATACCCAACTACAAAAGGTTAAATTTTTAAAAAATAATCACAAATTAATTCAAAATTTTCAATTCCTCAAATTGAAAAATTAAAATTTTGTACGTACCATTCAAATTTTGAATATGTAAAATTACATATTCTAAAATTAAATTACATAGAACTGAAATAATTAATACATATAAAAAATAAAAAATATTAAAAAACTTACAATTTTAAACGGGGGTGTGGTTCCCTTAAGAAATGCGAATTCTATACGAAAATTGCAACCGCAAGAGGGTGTGTTACCGAAATAATAGTATAAATCTTGTAAGTAAAATACTTTCGTAAAAGATGATTTATACTTTTAAAATCAATTTTTGACTTTCTTGTAAAGTAGGAGGGAGGATCTGTTCATTTGGATCGGTTTTTTTGGTTTTTCGAACCGGACCTAATCGGTCGGTTCGGTATAAAAAAGAATCGGTCTCGATTTCACATAAAAAACTTCGGTATTACTTAGGTTTTTAGTATCGATTCGGTTTTAGCGTTTTTATAGTTCGGTAAAAAATCGAATAGGAATTCTATATATATAGGTTTTTAATTTTTTATTAATAATTTATTAAAATAATAATAATAATAATAATATTAATAAAAATAATAATAAAATAATGATTATAATAATAAAAATAATAATATTAATAATAATAAAATGATAATAATAATAATTATATTAATTTTTCAGTAAAAACTGCAGATCGAACTGCATCATTGAATTGATAGATACCGGTCCAACCAGCTTTGATTATCAATATTTGGCCTATTTGATGCAGGATTTGGTTCGGTCTTGGGTCCGGTTGAACCGATTTTCTGGGATGAACACCCCTAGGAAGAAGGGGGCAGGGGATTAATTAAATAATTGAATTATGATTGTATAATTTTTTTAAATATATGATTTTTTTTGGTTATGTTAAGTAAATTATTAAATCCTTATATAATAAGATTGCCAATTATTACAAATTACTATTTTTATCAATTAAGTACTAGTAATTTGATTGTCATTAATTTTCGCTAACAATAAAAATAAAAAATTGATGGCCCAATAAATTGACCTTTTCCTGGTAAAATCCTACATGTACGTCAGGTAGGTGTAATCACACCGTTATTTTGAGAATAAATTGCGAGAAAGATGAAAAGAAGAGTGAGGGAGAGGAGAGAGAGAGAGAACAACTCACAAGTCATATTCATACGCGGTAAGGGTTTCTTAATTTAAATTGTGTGTCAGAATTTAATTTTTATGACTGGAAAAGAGGAGAGATGAAGTTCTGCAAGAAATATGAGGAGTATATGCAAGGACAAGATCAGAAAAAATTTCCTGGGGTTGGTTTTAAGAAGCTCAAGAAGATCTTGAAGAAGTGCAGGAGAGAAGAAAACCATTTTCAATCTCAAAATCTTGATTTTCATAATCATGATTCTTCCACTTGCCCACATCAATATTGCCCTGGTAAAATTATTTTGTTCATTCTAGTTGTTCCCGTATTTCTATACCTATTTCAAATTCTGAACATGTATACACACATAGATATTAGTAAATTTTAAAAAGGTAATGGAGTTTTCAATTATTTTAGAATTCTGGGCTCAGTTTTTTGTAAAATTCTGTGGGTTTAGTTTGCTATTCCCATATTGGTTTTCAATTGTCTGCAAACTTTTTGATGCAAATCCAAAACAGAGGTGAAGTAAGTGTCTTTGTTTTCTTTCGTCTATCTACTGTTTTGCTATTTATTTAGGCTGGGAACTGTTTTTTTCTTTCTTCATTGTTCATATTTAGCTCAATTGTTGTCTCAGCACTAACCTTTTATGATATGTTAAATGATCTATTGTTCAAGTGGGTTTTTAAGGAATACTGCTTAAGGTGGATTCAGGCTTCAAAAGATTATCTTTTTAAACATTTTACACAGCTTTACTGGTTATTTGATTATTCACTCATCAACTCGTAGAAGTACCTCTAATTAAATGACAGGACTAGTGAAGAAATAAAAATAATAAAAAAATACTTTTAGTTGAGAAAACGAAAATCATTTTGCTGAAATTAGATTCGCCACTAATCTATTTAACACACACAGAGAGGATGAGCACTACAGCCAATACTACTGTATTTGCAGAAGAAGCCTTTCACACAAACATATGTTGGATGTTTTTATATTTCACAGAGTAAATGTAGTCGCTCTTAATTATAGACCTGCAGCGTTTATTTTGTCTATCTTATTTTAAGTTCCCTCCCCAGTATTTTTGATTATATTGTAACCTACTTTATGTGTAGTTTGCGATGGAACTTTTTTCCCTTCCCTTCTCAAGGAAATGTCTGCGGTAGTTGGTAGCTTCAATGAGCGTGCTCAGAAGTTGCTTGAGCTGCATCTGGCTTCTGGTTTCCGGAAGTGCTATATCTGGTTCAAGGACAAACTACAAAGGAACCATGTTGCTTTAATTGAAGAAGGCAAGGACCTGGTCAGTTATGCCTTGATAAATGCCATTGCCATGCGTAAAATACTTAAGAAATATGATAAGGTATGTTTATCACACTTCTGGCCGTCATACCTGTATATTTAAAATATTTTCTGATTTGATTTATGTGTTTCATATGTTTACCTCTTTCACATCCAATGCAGATTCATTATTCCAAGCAAGGCCAAGCATTTAAATCGCAAGTCCAAAGTATGCACATTGAGATCCTTCAGTCCCCATGGCTATGTGAACTTATGGCTTTCCACATAAATTTGAGGGAAACAAAGACCAAGACAAGGAAGGCCCCTGCATTCTTTGATGGGTGCTCTCTGATATTCAATGATGGAAAACCGTCACTCTCTTGTGAGCTCTTTGAATCCGTCAAGCTTGATATTGACTTGACTTGTTCTATATGCTTGGTAAGTATCCTGTTTCCTCTCTTAATCATGGATATCAGCCTTACACATTAATGCTAGTAAAAAAATTCAATAATAAATTTATGATAAGTATGAACTATGTGATCAAGATTAAGTTGACTGGTTCTATTTGCTAGTAGATTTTCATATTTCTCTACTTCTGTTTTAGTTTTTATATTTTTTATCTAGATAAATTAGATGGTCAGATTTCTTCTGTTGATCTTGTACTTTATATCATATTGGCTCAAACTGTATTAAGTAAATGATTGAAATTTTTACATGATTGATGCAATTATTTGTTTTCAATTTGCCCCATATTTACGAGAGAATTTCCCTAGCATGAAAATGAAAGATGTATTAAGATTCTGTGGTAAAATTAGAATCTCAGTACAGAGGAAGCATAGTTTCTGAGAGACTAAGACTGGTATTGGGTGTCTCTCCTGCTCTAGTTCTCAAGCTTGTGCTGATAGTTCAAAAGAAGAATTTTCATTCAGTTTTGTAGAATATTTTCTGGATAATTTGTATTGGTGTGAATTTAACATACATATTGAAGTAAATAACTAATTTTTTCTGCCTTTAATTCCATGAGTTTATTTTGTTGAGTTACACTTAAATATCACAAGCATTTATGTAAAAAATTTGAACCAAGGCATTATCAATTGGTTGACCTACTAAACAGCAGTTTCTGTGGTCAGGATTTTGGTTTGACTTTGAAATTTGAAGACAAAGTCCAATTTGTCGAACTTTATGATTCCCAATACAGAGGACCATTCTGAGTTTTCGTTAAAAAAATAAAAAACAATATTCATACAATAAGAAAAAGATGAAGCAAAATCAAGATTTTCCTGCTTAATTGAGTATATCAAGTGTATGTGCTTATCTTTCTCCTTGTTAGTGTATTTCACATATGATGCTGTTACACAAAAGCACATTTATATGCCCCATTGTTCAATTTAAGGCATTTTTGTGTGTTTTAGCATCCACCAATCAGTTTTTATGATCACAATTTAACATCATCCAAGATGATCAATGTCCTGGATCAAGTAGTATTCTTTCTGTAGAATCCACCAACCACCGATGCTCAATGCACTTGGCTTCTTTGAAACAGGATACTGTATTTGATCCGGTATCTCTCACCTGTGGTCATATCTTTTGCTATATATGTGCTTGCAAGGCTGCATCAGTGACCATTGTGGATGAATTAAAGGCTGCAGACCCCAAGGAAAAATGCGCTCTCTGTCGAGAAGTAAGTTTGTGTCAATTATTAATTTTGCTCTATGATTTACAGTTTTCAACAGGTTCCTCTTTATTTATCTTCACAAAGTAAAACTAGTATCATTAATCATCACACTATATTGTAATACCCACAGAAGCCATTAGTTCATAAACATTGCTTAAGCAAAATGCTTGAGAAATGAAGTTGGAAAATTCCAAGTACTGTAAGATATGTTTGTATATATTTGAAACAGCAAGGAAAACTTTTTGTTTGGAGTTGTTATAAGTGAAGTTTGCTTGAAACTTTGGACCTTATAACCCCTAGTGACCCTTAGAGAGGTCTGTAATCACGTGAACATAAACTTGTAAGAAAAAAATAGTAACAACCTTGGCTTTGAGGACTACTCAGGGTCTGAAACCGGAATATGAGGACTATGTTAACAATTTGACATTAATGACCTTTTTGGCTGCACTTGTTCCTAAATTGGATTAATATTTTTTCTTTTCTTCAGTCATTCTTGAGTTGAGTCATATTTCGTTGTTTACAATACGGTAATTAGATGAATGGCTCTTACCTTGGTGTAAAGAAATCCTTAGGTGAAATGGCTTCAGCCCTCCTATCTACGTCTATGTTGTTAACCTTCAACAAACTAAAGTTGTGATGGAACCTCGGTAGATTAATCAACTATAACTTTTTGTAATTTCTTTTGGTTGATTCAGTCAGGAGTTAATGAAGGTGCTGTACATCTGGAAGAGTTAAATATTCTATTATGCAGAAGGTATGGATTTGTTTAAGATGTCCTGTGTGTTTTTGTCTACTTGGTTGAAATAGGTCAGCTAGGCTTGGGAGAATTAGTGAGTTTCCAGTATATTGCATCCCCTTGCTTACACATCATTGCTTATTGAAACAGTTGTCCTGAATACTGGGAGGAGCGTCTCAAGTCTGAAAGAGTAGAACGAATTCGGCAGACAAAGGAGCACTGGGAATCCCAATGCCGGTTGTTCATGGGTTGAATATGAAATTTTCTTTCAAGTGCTTGTATAGTGTTAGTTTGGAAACCCTTTGATGTCTCTGTTATTTCATAGGGCTTGCACATGCTGCGAACTAGCAATAAGTTTGTACATAATATTGTCTGTATGTTCCTTTGTTGTTCTATGTTGGAAGTTTCAACAACTATGAATTTTGTCAGAAAGGTGTTGCCCTCTTGGTGATTTATTACATGGCCTTTTATTTTTATTTTTTTCATATTGTTGTTATTACAAAAATTTATTTGTCATGTTTAGGCTTCAGCAGCCATTGTTATGATTAGCCTTCAGCATGTGTTTCTTGATTGAAAGTATTATCATTTGATTTTTTTTACTGTTCAACTTTTTTCATATTTAATTTTTCATAATAGTCGAAATATATTTTAGTCTGAAACACAAAAACCTATGCCAAATCCCAGGAATTGAATTAGATTTTTATGAACAGACATATTCTCCAAAATAAGATGGAATCCTTTCAAATTTTACATATATATAATCTTCAGTAAAGCAGTGCAAGGAAAAAGGCACAAATATCATACTTATTATTGCGATTACACGTGTTTTGTTTAGCTTATAGTACCAAAAAAAAATTATGGGTTAAGCCTAGCAACTACTAGCAGTATCAGAGAGGCCAGGAAACTGTAGTGCCTGATTTCCCTGTTATATATTTACCAAAACAGGCAACCGTGTAACTTAATGGCAAGCTTTGCGAAAGCTAAAATGGTTTATTACAATCCAGCTGACCGGTTTGCATACTCCTGAACCAGTGCCCCGAAAAGTGAAGGTCTCTCAAGAAAGTGAGCTGGCTTGTCGAATTCTCTTGCCCGTCCTATTGAACACACAAAGGGATATTAGCCCAGAAAACAAAATGTTATCATAAGAAATTACCAACTACTAAACCTTACGCATGCAAACATTTACCAACTTTATTTCTGTATTTTTACTTTTAGTGTTGTGATAGGATTTACGATAAGCTTTCTTTGTAGGATTTAAGGAAAAATAAGAGACGAGCACAGACCTGCATCAACAACTAGAACCCTATTGCAGTCCATGACTGTTGGTATTCTGTGAGCAATGCTGATGATCGTGCAGGCCGAAAAGTCCTCGCGGATAATTCTTTGGATTACTGCATCAGTCTGTGAATCAACAGAGGCAGTCGCCTCATCCATAAACAAAAGCCGGCTGCGCTTTAGCATTACACGCCCCAAGCAAAGGAGCTTCCTCTGTCCAACGCTCCAGTTATCTCCACTATCCGCAACTACAAAGTTACATCAATAGGAGACAAAACATGTTGACAAGAAGTTAGATTAATTTGACATAAATAATGAAGAGCAGGCTACAAGTCTGGATTTGAATTAAAGAAAGGAGCAAGTACCTAAAGAATCAAGTTTCCCGGGTTTTGCAGTGACTACGTCTTTAAGTTGGCAGCGTTCAAGACTCAACAAAATGAGTTCTCAGGTCAGCTGATTCATCTCAAGTTATGTACTTAAAAATGATCGTACAATAAAATAGTAATGCCTTATACCTTCCATATATCTTCATCTGAATGCTTCCCAATAGGGTCAATGTTGCTTCTAACGGTTCCTTCAAAAAGGACAGGTTCTTGAGGAATGATTCCAAAGCGAGACCTGAGATCATGAAGTCCTAGTTTGGCAATGTCGATCCCATCAATGATTATTGTTCCTCCTGAAGGTTTCACCAACCTAAAGAAAAACTGAATTAACGTTGACTTTCCACCTCCAGTTCGACCAACTACACCAATCTTCTCACCCCCTCGGATGTTGAGGGTAATCCCTTTTAGAACTAGAGGAGTGTTTGGACGATATCTTACCTGTCCACAATGTATTCAAGTTCTTGTGTTAAAGAGAGTTTCATATAGAAGAAGCGAATGTTATTTTAGCTGCATAGTTCAAAGTTCATGCAAATCATCTAATCTAACCATGAAGCAAATATATCTTGTTTATAGAAATTCCCTATTTTCATGTTGCAGCATGTACTAGCCTAATATGACCAGACGAAAACACAGGAATAGCATTTCCTTCATAATACAATGCTTGATTTATCCCGACACTTTTGTGATGACAATTGGTAACATCCTCAGCAATAAATTCAGGATTAAAATTAAGTCCTAGTCAGTTTTTAACATGATGTCATCAGATAGGTTTACAGCTAAGTTACCTGCAAGTCCTTGAACTCAACGTTTCCATGGGTGGGCCAATCCGGAGAAGGAAGACTATCTTTCTTCTCCCATTCTGCTTCTGATGGTATGTTCATGAATTGTTTTACCCTTTCAATCGAAACCATTTTATTTTCCACAAAGCAACTCATATATATGGCCCAGAACAGTACACCATTGAGGGACAGGCCATACGAGAGAGACAGACCAACATTCTCTGAAGAATACAATATAAAAATCAGTTCATCTCAATTCAAAATTCAGAGCTGAGAGGTAATGCAAGTAGCATTTCATTTACTGTACTTATCCAATCAAACAATTGCATGCTTAAAGTGCAGGGATGGTGCAACAGTCACTCAGTTGCCCCCTTAGGACATACTTTTATAGGGATTAGTAATCAATTTTGGCCATTTGGAGAACATTGATTGAAAGATATTTTATGACTTCAGTTTCTAAACATTTGAGCAGATAGCAAGAAGCACCCAGAGGATGAAAAGAAGAAATAAAAGAAAGGAAACAGCTCCAAGAAGCCCCTATCACAAGTCAAAGTACAGATCAAAAGTTTATAAATATTTATATTTTCATGTGCAGTTTCTTTTGATACACAAGTCTAGTTGCATTTTGTTGGGTGAGTATGATAACAAGAAGTTTCTGACATGGAAGAGAACTAGAAAACATCTCTATAGATGTAGTCATGTACCTGGCTTTATGATACCGTTAGGCAACAAAATCATGAACATTGTAGAAACACAGAGGATGAAGCAACCCATCAGTTCCAAACGAAAACCAAGCCATTCATTGGATCCATTATTGTGAAAATCCATCCGCAAATTTGCATTCACCCGGTCAACATTTTTGGCGGAAAATCTTTCCTGCTTCTTAAAACAGCGGATAGTCATGACTCCTGAGATGCTTTCAGAGAAATGATTAATGACAGGTGCTTTTGTGATAGAGTCGAGTCGAGTTAATTCACGAGATGTTGCAAGATAATATCCCTGAAATCCAAAAGCAAAAGGAACTGATTTATAAAACTTTATAGTAGTTTCAACTTTAATGAAATTGTAGGAGTTCATTCCATTCAAGTGTCCTAATTGTCAAATAGATATATGATCATCATGGCTCTATAGATCAGTAGAGCAATCTCATAATAAAGTCCATAATACCAAACTCAAGTCTACATTGGGCAACTGCAAGGTGCTCTCACCTTGGTAATTCGTGTAACCTTTGGATAGGAGTCGGGACATTTTTTTTCTTCTTAAAAAGGAAAGAGAAATTGACAAAAGAAAAAGAGGATATTTGTAAATCCAAATAAAATGAAGTATAACAAGAAATATCGAGCGCATTAACAATGATCATACCCGATACCAGAAGTTCAGATAACCAAGTGGAATTAAAAAGAAAGCGGTTGGCCAAGAATATTGACACGTGATGATGACGATCCCAAGCAGTGTGATGTACATGGCAAGAGTGACGCTGGTAAAGAAGGGGATAAAGATATCGATGTTGGTCTGATCATTTGATGCCTACACAAGTAAAAGAACTGTAAGATATCATCATAGAAGTAGAAATTAGCCCATTCGCATCAAACATGTGGCAGATCGTACCTAATAGAGAATAAAAGGTGCTTAAACAAAAGAATAGTCTACTTGCAAAACAAAACATTTTATTTGAGTGTTTAAAAGCTTACCCGACTTAGAATTCTTCCTGAAGGGGTTGTATCGAAGAATGACATAGGAGCATGCAAGAGGCTGTGTAGAATTTGCCTAAAGAAAATTTGGGCAGTCTTGAGCCCCATCATTGTAACAAAAAGGATTCTTATCAGTACAATCACAAATGCAGCTGTTGCAATAATGGCATAGACTTTAATGAACAGAGAAGGGTTGAATGTACGCTCTGCTGAAGTTTCATATGCCAACCAGTAATCACTCGACATTTGAACCGCTTGCCACAAGAAAGACATTAGCAACACTACCACAACACCCCACCAGCCAAATGCCTCGGTGCAATATACTTTGTATACATCTAAGCTTACTTTTCCAGTTTCTCTTTCCTCTTCTTTGGTGAGTTTTGAAGTTCCCTTACTAGACTCGGAAGATTTGCCTTCACCGTTTGCTTCCTCTTGGTTGGAAGAAGCTTGAGGAGAGTTCGGAGGTCTGGGGGAATTTTTACTGGGTTTTGTTGTCTCCACATCAATAAGTTCCATGGAGGATTCATGGGCAGATACCAGTGCCTTAAAATCCATGCCAGATTTGAGTATATCATCATACCTTCCTGATTGCACAATCATTCCATCTCGCATCACCTAAGTTTTGAGAGGTAATTTTACAGTCGAGATTTATTTTTTAACTAGTATTTCAAAACGAAACCAAAATTTTAACATGGAGATCTGGGAAAACCAAATTATACTTACTAAGATAAGATCAACGTTATGCAAGAAGTCGACTTGGTGAGTAACAAGTAAGATGGTCCTATCTTTAAGGGCTCCCCTGACACATTCCTGCAAAAGAACATGGTAAAATAACCTGAGCTACACTGTTGTTAAATGAGGAATAACTTTCTGAATATGAAGCACCATCTTTTTTAGTTGTTAAATTCAAACCAATTACGTATTTGTCCAAAAGTAAGATGATGTAATACGAACATTGGTGCTTATGCAATCATATGTTGAAATGAAAACAATAGAGATGTTTATATAATTCAACAAATGTAAACTTCTCAACGGTTTTAGCCTAGTATTCAACTTTCTGACTACTTTATTCATCTTCTGATACAATTTACTCCTTTGTGTGATCTTTATACTATGTTTATATTTTCAGTGAAACTAATATCTATGAATATAAAAAATGAACTTGTTATCCTATGTGTTATCAAAACGGCAAGAATTGTCAGTAATGGGTTTAATATAATTATCACCTTGAATATCTCAGATCCAGTGTGAGCATCAACAGCGCTAAATACATCATCAAGAAGATAGATATCAGAATCCTGGTAAACAGCTCTTGCAAGTTGGATCCTCTGCTTCTGGCCACCACTGAGGTTGATCCCGCGCTCTCCTATTTCTGTCTGATCTCCTTACTCCATCATTTCCAAATCTTTCTCTAAGCAGCAGACCCTGATAACTTCCCTGTACTTCTCGCGGTTCATTGGCAAACCAAACAGGATGTTCTCTTGAATTGTCCCGCTTTGAATCCATGATGTTTGTGCTACATAAGCAGTGGTGCCACAAACACTCACCTGTTATAAAGAAAAGAAATCAATTCATTTACAATTAAATAGTTCTACAGGCAGAGGATTTATTCAATTAACCAAATCTGAAAAAGCACATAATAAGTTTTTGTTCAAAAAGGTAAGTCATTATTAGATGGATAATGAAAAGTATATCATCAATACCATCATACTAGTAGAAGAATAAACATTAAATGTACGAAAAGCTTAGGGGAACCACCACTGAGGCCTAATAAAGAAATTCCACTACCAAATGTCGTATTAAGAGCAAAAATAACACTTGACTAAATCATAAAATCAGGCTGATTTTAGAAGCAGAGGTTAAGGATGTGACTGCTAAGGAATGATCTTCAACAAAATATATTGTATCATCCAAAAAATGAGAATTCGTGCCTTCCCCGATATTTTGTGCATTTCACCAAGAATTGATGCCAGAAGAGAAGACTTCCCAGATCCCACAGTCCCAACAATTGCAGCAATCTGTCCCTTTTTAATCTCAAAATTTAAGTTTTTCACCACTGGTTCGCCAGCTTCATCATCCCATCGAAATACCCCATCTTTCACCTTCACTGCAATTTCACCTTCACAACCTTCTTGCCTCTCCACGGAGTCCTCCACCAACTCCTTACTAAGCATAAAGCTGTCCAACCTCCCCAATGAGATCATTGCTTGTGAAAGCGAGATCATAGATTGTGGGAATGTTCTGATAGGTTCCTGTAACATCTTAAAGAGTGAGGTTGCGGTAAACACTGTCCCTGCATCAAGCTTAACCCCCATCAAAATTGCAGTACCAAATGTGAGAGTTGATATAAATAATGGAGTACTCCACAGCACAATGACATTGCCGGAGATTGAGTACATGAACTTGGATAGCCATCCATACTCTATCTCACGAAAAGATTGAATTCTCTTATTGAAATGATCTTCCCATGCCTGAAACTTGATTACACGCATGTAATTAAGCATTTCATTTATTGACTTCATTCTCGAATCACGGTTCTTCATTATATTGAACTGGAACCGGTTATTTCTTTTACTACCCATCACCACAAACACCAAAACTCCAACAAGTGCAATTAAAGTTACAATCACTGAGGCACCGAGGTTATAATATAGAATAGCCAAGGCAACAGTAACTTGCACTGGCATAAGCCATATGGCATGTAACTGCAGCATCATATCAGAGAGCTGTTGAGCATCCACAGCCATGTAGTTCACAATTTGTCCAACCCCGTGAGCTTGTCTAGCAGAACACGACAGCCTCAAACCCTTCTTGTATAAAGAAGTTAATAGAGTCGATCTAATAAGCATTCCAAGCTTCTGGGAATTGAAGTTGAAATGGTGCGAGGTTAAAACTTCCACAAATTTGGCAACAAGTAGAGTCAGTACAAGGTAGTACCCTTCATAAGGAGAGCTCCCCTTCCCAGATGTAAAATCTACAAATCTTTGTATGAGAGTAGGCCCAACATACATGACACACATCCTCACAACGGCAAGGCAAGCAGTGAAAGCAATGTCTTTCCAGAAACAACGAAGCAATGTGGTTCGAACAGGATGTGTTGATTTTTCAGAAGGCTTAGGCCAATTCAGTTCAAATATCCTCGACATTCTTTCAGCTCTATGTTCTGGTGAAAGAGTTGGGACATCATCAATCTTTAGAGGTGATTTATAACCATTTTTCAGTAGAGGATTCATCCAAAGCCAACAAGCTTTCGACAAAACAGAAGCCGAAGCAAACCTACTCACTTGGGATTTGTCCAGAAGGGATTCATACAACTCCGGTTTTTCTTCAATTACTGATTCAGATTCTCTTGTTACTATGATCCCATTAGACCCTTTAATGGACACAATAAAAAGAAGAACTGATAATGGAAGAGTCACTATTGAAATTATATCATCCCACTTCAACGCAGGATCACTTCCTTTTAAAGAGGCTAAACGAATAATCCCCGCAGTAACAAACAAAGTTCCAATGAGGAAATTTATTAACCAGAATATGCGAAGCGACAAAGGATGCCTAACAGCTTGGAATCTCTTCTCATGTACAATTAAAATTGTGATTACGACATGAGTTATTGCTTGAATTAACCAGAAAAGGCCATCTCTTAGCTTCCAATTCAACTGGGTATTTCTAACAAAGGCCAAAATGCACAAGATTGTGTAAGAAAATGCTAAAAGAATTGTCACAACTAGAGATAACTTAAACCATGGAGTGATTTTAAGAAGAGGGCTATTGTTTGTAATCAGGGGTCTGTGAATCTCTGAACTGGGATGGCCATTGGAGGTGAATCTTGAATAAATCTTTTGAATTGAAAACACAAGGAGGACAAACAAAAAGAGGATGTCAACAGAAGATAACAGAGCTCTTTGAGGGCAAGGAGAGAGAAAATGAATCTTGGCCACTGAAATATGGGTGAAAGAGATTGTTCCTCTTGGGATTGTATCACAGAGCTTGAACATGAAAGGGATGTAATCCAAGAACCATAGGACATGTTCACAACTTTCATTTCAAAAGCCATGGAAGATTAATCTTTTAAGCTTCCTTTTCCACCAATCTCCACTCCGCATCTATCTGGAAGAAGAACATGTTTAAAATAAATAAAACACGTAGCAATCAGATTACCAATATGAGATTCTTGCAAAAAGACATTGAAAATCATAAGCATACACATATAATAGAGTTGCACAACTACTACAGTATATTATAAAATCTAAGTTACAGTAGTTGCAAATAAAATATCAACGAATCATTGAGCGCTGATTGCTACTTATCACTGACACCGAACATGAAAAGACTCTCGATCTTTCTTTATAGAAAGAAAAAGTGTACATTTTTTCAATACATAAAACAACAAAAAGTGGGTGCTGAGCAGTCCTCGAACACACCTTGGCTTGTCACTTGTGCCTTGTGGGGAGAGAAGATCCTAATTCGAGAATGAGAGAGCAAAGTCAGAAAGAAAATGGCCAATAGAAGAAGTATAGAGAACCGAACCGAGCGCCAAAACACGTGAAGAAGAAGGAAAGGCGTGTTCGTTCATTACAATGGCAGGACCGAACCAAATTAGTAAAATTTATGGAGTAATGATTTTTTTAGTATATACTATTAGGTAGTGTTTATTTGGGTCTTAAAGCCTTTTAATAGGTGTGCCTCTGATTCGGTCAGAGGCACAACTTGTTTGATAAAAAATTTTATGTCTCTTAATGCCTCTTAATTGTTAAAATTCAAAAATAATATTAAACCATTCAGAACTAAGTCTGAACGAGATTATACTTTTTTGGGACAAAAATAACCTCAACAAGTAACTGAAATAACCCAAATGCCATCAAGAAGGGGAAATGATCCATTAGCATCTTCGTGGAGATAAGCTTTAATCATGGGGGCTGGAACACAAAACCCACATGTGGAAGGTTGAATTCTTTTGCCATGATTGAAGATCTGTAGGTTCAATCAAAAATTAGGGCTTTTGAAGACAGATAGGATGAGACTATAACGTGATGGTGAGGGATCTGCGACAAAAGAGAAGTGATAGAGGAGGAGAGAGTGAAGAGAGAGAGAAATATGTGAGGAGCAGTGATGATTTTGCCGCCATTGATGCTCCTCTAAATGGTGATTGTGATGCTCCTCTGAAGTGTTAATTAAACTTCACCTGGGTGTGGTATATCCCAAAACAGAGAGTTCCCCTTAAGCATAAAATATTAAAAATTATTACCCACTAATTTAGTATTTTAAATTGCAAGATTCAACTACTCCACTATGAGATAACATTTATAATACTGGTGCACAATGCTTGAAAAGTGGGCATCCATTGTTTTTCTTGTTGCTGTTGTTCAGAACTCAGAAGATTTGATTTGGGGGAAATTTTTTGTTTGTTTCTGCGGGGTAAAATAATTGTATGAGAATTTTGTAGTTTATATATATTTTTTCTTTTGGTCATAGGATTAAAATGGTAAAATATTGTTGTAAGACCCCAACTTTTATAAATAAAGATGAATTTTTCTATAAATATTATTTTTGAATATTATGGAATAAATTTGATATAATGTTATAGTTGTGGGTAATATTTATAAATTTTTAAAAAGTATCTGAAGTTGTTATAAAATATTCGTTTGGTCGGGGAATATTCTTTTTGTTAGGGAATATTAATATACAACTATTTCAATCATTTAGTGGACCCTACAATGAAATTATTGTTGGATTGAGAAAGCAGCAAAAATATTTTATAAAAATAACGGCGGAGATATTCTGCAGAATTAAAGCTTGTTGAACTACCTAAATTGGTAAAAAATACGATGTCTGGCGAGGGTTGCGAAGTACTTGCGGTATTGATTATTGATCTTACGTGAGAAGTCAACAAATTATGCTTAATTATTCTTCTGATAATTCTTGCGTCATATCTCTTATATTATTGATTGATTATTGTCACGATTATCATACATATAATATGTTATAGTATTAAATCAATAATTGAGGCGACAAGTTATAAATGATTAATAATTGTTGAAAGATTAAATATGTGTTGATTAAAAATAAAATGATTTGTGGTAAGTTTGATTATTTTATGGGGCTCGTATATGTCATCATCAAGAGTCTCTTCGTCGATAAGTAATTACCTTTGTGAATAGTAATTACATTAAATCGATAGTATTTACCTAAATCGATAGTAATTACCTTCGTTAATAAGTAATTACCCTTGTGAGCGATAATTACCTTCGTTAATAGTAATTACCCTTGTGAATAGTAATTACCTTCGTCGATAGTAATTACCTTTTACCAGACGTCGAACCACTTGTCGTTTCACATTCTGAGCGTCGAACCACTTGTCGTTTCACATTCTGAGGCGTCAAACCACTTTTCTTTTCACATCATCATTCGTGCCCACTTGGCTTTTTTCTTTTCACACTAAGCGGTCTGTTAAGCTAGAAATCTTCTATAAATAGAGGCCTAGTGCTTCATTATTTTTTACTGAATTCATTCAATTTATAGAGAGAGAAAGTATAGAGAGAATAAGAGAGAAAGAAGAGTATTTTGTTATTACTACCGCTGCTGCGAGATTCAATCTCCTACCAAAAGTAAGGGTGTTATTCTTTCTTATTAAGTAGAAGAAGCATTGTTATTTCATTGCTTATTATTACATTGGAATAACTTGTATCGTGATTTACCCTATACTTGGTGACATTCTTCTATTATTACATTGGAACATCACATGCGTGTGTTTTACGGACTGGTTAAAATCTTTATTATTATTACATTGGAACATCACATCTGTGTGTTTTTTATGGGACTGGTTCCATTCTTTATTATTCTGTTGGAACATCCTCACATGCATGCGCTTTTACTTGGGACACAGTTCCGTTATTTATTATTCTGTTGGAATAACTTTTGCTGCTTGATCATCGACGCATGGTGATTTCTTTTGTTATTCTATTCTTTATTATACCCGGTTGGTTAAAACTTTTTGACTTATTGTGGACGCCCCAAAATTAGGTATACATCACCCATCTTGGGTCGAAACATACTTTACATGATGCGTAATTTAAATACAACTTATTAACATAAATCACGCAGATGCACAATACGACATAAAAGCATGTGAGTTTAAATACAAATATAAATCTACTAGTTATTATACAAACGCAAACAAAAAGTCCTCATTCGATTATTATCACACTATTTCTGAGAATAGTGAGGACTACTAATGCTATCTTGAGGACCATCACTCGTTTCCCGACTCGTCCAAATTTATATTATCATTTCACAAGAAACGGTGAAAAGAAAGGGTGAGCTCAACTAGCCCAAAGAAGAAATATTATGACTAAGATAATGCAGAATAAATTATCAATAGTCTTGATAATGTTAAACCGATAAAATCTGATAGACAACCGGTTTAAGCTGCGGTGAATATCTGATCCATTAAAAGAGTCAAGTAGAAAATAAAGTCTACTATCTTTTAGGTTTTAAAAGGTTTTTCATCCTTTGTTTATAAATTGAGACTGAAACTTTAATAAATATTCCACATCATCGAATCACCCCCGCACTACTACGGCCGAGGATATTCTTTAGTATCACGACCACAATTATTCATGCACTACGGGCGAGAATATTTGTGTATTCATTAATGGTCATGATCATGCCAACAATCGTCCATCAATGCCTACTACGCCAATCGAGGATTTTTACCACATCATTTGTAACATTACGATCGCATGATTACATAGAATAGTCTCTCGGTCATAATCATACCAAGTCCATCTACATACACTACAGCCCGAGATGACAAAGCGGAACCGAGTCCGGTGTAAAACACATGATGAGGATGTTCCAATAGAATAATAAAAAGCGGAACCGGTCCTAGGTGTAAAACACATGCATGTGATGATGTTCAGCGAATAATAGAAGAATGTCACCAAGTATAGGGTAAACCACGTATACGAGTTATTCAGCGAGAATAATAAGCAATGGAATAACAACAGATTCTCTTCGTGAATAAGAAAGAATAACACCCCTTACATTTGGTAGGAGATTGAATCTGCCATGATGTAGTAATAAAAATACTCTTCTTCTTTTTTCTCTTATTCTCTATACTTTTCTCTCTATAGCTTGAATGAATTCGTGAAAATAATGAAGCCCTAGGCCTCTATTTATAGAAGATTTCTAGCTTGCAAGACTGCTTAGTGTGAAAAAGCGAGTGGCTGATTGATTGGTTTTGGCCGCTGTAATGTGAAGCGACAAGTGGTTCGGCCTTTGTAATGTGAAGCGACAAGTGGTTAGGACGTCTGGTAAAGGTAATTACTATTAACGGAAGGTAAATACTATTGACGAAGGTAAATACTATTCACAAGGATAATTACTATTGACGAAGGTAATTCTTATTTGTGAAGGTAAATACTATTCACAAGGGTAATTACTATTGACGAAGGTAAATACTATTGTGAAGAGACTCTTAGATGATGACATATAGGCCCCCCATAAAATAATCAAACTTACCACAAATCATTTTTTTTTTCATCAACACATATTTAATCTTTCAACAATTATTAATCATTTATAACTTGTCGTCTCAATTATTGATTTAATACTATAACATATTATCTGAGATGATCTTTGTGACAATAATTGAATCAATAATATAAGAGATATGATCAAAGAATTATTGTAAGTAATAATTGAGCATAAATGAAAGTGACTTCTCACGTAAAGCATCAATAATCAATCTGAGTGTCTTACGCAACCACGCGTATTCATTGTACTTTTACCCAGGTAGTTCAACGATTTTAACGGTAACACCTCCGTAGATTATTTTATAAAATATTTTTGTCGTTTTTCTCAATACGACAATAATACATTAATGGGGTCCACCAATGATTGAGCCATTATACGAATATTCCCTAACAAAAGAATATTCCCGACCAAAACGAATATTTTATAACAACTTGCATACTTTGCAAAATTTATAAATATTACCCACAACTATAACATTATATCAAATTTATTCCATAATATTCAAAAATAATATTTATAGAAAAATTCATCTTTATTTATAAAAGTGGGGTCTTACAACCTCCCCTTCTTATGAAATTTTGCCCTCGAAATTAGGGTGCATTACGGTATGTCGAAGAGGTAAGGATACCTTGATTTCATTTCGATTCTAACTCCCAAGTCATTTCTCAACATCGTGGTTCCTCGCAAAACTTTGACTTGAGGTATAACCTTGGGCGTAGAATATGTTCCTTCTTATCCAAAATTTGAGCAGGAACCTCTTCATATGTCAAATCTTCCGCTATTTCGTCCAGGTTCTAACTCAATAATATGGTTCGGGTCTTTCACATACTTACGTAACATAGATATGTGAAAAAGCGTTATGAACACGAGACATATTTGGCAGAAAAAGCGAGTCTATAGCCCGCGATTCCTACTCGATCGAGGATTAAAAATGGATAGATGAATCGAGGGTTAAGTTTTCCTCTCTTTCCAAATCTTGTAACTCCTTTCCATGGAGCAACTCTTAACAACACATGATCTCCTATATCGAATTCCACGTCCTTTCGATGAAGATCAAGATAACTCTTTTGTCGATTTTGTGAGGTTTTTTTATCGTTGTCGGATCGTTTGAATCTTTTTAGTAGTCATACGTATCAACTCTGGTCCCAACAACGTTGCTTCACCCACCTCTCATCCAAAGATATCTTTGGAAGCGACACTTTCTTCCATACAACGCTTGAATGGAGCCATGCAATACTTGCTTGATAAGCTGTTGTTGTAGGAAAACTCCACCAATGGTAAGAACTTGTCCCAACTCCCTTGAAATCAAGGACACAGAGTCTTAATAGATCTTGAGAGTTTGAATAGTCCTCTCCATTGTCAGGTCCGATCGAGGATGATATGCCGAGCTAAATCGTGAAAGTCTGTGCCCATAGCTTTTTTGCAAACTAACCCAAAATCGTGAAGTGAATCTTGGGTCTCGATCAAAAACTATGGATCTTAAGATACCATGCGGATCTTACAATCTCGTTTATGTACATACTGAGCAAGGCGTTCAAGTGTATAAGTTTCTAAATATCGGTAAGAAATGAGCGGAGACTTGGTCAACCTATCAACAATGACCCAAATCGCATCAATGCCTTGAGAAACCTTAGGAAGGCCGTGTGAAATCCATGGTAATGTGCTCCCACTTCCATTCCGGAATTTCAAGTGGTTCTGATGGACCTTTTGGTACTTGATGTTCGCTTTAACTTCGTTGACAAGTTAGACACCTTGAGATAAACAGTATGCTATCTCTCTCTTCATATTGCTCCACCAAAAATATATGGCGAATATCATGATACATTTGGTACTCCCGAGGATGGATTGCAAATGGTGTGTTGTTGTGCCTCCATCATGATATTATACTTTAAATCGTGGTCGTTAGAACACAAAGTCCGGAGTTGACTCAAGTATTCCTTCTTCATCGATTCTTGCTTACGGCATAGCACCTTCTTGCTTGCTTTCTTTCCTCATACGCATCGGCTCCCAGTGCGTAGCAAGCGACTTTAACTTTATCAATTAAAGTCGGTTCTACTCGTATACTCGCTATCATCACATGCGTCCACAGAGTCTTTAATTCTATCTCCATCCTTTGCAAGTCACACAAAATGGGCCTTTCGTTGACAATATCGCTTTTCGATGCTTGCATATGATTTTCTACTCAATCGTCGGCTACCACGTTCGCTTTTCGAGGATGGTATTGGATGGTATGATCATAATCTTTCAGAGTTCAAAGCCAACGTCGTTATCGCGTGTTGAGTTCCTTTTGAGTGAAGAAATATTTGAGGCTTTTATGATCCAGTAAAGATCTCCACTTTCTCCCCATACAAGTAATGCCTCCAAATTTTAAGTGCAAAGACAACAATTTGCCAACTCTAGATCATGAGTAGGATAATTCCTCTCATATTCTTTGAGTTGTCATGAGGCATAGGCTATAACTTTTCCATGTTGCATAAGAACACATCCCAACCTTTGCTAGAAGCATCACCGTAGATGACAAATCCTCCGAGGCGGATGGTATTGTCGGAGCAGTCTTGAAATAAGTCTCCTCTTGAGTTCTTGAAAACTCTTCTCACATTCTTCGCTCCAACCGAACTTTGTATCTTTCCGAGTCGGATGAGTCGATGGAATAGCGATTTAGAGAAAATCCTTCCACGAATCTCCGATAATAACCAATAAACCAGAAAGCTACGTACTTCGATCACTAATTTAGGTTGTTCCGATTTGAATAGCTTCAATCTTTCTTTGGGTCAACAGATATTCCATGACTTGATACCACGTGCCCAAGGAATGCTACTTCTTTAAGCGAACTCGCATTTCTTCAACTTGGCATAAAGCTTATATTCACGAAGCTTTTGGAGTGTCGACCTCAAGTGTTGCTTTCATGATCTTCGACTTTTGGAATAAATAAGGATGTCATCAATAAAGGCGACCACAAAGTGATCTAAATATTCCTTGAATACTCGGTTCATCATATCCATAAAGGCGGCGGAGCATTAGTCGATCCAAAAGACATGACTAGGAATTCATAATGCCCGTCTGGGAGTTAAAGTCGTCTTTGGAATGTCGTGATTCTAATCTTCAATTGGTGATATCCGGAACGAAGATCAATCTTTGAAAAGAATTTGGCTCCTTCAACCTGGTCAAACAGGTCATCAATACGTGGCAATGGATACCTATTTTTGATGGTGACATGATTCAACTCCAGATAATCAATCTGAAAGTCGCATACTCCCATCTTTCTTCTTCACGAATGTAAGCAGGAGCACCCAAGGAGAAGTACTGGGACCGAATAAAGCCGATGTCTAACAATTCCTGCGAGTTGGGTCTTTAAATCCTCGAAGTTCAATAGGAGCCATTCGATATGGGGCTTTGGAAATAGGTTTTTCTTCGGGTTCAAGGTCGATACAAAATTGATTTCATTTCTGGGGTAGGCAGGGAAGTTCTTGAGAATACGTCGGAAATTTATTAACAATAGGAATATCGTTTAAAATCGGCGTATTTTTATTTAAATCGTGACATGATTTAAGAAAGCGACATCCGCTTTTTCAATAAGCGAATAGCTTTATGGCTTGAGATGACCGTGATTGATTTTAATGGTTTGGTCGTTTGAATTCGCATAATAGGTTGATTAGGAATATGAAAGCTAACAACACTTACGAAAACAATCAATTTTTGCATGATAAGTAGTTAACCAATCAATCCCTAGAATCACGTCAAATGCAAGTATTTTTAATGAAATAAGATCGAGACTTATGGTAATGTGAAGGTACCGATTTGAACCAAACAAGACTTATAAAGCAAGTGGATGTAATGAAGGTTTCTCCAAGCGGAGTTTCACGAGATAAGTTGTGGACGCCTCTAAAATTAGGTATCGTCACCCATCTTGGGTCGCCACTTACATGGTACATAAATTCAAATACAACTTACTAATATAACTGTCGTGTACAATACGACATAAACTATGAGTTTGAATACAAATTTTGTCTACTAGATATTATACAAACTCAAAAGGAGTCCTCATTACAGCTATTATCACACTATTTCACAGAATAGTGAGGACTACTAATGCTATCCTCTGGACCATTACTTCGCTCCCGACTCGTCCCGGCCTATGTTCTCATTTTCTCAAGAGAAACGGTGAAAGAAAGGGTGAGCTCAACTAGCCCAAGAAGAAATATTATGACTAAGATAATGCGAATAAATTATCATTAGCCTTCAACAAATGTTAAACCGATAAAATAATAATAGACAACCGGTTTAATCTGCAATGAAAAAGCAATCCATTAAAAGAGTCAAGTAGAGAATAAAGTCTACTATCTTTTAGGTTTTAAAAGTTTTTAATCAATTTTTATCATTTGAGACTCAAATTTTAATAATAAACCACCACATCTAATCATCCCTGTACCACTTGGTCAAGGATTTTTTATCAAATTATCAATGGTCATGACTATACCGAATCACCCCGGTCATAATCATACCAAAAACTATCCATCATCGTGCATTACAGCCATCGAGGACTTTTGTCACATCATTTATATCAAGTCGTGATTATACCGAATGATCCTCGGTCATAATCATACTAAGTTCATCTATGCACGTAAGCAAAGATAACATAATATAACATGAGGATGATGACAATGACATAGTAATTCAATAAAACAAGTTCAAGAATTATTTAATCCATGAATTATTAACGCCCAAATTGTGAACATGATCATTGTTTTAAGTAGAGTAAAATTCAAGAATGATCGGAAGAATATTTCCATGAAAAGATATTGGATGAAACGCAAATATCAAGGATATTCTACTAATTTCATGGAGTATAGAAGTCAAAGTTTTAACTTAACTGGGTATAATAAAGAATGGAATAACAAAAGAAATCACCACGCACGCAGACTTCAGATGACAAAAGTTATTCCAACAGAATAATAATAACGGAACGGTCGTGAAATTCACACCGACGGGATGTTCCAACAGAATAATAAAGATGGAAACCAGATCGGTGTAAAAACACACGAGATAGGATATTCCAATGTAGAATGATAAAGGCGGAACCAGTCGGGTGTAAAACACATGCATGAGGATGTTCCAATGAGAATAATAAAAAGCTTAAACGGTCAAGGTGTAAAACACATGCAGATGAGGATGTTCCAATGAATAATAGAAGAATGTCACCAAGTATAGGTAAACCGTATGATACAAAGTTATTCCAATGAGAATAATAAGCAATGGAATAAGCATAAGGATTTCACCAAGTATAGGTATCTGGCGTATCTGAGGTTATGTATAGGGTATGCCACTTTTACAAAAGTTATTCCAATGAGAATAATAAGTGAATGGAATAATGGAAGTTCTCTTCAAGAAGAAAGAATAACACCCCTTACCGTAAAAAGAACCGAATATAGAAATAGTGAAGTAGCGAGAATACTCTTCTTCTTTCTATAATTTTTTCTCTCTATAGCTTCTCTCTATAATTTCTCTCTCTGTAGTTTCAATGAATTCGTAAGAAAATAATGAAGGAATGAGCTTATTTATAGGAAAATGGAATGCATAGTAATTAATCCATGAGCGGTCGAGATTGATTTACTTTAATCTGACGGTCCATATTTAAAGAAAAATCTTTTAAATAAAATATAATATATTCTATTTATATAAAATATTTTACTATGCAAACACTATGCAATACTACGCAAAAACACTAAAAAAACACTATGCAACACTATGCATAATAAAATATAATATATTCTATTTATAGAATAACTTTAATAAAGTATTCTATTTTATATAAAAGATGTTTCGCTTTTATTACGTTAATAATACTTAATAAAACAAAAGCGTCATTATCATTATAATAATTCATATTATTAATCGAATAATAATGGAATCAAACCGAGTGACTTCTCACATAAGCATCAATAATCAATACCGCGCTACTATGCAACCACACGACACATTATTCATTTACTTTTACTGAAAGTAGTTCAACAAGAACTACACGGTAAAACTTCCGCCGTTATTTCAATAAAATATTTTTGTCGCTTTTCTCAATCCAAATAATAATTACATTAATGGGGTCCACCAATGATTGAGTTGTTGTACTAATATTCCCCGCTAAACCGAATATTCCCCAACCAATCGAATATAATATAACCACTTGCATACTTTGCAAAATTTATAAATACTACCCACAACTATAATATTATCTCAAATTCACACCATAATATTAAAAATTATTTCACCAAATTTAAATCTTTATTAATAAAACTGGGTCTCACAATCTCCCTCCTTATTGAATTTCGCCCTCAAATTAGGAGTACGACCAGTATGATAAAGAGATGAGGATACCTTGAATACCTTTATCGTTTAAAAATATTAAATTCATCTTTGAAATCTACCAAAATTTATTCATTAACAATTCATCTTTGCACTACATGCTAAAGATATACAATCAGAAACCAATAATGCTAAGACGCAACTAATAATAGTATCACGACCACGAATTATCCATGCACCTAACGCAAGGATATTCGTGTTTTCAATTACTGATTATGATTATACCGAACAATCCTTGGTCATAATCATACCAAGTCCATCTATGCACGTAAGCCACGAGATGACTTTGAACGCATCCATGAATTAATATTTCATTCACGAGACTCATTTCAATAATTAATCCACATCATCGAATCATCCCCGCACTACTGTGCCGAGGATATTCATTAGTATCACGACCACAAATTATCCATGCACTACTACCAAAGATAATTGTGTTTTCATTCTGATTATATGATTATGCCGAACAATCCCGGTCATAATCATACCAAGTCCATCTATGCTGCGTAAGCCACAGATGACTTTGAACACATCCATGAATTAATATTTCATTCATTGAGACTCATTTCAATAATTAATCCACATCATCGAATCATCCTCCACTACTGGCCGAGGATATTCATTAATATCACGACCACAAATTATCCATGACTACTACCAAAGATAATCGTGTATTCATTAGTATCACGACCACAAATTATCCATGCACTACTACTTAAAGATAATTGTGTTTTCAATTACTGGTTATGATTATACCGAATAATCCTCGGTCATAATCATACCAAGTCCATCTATGCACGTAAGCCACAGATGACTTTGAACACATCCATGAATTAATATTTCATTGCTGAGACTCAGCTCAATAATTAATCCACATCGTCGAATCATCCCTGCACTACAGGCTAAGGATATTCATTAGTATCACGACCACAAATTATCCATGCACTATGGCCAAAGATAATTGTGTATTCATTTACGGTTATGATTATACCGAATAATCCGTGGTCATAATCATACCAAGTCCATCTATGCACTCACAGCCACGAGATGACTTTCAACATAATATAAAACACGAGGATAATGATATAAAGAATCAATCAAATGAGATAAAGGATAAATATTAAACATTTATAATATAATTTATCCAGATTCAAGAATATCCCCATGTTATCAATCACTTAATAATCTCATAATCTAATATCATTAATATTATACCAATATTTTAATCACTTCTTAAATTTATAAACAATTTATCTTAATTGTTTACACTTTACCATATAATGCATTTAATCATTCAAAATGTCATACTCATAAGATATCATCACCAATTATCAAATCTCTCAAAAAATATGCATATACTCTATATAGGATTCTCTAGCCATAAAATCCTATTTTCAACTTTGTTATTTCACATAACATATTTAACTCATATGTTCAGAATTAAACTATTTTCATGAAAATATCAAATCAGTCCAAAAAAATATTTCTTTTCTGGAATTTAGCATAATATAGTTCCATGATGAAAATATATTTTCTCGGAATTTTTAAAATTCATTTACTATTTTTCAAAAATCAATTTCCAATAAATTCCTTAAGAAATTAGCTACCTCAAGTTTAACTCCAAAAATTCCCAAATCTTGGCAGGACCTCACACATGTTAACGTGAGCTTCTAGTTTAAATTTCATGGTCACCTGAGTTATAGAACTCGGTTATAGCGTTTTTCGTCGGAAAAACCTAAATATTGAAATAGTCATAACTTGCTCATTTTAAGTCAGAATGAGCTCATTTTTGGACAGGAGGTACTTTATACCATATACCTTCATGTCCCAAAAGGCCAGAATTTTTCTCATAATTTAAGTGGCCGAAACAGTCCCTTAAAGTTTCTGGGCAGTAGCATTTTTGAAATTTACAGCTTTGACCTCCTTTGCTAAAATCAGTCCACACAAAAATCTACAACACCTTTTCCAGTAATTCCACTTGGATTAGTTAGGTAACTCATAGATCTAACTCTAGGACTTGACCACATTCAAAAATTCAAAATATAATAGGAGATATGGTCAATTGAATTTCATGTTACGTTTTTCACCAAAATCTGATTTTCAACTCTTTGTGATTTCTAAGAAACTTTCATGTTTTCACATAATAACCAACATAACTCATCATAAAACTTACTAATACCTCATATACCCATGATTTTCATTAGTCCTATGCTTTTATTATGACTTTCATCATAAACCACGTAAACTGTTCATTTTAGTTGAAGAATTATTTGAGGGTTTAAGAAATGGGTTTTTCAGATTGGGGTCAATACAAAATTCGATTTCACGCCTAAGTAGGTTAAGAAGTCTTCAGAATACGCTAAGAAATTTATTAATAATAGAAATATCATTCAAAGCTGTGACTCTCATCTAAGACTTGGATAAGACGTCACATTGATACCAACTGTGACTTCTATCCCTTAACCTAGATAGTACCTCACAATGATACCTATAAACTTGCCATCTTCATTCACGATGTCGCCTACATGAAAAGCGCCGGCTTGGTGCATTCCACACAAGGAAGTTAACAACGAAAGGTTCGGGCTCTTTACTTATGGCTTGATATGACAATGATTAACTTTAGGGTTTGGTTACTTTGAATTCAGATAACAAGGTTGGTTAGAATATGAAAGCTAACAACCTTACAAAAAGAATAACGAGTAGTTAATCAATTATTTTCAAAAATTACCTCAAAGGCAAGTATTTTCAAGAGATAAGATCGACAGGTAACGTGAAAGTGTTTATTTGAAACAACAAGATTAATAAACGATTGGAGGTAAATTAAGGCTCCTACTAACGAAGTTTCAACCAATAAGTCAAAGTTTAACTTCTTCGGAGTCAAATTCAAACGTTGAATGCAACTAGGTGAAATAAAAGAGTGGGTAGAACTGGTATCTAACACGGTATAGACTTCGCAAGAGCTTACGATTAACTTACCCGTGATAATTTTATTCAGGTTCCTCGTCACGAGAAAAAAACGCTCTCTTAAACTACCGGCTTTGGTTTATTCGGGGATGACCTTTGGTGCCTCCATCCTAGTTGAATTTGTCTTGAGAAACGACAAAATCGAGCTAAGTGACCTTCTCTTCCACAATTATAACATGCTTTTGATTTTGGCATGGCGCAATCGGACCGATGTGTCCTCTCCTCCGTCATTTGAAGCATATGATGGGTGGTCGTTCTTCTTCCTTTGAAATGGGTCTTTGGTGCCGACGTCTTTCCATCATTGTTGAATCTCCTTTCTTGAAATGTCCATTCTTATTATTTTGGCCCCGATTACCACCAAGTGGTTACCATATCCGCCCGTTGATTTCTCCACGCTTGTTGTCACCGCTCGATGACTACTACTCACCGGTATTATAATTTTGCTTACCGCTTCTCTTTTAGTTCGTTGACTCGTTATCGCGCTCCACTAATCGAGCCCTATTTACAACATCCGAATAAAAACACGTTTATGAGAAATAAGATGTTGACGATCTCCGCTTCAAACCTCTTAAAACATTCGTCATTCTTCTCTTCATTATCCACCAAGTGGGACGAATCGTGATAACTCCGCAAATTTTGCCTCGTATCATGGCTACACGGCCATATTGTTTTGTTCCAACTTGATAAACTCCACCTCCTTCATGTGGCTAATACTTTCGTGAAAGTATTTGTCGTTGAATGACTCTTGGAACTTCTCCCAAGATATCTTCAAGACAAAGAAGTTGAGTACGCTTTTTACCGATTCCCACCAAGAATCGCTTCTCTCCAAGAACATAAAGGCGCAAAAGGAACCTTTTGCTCCTCGAGCATCCCAAGACATCAAATATCTTGGTAATCTGCTTTATCCATGCTTCCGCCGGAAGTGGTTTTTGCTCTCCCTTAAACTCCGGTGGTCCCAACTCCTTGAATTGTTTAGCGGTGACCGCCTCGAGTTTTTCCGTGTTTCCACCCACGTTTTGGAATGAGTCGCTTTACCGATGTTGCATGAATTCTAAAACCTCTTAAACGCATCAGTCGTTAGTCAATTGATCGGTGTTGTTGTTTACGGGAGGATTATCGCCATCCCTGTCAGACATTGTCCCGATTATCGATCCGTGGAAGAATCAACAGGTCTCCTCGTGCTCCATTGCTATTCTCAACATTCTCGGATGCCATTTTCAAACATCGCCATAAAATAGGGTTAATTAACATATCACATATTATCCCTATACTCCAACCGACCAATTAAATATCAAATAAATTTAGGTAGGTCATACTAGCGAAGGAATTCCCGCCTGCCTCCCTCCTAGTACTATTCTCACATCTTAGCCAGGATCATATCCCTAAGCTCGATACCAACCGCGACGCCCCCAAAATTAGGTATACGCCACCCATCTTGGGTCGCCACTTACATGGTACATAAATTCAAATACAACTTACTAATATAACTGCCGTGGTAATAATATTTACATATAAATCGTGAGTTTGAATACAAATATTGTCTACTAGATATTATACAAACTCAAAAGGAGTCCTCATTACAACTATTATCACACTATTTCACGTAATAGTGAGGACTACTAATGCTATCCTCTCGACCATTACTTCGCTCCCCGACTGTCTCCAAATTTATGTTCTCATTTCAAGAGAACAAATGAAAGAAAGGGTGAGCTCAACTAGCCCAAGAAGAAATATTACGACTAAGATAATGCGTAATAAATTATCATTAGCCTTCAACATGTTAAACCGATAAAATACAATAGATAAACCGCTTTAATCAGCAATGAATAAGCAATCCATTAAAAGAGTCAAGAGAGAATAAAGTCTACTATCTTTTAGGTTTTAAAGGTTTTCATCAATTTTTATCGCCGAGACTCAAATTTTAATAAATAAACCACCACATCTAATCATCCCCGCACTACTGGCCAAGGATTTTCATCAAATTATCAATGGTCATGACTATACCGAATCACCCCCGGTCATAATCATACCAAAACTATCCATCATCGTGCATACATGTGCCATCGAGGACTTTTTGTCACATCATTTATATCAAGTCATGATTATACCGAATGATCCTCGGTCATAATCATACTAAGTTCATCTACGCACGTAAGCCAAAGATAACATAATATAACACGAGGATGATGACAATGACATAATAATTCAATAAAACAAGTTCAAGAATTATTTAATCCATGAATTATTAACGCCCAAATTGTCAACACGACATCGCTTTCAGAGAGTAAAATTCAAGAATGATCGTAAGAATATTTCCATGAAAAGATATCGATGAAACGCAAATATCAAGGATATTCTACTAATTTCATGGAGTATATAAGTCAAAGTTTTAACCAACTGGGTATAATAAAGAATGGAATAACAAAAGAAATCACCATGCATGCGCAGATTTCAGATGACAAAGTTATTCCAATGTAATAATAATAACGGAACTGTGTCGTGAAATTCACACCGACAAGATGTTCCAATGTAATAATAAAGATGGAACTGCATCCGTGCAAAACACATGATAGATATTCCAAATGTAATGATAAAGATTTTAACCAGTCCTGTAAAACACATGCATGTGATGTTCCAATGTAATAATAAAAAAAATTAACCAGTCCTGTAAAACACATGCATGTGATGTTCCAATGTAATAATAGAAGAATGTCACCAAGTATAGGTAAATCACAGATACAAAAGTTATTCCAATGTAATAATAAGCAATGGAATAACATAAGGATTTCACCAGTATATAGGTACGCCGCAGATATACAAAGTTATGTATAGGTATGCCACTTTTACAAAAGTTATTCCAATGTAATAATAATGAATGGAATAATGTAAGTTCTCTTCAAGAAGAAAGAATAACACCCTCACCGTAAAAAGAACTGAATATAAAAGAAGTGAAGAATAGTAATACTCTTCTTCTTTCTATAATTTTCTCTATAGCTTCTCTCTATAATTTCTCTCTCTAGTTTCAATGAATTCGTAAGAAAATAATGAAGGAATGAGCTTCTATTTATAGAAAATGGAATGCATAAGAATTAATCCATTAACTATTCAGTATTGATTTACTTTAACTGACTATCCATATTTAAAGAAAAATCTTTTAAATAAAATATAATATATTCTATTTATATAAAAACATTTTACTATGCAAACACTATGCAATACTATGCAAAACACTACGCAAAAACACTACGCAACACTATGCATAATAAAATATAATATATTCTATTTATGTAATAACTTTAATAAAGTATTCTATTTTATATAAAAGATGTTTTCGCTTTTATTACGCTAATAATAATGTAATAAAACAAAACGTCATTATCGCTTATAATAATTCATATTATTAATCGACAATAATGGAATCAAACCGAGTGACTTCTCACATAAAGATCAATAATCAATACCGTAAGGCTATTACGCAACCACACGACATCGCATTTTTACTACCGAAAGTAGTTCAACAAAGAATACACAGTAAAACTTCCGCCGTTATTTCAATAAAATATTTTTGTCGTTTTTCAATCCGACAATAATTTCGCTAGGGTCCACCAATGATTGAGTCATTGCATTTAATATTCCCCGCTAAACCGAATATTCCCCACCAATCGAATATAATATAACCACTGTGATACTTTGCAAAATTTATAAATACTACCCACAACTATAATATTATCTCAAATTCACACCATAATATTAAAAAATTATTTCACAAAATTTAAATCTTTATCGATAAAACTGGGTCTCACAATCTCCCTCCTTATGGAATTTCACCTCAAATTAGGGTAACGACTGTATGATAAAGAGATGAGGATACCTTCAATACCTTTATCGTTTAAAAATATTAAATTCATCTTTGAAATCCAAAAGTTTATTCATTAACAATTCATCTTGCACCATGTGCCAAAGATATACAAATAAAACCAATAATAATGCGAGACGCACTTAATAAGATCACAACCACGAATTATCCATCCGCACCACTATCGCCAAGGATATTCGTGTTTTCAATTACGGTTATGATTATACCGAACAACTCGGGTCATAATCATACCAAGTCCATCTATGCACTACTACCAAAGATGACTTTTGAACGCATCCATGAATTAATATTTCATCACGAGACTCATTTCAATAATTAATCCACATCATCGAATCATCCTCGCACTATGTGCCAAGGATATTCATTAAGATCACTAATTATCCACCATAAATTATCCATGCACTACTACCAAAGATAATTGTGTTTTCAATTACTCATTATGATTATACCAACAATCCTCGGTCATAATCATACCAAGTCCATCTATGCACGTAAGCCATGTATTTGACTTTGAACACATCCATGAATTAATATTTCATTCATTGAGACTCAAATTTCAATAATTAATCCACATCATCGAATCATCCCCGCACTACGTGCCAAGGATATTCATTAATATCACGACCACAAATTATCCATGCACTACTACCAAAGATAATCGTATTCATTAAGATATCACGACCACAAATTATCCATGCACTACTACCAAAGATAATTGTGTTTTCAATTATTATGATTATACCGATAATCAATAATCCTCGGTCATAATCATACCAAGTCCATCTATGCACGTAAGCCACATGATGACTTTGAACACATCCATGAATTAATATTTCATCACGAGACTCATTTCAATAATTAATCCACATCATCGAATCATCCCCCGCACTACAAAAGCCAAGGATATTCATTAAGATCACGCACCACAAATTATCCCACATACTACTACCAAAGATAATTGTGTATTCATTTACTGCTATGATTATACCTAATAACCGTGGTCATAATCATACCAAGTCCATCTACGCATCATACATATTACAGCCACGTAGATGACTTTCAACATAATATAAACACGAGGATAATGATATAAAGAATCAATCAAATGAGATAAAGGATAAATATTAAACATTTATAATATAATTTATCCAGATTCAAGAATATCCCCATGTTATCAATCACTTAATAATCTCATAATCTAATATCATTAATATTATAACAATATTTTAATCACTTCTTAAATTTATAAACAATTTATCTTAATTGTTTACGCTTTACCATATAATGCATTTAATCATTCAAAATGTCATACTCATAAGATATCATCACCAATTATCAAATCTCTCAAAAAATATGCATATACTCTATATAGGATTCTCTAGCCATAAAATCCTATTTTCAACTTTGTTACTTCACATAACATATTTAACTCATATGTTCAGAATTAAACTATTTTCATGAAAAATACCAAATCAGTCCCAAAAATATTTTTTTTTCTGGGATTTAGCATAATATAGTCCCATAATGAAAATATATTTTCTCGGAATTTTTAAAATTCATTTACTATTTTTCAAAAATCAATTTCCAATTAATTCCTTAAGAAATTAGCTACCTCAAGTTTAACTCCAAAATTCCCAAATCTTGGCAGGACCTCACACATGTTAACGTGAGCTTCTAGTTTAAATTTCATGGTCATCTGAGTTATAGAACTCCTAAGTTATAGCATTTTTCATTTAAAAACCTAAATATTGAAATAGTCATAACTTGCTCATTTTAAGTCGTAATGAGCTCATTTTTGGACAGGAGGTACTTTATACCATATACCTTCATGTCCCAAAAGGCCAGAATTTTTCTCATAATTTAAGTGGCCGAAACAGTCCCTTTAAAGTTTCATGGGCAGTAGCTTTTTTGAAATTTACAGCTTTGACCTCCTTTGCTAAAATCAGTCCACACAAAAATCTACAACACCTTTTCCAGTAATTCCACTTGGATTAGTTAGGTAACTCATAGATCTAACTCTAGGACTTGACCACATTCAAAAATTCAAAATATAATAGGAGATATGGTCAATTGAATTTCATGTTACGCTTTTTCACCAAAATCTGATTTTCAACTCTTTGTGATTTCTAAGAAACTTTCATGTTTTCACATAATAACCAACATAACTCATCATAAAACTTACTAATACCTCATATACCCATGATTTTCATTAGTCCTATGCTTTTATTATGACTTTCATCATAAACCACGTAAACTGCTCATTTTAGTCAAGAAATATTCGAGGGTTTAAGAAATGGGTTTTCAGATCGGGGTCAATACAAAATTCGATTTCACGCCTAAGTAGGTTAAGAAGTCTTCAAGAATACGCTAAGAAATTTATTAATAATAGAAATATCATTCAAAATCGTGACTCTCATCCAAGACTTGGATAAGACGTCACATTGATACCAACCGTGACTTCTATCCCTTAACCTAGATAGTACCTCACAATGATACCTATAAACTTGCCATCTTCATTCACGATGTCGCCTTACGTAAAGTCCGGCTTTGCATTCCACACAAGGAAGTTAACAACGAAAGGTTCGGGCTCTTTACTTATGGCTTGATATGACAATGATTAACTTTAGGGTTTGGTTACTTTGAATTCAGATATAAAGGTTGGTTATAGAATATGAAAGCTAACAACCTTACAAAAAGAATAATGAGTAGTTAATCAATCGATTTTCAAAAATTACATCAAAGGCAAGTATTTTCAAAGAGATAAGATCGACAGTAACGTGGAAAGTGTTTATTTGAAAACAACAAGATTAATAAAAAAGTGGAGGTAACTAAGGCTCCTACTAACGTAAGTTTCAACCAATAAGTCAAAGTTTAACTTCTTCTGAGTCAAATTCAAACGTTGAATGCAACTAGTGAAATAAAAGAGTGGGTAGAATCGGTATCTAACACGGTATAGACTTCGCAAGAGCTTACGATTAACTTACCCGTGATAATTTTATTCGTGTTCCTCGTCACGAGAAAAAAACGCTCTCTTAAACCACGGCTTTGGTTTGTTCGGGACACCTTTGGTGCCTCCATCCTAGTTGAATTTGTCTTCTCAGAAACGCACAAAATCGAGCTAAGTGACCTTCTTCTTCCACAATTATAACATGCTTTGATTTGGCATGGGCGCAATCGGATCGATGTGTCCTCTCTCCGCATTTGAAGCATACGACCGGTGGTCGCTTCTTCTTCCTTAAAATGGGTGTGGTGCCGACGCCTTTTCCATCATTGTTGAATCTCTTTTCTTGAAATGTCCATTCTTATTATTTTGGCCCCGATTACACCACCAAGTGGTTACCATATCCGCCCGTTGATTTCTCCACGCTTGTTGTCACCGCTTGATGACTACTACTCACCGGTATTATAATTTTTTGCTTACCGCTTCTTTTTAGTCAGGTTGACTCGTTATCGCGCTTCCACTAATCGAGCCCTATTTACAACATCTCAATAAAAAACACGCTTTATGAGAAATAAGATGTCGACGATCTCCGCTTCAAACCTCTTAAAACATTCGCCATTCTCTCTTCATTATCCACCAAGTGGGACGAATCGTGATAACTCCGCAAATTTTGCCTCGTATCGCGATTACACTGGCCATATTGTTTTGTTCCAACTTGATAAACTCCACCTCCTTCATGTGGCTAATACTTTCGTGAAAGTATTTGTCGTTGAATGTACTTCCCGAACTTCTCCCAAGATATCTTCAAGACAAAGAAGTCGAGTACGCTTTTACCGATTCCCACCAAGAATCCGCTTCTCCCACAAGAACATAAAGGCGTAAAAGGAACCTTTGCTTCTCTGAGCATCCCAAGACATCAAATATCTTGGTAATCTGCTTTATCCATGCTTCCGCCGTAAGTGGTTTTGGCTCTCCCTTAAACTCCGGTGGTCCCAACTCCTTGAATTGTTTAAGCGACCGACCGAGAGTTTTCCGTGTTTCCACCCCACGCTTTTGGACATGTGAGAGTCGCTTTACCGATGTCGCATGAATTCTAAAACCTCTAAACGCATCATCGTTATTCATCAATCGATCGTTGTTGTTGTTTATGTGGAGGATTATCGCCATCCCGTCAGACATTGTCCCGATTATCGATCCGTGGAGAATCAACAGCCTCCTGTGCTCCATTGCTATTCTCAACATTCTGATGCCATTTTCAAACACCGCCACAAAATAAGGGTTAATTAACATATCACATATTATCCCTATACTCAACCGACCAATTAAATACCAAATAAATTTAGGTAGGTCATACTAACAAGGAATTCCCCTGCCTCCCTCCTAGTACTATTCTCACATCTTAGCCTGTGGATCATATCCCTAAGCTCGATACCAACCGCGACGCCCAAAATTAGGTATACGCCACCCATCTTGGGTCGCCACTTACATGGTACATAAATTCAAATACAACTTACTAATATAATCTGCTGTGGTATAATACGATATAAACCGTGAGTTTGAATACAAATATTGTCTACTAGATATTATACAAACTCAAAAGGAGTCCTCATTACAACTATTATCACACTATTTCACGTAATAGTGAGGACTACTAATGCTATCCTCTCGACCATTACTTCGCTCCCCGACTCGTCTCAAAACTATGTTCTCATTTTCAAGAGAATAAATGAAAGAAAGGGTGAGCTCAACTAGCCCAAGAAGAAATATTACGACTAAGATAATGCGTAATAAATTATCATTAGCCTTCAATGTTGTTAAACCGATAAAATACAATAGACAACCAGCTTTAATCTGCAATGAATAAGCAATCCATTAAAAGAGTCAAGTAGAGAATAAAGTCTACTATCTTTTAGGTTTTAAAAGGTTTTCATCAATTTTTATCACCGAGACTCAATTTAATAAATAAACCACCACATCTAATCATCCCCGCACTACTGGCCAAGGATTTTCATCAAATTATCAATGGTCATGACTATACCGAATCACCCCCGGTCATAATCATACCAAAACTATCCATCATCGCATTACAAAGCCAATCGAGGACTTTTGTCACATCATTTATATCAAGTCATGATTATACCGAATGATCCTCGGTCATAATCATACTAAGTTCATCTACGCACGTAAGCCAAAGATAACATAATATAACATGAGGATGATGACAATGACATAATAATTCAATAAAACAAGTTCAAGAATTATTTAATCCATGAATTATTAACGCCCAAATTGTCAACACGACATCGCTTTGTAGAGTAAAATTCAAGAATGATCGTAAGAATATTTCCATGAAAAGATATCGATGAAACGCAAATATCAAGGATATTCTACTAATTTCATGGAGTATAAGTCAAAGTTTTAACCAACCGGGTATAATAAAGAATGGAATAACAAAAGAAATCACCACGCACGCAGATTCAGATGTATAAAAGTTATTCCAATGTAATAATAATAACTTAACTGTGTCGTGAAATTCACAACCGACTGTGATGTTCCAATGTAATAATAAAGATGGAACTGCATCCTGTAAAACACATGATAGATATTCCAATGTAACGATAAAGATTTTAACCAGTCCTGTAAAACACATGCATGTGATGTTCCAATGTAATAATAAAAACTTAACCAGTCCTGTAAAAAACACATGCATGTGATGTTCCAATGTAATAATAATAAGAATGTCACCAAGTATAGGTAAATCACAGATACAAAAGTTATTCCAATGTAATAATAAGCAATGGAATAACATAAGGATTTCACCAAGTATAGGGTATGCCACAGATACAAAGTTATGTATAGGTATGCCACTTTTTACAAAAGTTATTCCAATGTAATAATAATGAATGGAATAATGTAAGTTCTCTTCAAGAAGAAAGAATAACACCCTCACCGTTAACAAAAAAGAACTCAAATATAGAAGAAGTGAAGAAAAGGTAATACTCTTCTTCTTTCTATAATTTTCTCTATAGCTTCTCTCTATAATTTCTCTCTGTAGTTTCAATGAATTCGTAAGAAAATAATGAAGGAACGAGCTTCTATTTATAGAAAATGGAATGCATAAGAATTAATCCATTTAACTATCCGTATTGATTTATTTTAATCTGACTATCCATATTTAAAGAAAATCTTTTAAATAAAATATAATATATTCTATTTATATAAAAACATTTTACTATGCAAACACTATGCAATACTATGCAAAACACTACGCAAAAAACACTACGCAACACTATGCATAATAAAATATAATATATTCTATTTATGTAATAACTTTAATAAAGTATTCTATTTTATATAAAGATGTTTCGCTTTTATTACGTTAATAATACTTAATAAAACAAAACGTCATTATCGCTATAATAATTCATATTATTAATCGACAATAATGGAATCAAACCGAGTGACTTCTCACATAAAGATCAATAATCAATACCGCAAGCGCTACTATGCAACCACACGACATCGCATTTTTTACTACCGAAAGTAGTTCAACAAGAACTACCAGAAAACTTCCGCCGTTATTTCAATAAAATATTTTTGTCGCTTTTCAATCCGATAATAATTTCGCTAGGGTCCACCAATGATTGAGCTGCATTGTATTTAATATTCCTCGCTAAACCTAATATTCCCCACCAATCTAATATAATATAACCACTGTGATACTTTTGCAAAATTTATAAATACTACCCACAACTATAATATTATCTCAAATTCACACCATAATATTAAAAATTATTTCGACAAAATTTAAATCTTTATCGATAAAACTGGGTCTCACAATCTCCCTCCTTATGGAATTTCGCCTCAAAATTAGGGTACGACCGGTATGATAAAGAGATGAGGATACCTCAATACCTTTATCGCTTAAAAATATTAAATTCATCTTTGAAATCCGCCAAAGATATTCATTAACAATTCATCTTTGCACTATGTGCCAAAGATATACAATCAGAAACCAATAATGCTAAGAGACAACTTAATAATAGTATCACAACCACTTAATTATCCACGCACCATCGCCAAGGATATTCGTGTTTTCAATTACTACTATGATTATACCCAACAATCCTCTGGTCATAATCATACCAAGTCCATCTATGCACGTAAGCCAAAGATGACTTTTGAACCACATCCATGAATTAATATTTCATTGCCGAGACTCATTTCAATAATTAATCCACATCATCGAATCATCCCCGCACACTACGTGCCAAGGATATTCATTAAGATCACGACCACAAATTATCCATGCACTACTACCAAAGATAATGTGTTTTCAATTACTTGCTATGATTATACCCAACAATCCTCGGTCATAATCATACCAAGTCCATCTATGCACGTAAGCCATGTATGACTTTGAACACATCCATGAATTAATATTTCATCACGAGACTCTCATTTCAATAATTAATCCACATCATCGAAATCATCCCCGCACATCACATGCCAAGGATATTCATTAAGATCATCATTCACCACAAATTATCCACGCACTACTACCAAATTAATCCATGACTACTACCAAAGATAATCATACCAAGTATTCATTAATTCAGATCACGAACCATCCAAATTATCCATGCACTACGAGACTCAACCAATAATTAAAGATAATCGAATCATATTCATTATTATATAAGATTATACCACAAATTATCCATGCACTACTCAAAGTCATAATCATACCAAGTCCATCTAATATGCATCGTCCAAGCCACGTATTTCATGTATGACTTTGAACACATCCATGAATTAATATTTCATCACGAGACTCATTCAATAATTAATCCACATCATCGAATCATCCCCGCACTACGTGCCAAGGATATTCATTAAGATCACGACCACAAATTATCCATGCACTACGCCAAAGATAATTGTGTATTCATTTACTGCTATGATTATACCGAATAATCCGTGGTCATAATCATACCAAGTCCATCTATGCACTACAAAAGCCATGTATTGACTTTCAACATAATATAAAACATGAGGATAATGATATAAAGAATCAATCAAATGAGATAAAGGATAAATATTAAACATTTATAATATAATTTATCCAGATTCAAGAATATCCCCATGTTATCAATCACTTAATAATCTCATAATCTAATATCATTAATATTATAACAATATTTTAATCACTTTTAAATTTATAAACAATTTATCTTAATTGTTTACGCTTTACCATATAATGCATTTAATCATTCAAAATGTCATACTCATAAGATATCATCACCAATTATCAAATCCTCATCAAAAAATATGCATATACTCTATATATAGATTCTCTAGCCATAAAATCCTATTTTCAACTTTCATATTTCACATAACATATTTAACTCATATGTTCAGAATTAAACTATTTTCATGAAAAATACCAAATCAGTCCCAAAAATATTTCTTTTCTGGATTTAGTATAATATAGTCCCATGATGAAAATATTTTTCTCGAATTTTTAAAATTCATTTACTATTTTTCAAAAAATCAATTTCCAATTAATTCCTTAAGAAATTAGCTACCTCAAGTTTAACTCCAAAATTCCCAAATCTTGGCAGGACCTCACACATGTTAACGTGAGCTTCTAGTTTAAATTTCATGGTCATCTGAGTTATAGAACTCCCGTTATAGCATTTTTCATTTAAAACCTAAATATTGAAATAGTCATAACTTGCTCATTTTAAGTCGTAATGAGCTCATTTTTGGACAGGAGGTACTTTATACCATATACTTTCATGTCCCAAAAGGCCAGAATTTTTCTCATAATTTAAGTGGCCGAAACAGTCCCTTAAAGTTTCATGGCAGTAGCATTTTGAAATTTACAGCTTTGCACCTCCTTTGCTAAAATCAGTCCACACAAAAATCTACAACACCTTTTCCAGTAATTCCACTTGGATTAGTTAGGTAACTCATAGATCTAACTCTAGGACTTGACCACATTCAAAAATTCAAAATATAATAGGAGATATGGTCAATTGAATTTCATGTTACGTTTTTCACCAAAATCTGATTTTCAACTCTTTGTGATTTCTAAGAAACTTTCATGTTTTCACATAATAACCAACATAACTCATCATAAAACTTACTAATACCTCATATACCCATGATTTTCATTAGTCCTATGCTTTTATTATGACTTTCATCATAAACCACGTAAACTGCTCATTTTAGTCAAGAAATATTCGAGGGTTTAAGAAATGGGTTTTCAGATCGGGGTCAATACAAAATTCGATTTCACGCCTAAGTAGGTTAAGAAGTCTTCAATAAATACGCTTAGAAATTTATTAATAATAGAAATATCATTCAAAATCTGTGACTCTCATCCAAGACTTGGATAAGACGTCACATCGATACCAATCGTGACTTCTATCCCTTAACCTAGATAAGACCTCACAATGATACCTATAAACTTGCCATCTTCATTCAATTTATGTCGCTTACAGTAAAGTCCGCTTTGCATTCCACACAAGGAAGTTAACAACTAAAGGTTCGGGGCTCTTTACTTATGGCTTGATATGACAATGATTAACTTTAGGGTTTGGTTACTTTGAATTCAGATAATAACAGGTTGTTATAGAATATAAAAGCTAACAACCTTACAAAAAGAATAATGAGTAGTTAATCAATCGATTTTCAAAAATTACATCAAAGGCAAGTATTTTCAAAGAGATAAGATCGACAGTAACGTGAAAGTGTTTATTTGAAACAACAAGATTAAAAATAAGTGGAGGTAACTAAGGCTCCTACTAACGAAGTTTCAACCAATAAGTCAAAGTTTAACTTCTTCTGAGTCAAATTCAAACGCTGAATGCAAGCAGTGAAATAAAAGAGTGGGTAGAATCGTATCTAACACTCAGATAGACTTCGCAAGAGCTTACGATTAACTTACCCGTGATAATTTTATTCGTGTTCCTCGTCACGAGAAAAAAAACGCCTCTTAAACTACACGGCTTTGGTTTGTCTCGGGATGCCTTTTGGTGCTCCATCCTAGTTGAATTTGTCTTCAGAACGACAAAATCGAGCTAAGTGACCTTCTTCCACAATTATAACATGCTTTGACGGCATGGCGCAATTCGATCGATGTGTCCCTCTCCTCCGTGATTTGAAGCATATACGACCGGTGGTCGTTTCTTCTTCCTTAAAACAAAATGTGCCGACGCCTTTTCCATCATTGTTGAATCTCCTTTCTTGAAATGTCCATTCTTATTATTTTGGCCCCGATTACCACCAAGTGGTTACCATATCCGCCCGTTGATTTCTCCACGCTTGTTGTCACCGCTCGACGACTACTCACCGGTATTATAATTTTGCTTACCGCTTCTTCTTTTTAGTCAAGGTTGACTCGTTATCGCGCTCCACTAATCGAGCCCTATTTACAACATCCAATAAAACACGCTTTATGAGAAATAAGATGTCGACGATCTCCGCTTCAAACCTCTTAAAACATTCGCGCCATTTTCTTCATTATCCACCAAGTGGGACGAATCGTGATAACTCCGCAAATTTTGCCTCGATCGCACACTGGCCATATTGTTTTGTTCCAACTTGATAAACTCCACCTCCTTCATGTGGCTAATACTTTCGTGAAAGTATTTGTCGCTGAATGCCTCCTCGAACTTCTCCCAAGATATCTTCAAGACAAGAAAGTCGAGTACGCTTTTACCGATTCCCACCAAGAATCGCCTCCACAAGCAACATAAAGGCGTAAAGGAACCTTTTGCTCTCTGAGCATCCCAAGACATCAAATATCTTGGTAATCTGCTTTATCCATGCTTCCGCCAAGTGGTTTTGGCTCTCCCTTAAACTCCGGTGGTCCCAACTCCTTGAATTGTTTAAGCAGTGACCACCGAGAGTTTTCCGTGTTTCCACCCCACGCTTTTGGACAGAGTCGCTTTCGCTACCGATGTCGCATGAATTCTAAAACCTTTAAACGCATCGTCATTCATCAATCGATCGTTGTTGTTGTTTACAGAGAGGATTATCGCCATCCCCTGCAGACATTGTCTCGATTATCGATCCGTGGAGAATCAACAGCCTCGTGCTCCATTGCTATTCTCAACATTCTTGATGCCATTTTCAAACACCGCCACAAAATAAGGGTTAATTAACATATCACATATTATCCCTATACTCAATCGACCAATTAAATACCAAATAAATTTAGTAGGTCATACTAATAAGGAATTCCCGCCTCCCTCCTAGTACTATTCTCACATCTTAGCTGTGGATCATATCCCTAAGCTCGATACCAACCGTGACGCCCCTAAAATTAGGTATACGCCACCCATCTTGGGTCGCCACTTACATGGTACATAAATTCAAATACAACTTACTAATATAACTGCTGTGGTATAATACTTATATAAATCGTGAGTTTGAATACAAATATTGTCTACTAGATATTATACAAACTCAAAAGGAGTCCTCATTACAACTATTATCACACTATTTCACGTAATAAGTGAGGACTACTAATGCTATCCTCTCGACCATTACTTCGCTCCCCGACTCGTCTCAAATTATGTTCTCATTTCAAGAGAACAAAGGAAAGAAAGGGTGAGCTCAACTAGCCCAAAGAAGAAATATTACGACTAAGATAATGCGTAATAAATTATCATTAGCCTTCAACAAAGTTGTTAAACCGATAAAATACAATAGATAAACCAGTTTAATCAGCAAATGAATAAGCAATCCATTAAAAGAGTCAAGTAGAGAATAAAGTCTACTATCTTTTAGGTTTTAAAAGGTTTTCATCAATTTTTATCACGAGACTCAAATTTTAATAAATAAACCACCACATCTAATCATCCCTCGCACTACTGGCCAAGGATTTTCATCAAATTATCAATGGTCATGACTATACCGAATCACCCCCGGTCATAATCATACCAAAACTATCCATCATCGCATTAAAGCCATCGAGGACTTTTTTGTCACATCATTTATATCAAGTCATGATTATACCGAATGATCCTCGGTCATAATCATACTAAGTTCATCTACGCACGTAAGCCAAAGATAACATAATATAACATGAGGATGATGACAATGACATAATAATTCAATAAAACAAGTTCAAGAATTATTTAATCCATGAATTATTAACGCCCAAATTGTCAACACGATATCGCTTTTTCAGTAGAGTAAAATTCAAGAATGATCGTAAGAATATTTCCATGAAAAGATATCGATGAAACGCAAATATCAAGGATATTCTACTAATTTCATGGAGTATAAGTCAAAGTTTTAACCAACCGGGTATAATAAAGAATGGAATAACAAAAGAAATCACCACGCACGCAGAGATGATGATGTATAAAGTTATTCCAATGTAATAATAATAACGAACCTGTGTCGTGAAATTCACACCGATGTGATGTTCCAAATGTAATAATAAAGATGGAACTGCATCCTGTAAAAAACACATGATATAGATATTCCAACAGAATGATAAAGATTTTAACCAGTCCGTAAAACACATGCATGTGATGTTCCAATGTAATAATAAAAATTTAACTGTGTCCTGTAAAACACATGCATGTGATGTTCCAAATGTAATAATGTAAGAATGTCACCAAGTATAGGTAAAATCACAGATACAAAAGTTATTCCAATGTAATAATAAGCAATGGAATAACATAAGGATTTCACCAAGTATAGGTACGCCACAGATACAAAGTTATGTATAGGTAGGTACGCCACTTTTTACAAAAGTTATTCCAATGTAATAATAATGAATGGAATAATGTAAGTTCTCTTCAAGAAGAAAGAATAACACCCCTTACTCACAAAAAAGAACCTAATATGTATAAAGAAGTAAAGTAATACTCTTCTTCTTTCTATAATTTTTTCTCTATAGCTTTTTCTCTATAATTTCTCTCTGTAGTTTCAATGAATTGTAAGAAAATAATGAAGGAACGAGCTTCTATTTATATAGAAAATGGAATGCATAAGAATTAATCCATGAACTATCCCAGATTGATTTATTTTAATCTGACTATCCATATTTAAAGAAAAATCTTTTAAATAAAATATAATATATTCTATTTATATAAAAACATTTTACTATGCAAACACTATGCAATACTATGCAAAACACTACGCAAAAACACTACGCAACACTATGCATAATAAAATATAATATATTCTATTTATGTAATAACTTTAATAAAGTATTCTATTTTATATAAAGATGTTTCGCTTTTATTACGCTAATAATACTTAATAAAACAAAACGCCATTATCGCTATAATAATTCATATTATTAATCGATAATAATGGAATCAAACCGAGTGACTTTCACACAAAGATCAATAATCAATACCGCGCGCTACTATGCAACCACACACGACATCGATTTTTACTACCGAAAGTAGTTCAACAAGAATCACCAGAAAACTTCCGCCGTTATTTCAATAAAATATTTTTTGTCGCTTTTCAATCCGACAATAATTCCGCTAGGGTCCACCAATGATTGAGTCATTGTATTTAATATTCCCCGCTAAACCTAATATTCCCCACCAATCTAATATAATATAACCACTGTGATACTTTTGCAAAATTTATAAATACTACCCACAACTATAATATTATCTCAAATTCACACCATAATATTAAAAAATTATTTCAACAAAATTTAAATCTTTATTGATAAAACTGGGTCTCGCTCCTTAAATTGTTTAATGTGACTACCACCGAGAGTTTTCCGTGTTTCCACCTACGTTTTGGGATGAGAGTCGCTTCTACTTTCTTTGTTGCATAAATTGCATAAAGCCTCACGAACATTTGATCATTCGTCATTTTAGTCGGTGTTGTTGTTTGCATGAGGATTGTCGCCTTACGATGCACATTATCCCGATTATTGATATGTGGTGAATCGGCGATCGCTGCGCTTCCATTGCTATTTTCAACATTCTCGGATGTCATTTTCAGACATCGCCACAAAACAAAAGGTTAATTGACACGTAACAAATTATCCCTATCTTCGACCAACCAATAAAATAAGCACATAAACTTAGGTAGGTCATACTAGCGAAGGAATTCCCGTCTCTCCCTCCTAGTACTATTCTCACATCTTAGCCAGGATCATATCCTCAAGCTCGATACCAATCGTGACGCCCCTAAAATTAGGTATACATCACCCATCTTGGGTCGACACTTATATGGTGGTCTGTAATTTAAATACAACTTATTAACATAATCGTGCCTTAATGCATACGACATAAATCGTGAGTTTAAATACAAATATCGTCTCTACTATATATTATACAAACTCAAACAAAAAGTCCTCATTACAATTATTATCACACTATTTTTACGTAATAGTGAGGACTACTAATGCTATCTTGAGGACCATCACTCGCTTCCCAGGACTCGCCCCAATTTATATTATCATTTCAAGAGAATACGGTGAAAGAAAGGGTGAGCTCAACTAGCCCAAGAAGAAATATTATGACTAAGATAATGCGAATAAATTATCAATAGTCTTCAATAATGTTAAACCGATAAAATACAATAGTATAAACCGGTTTAATCTGCAGCTTGAATATGCAATCCATTAAAAGAGTCAAGTAGAAAATAAAGTCTACTATCTTTAGGTTTTAAAAGGTTTTCATCATCGTTTATAAGTGAGACTCACTTTTAATAAATATTCCACATCATCGAATCACCCTCGCACTACACGGCCAAGGATATTCTTTAGTATCACGACCACAATTATTCATGCACTACGGCCAAGAATATTTGTGTATTCATTAATGGTCATGATCATGCCAACAACTCGGTCCATCAATGCACTACTACTAATCGAGGATTTTTACCACATCATTTGTAACATTACGGCCATGATTACACCGAATAGTCTCTGGTCATAATCATACCAAGTCCATCTACGCACTACACTGAAGCCACGGATGACTTTTTAAAAAATATAAACATGAGGATGATGACAATGATATAAGAATTCAATAAAACAAGTTCAAGAATTATTTTATCCAGAATTATTAACGCCCAAATTATCAACATGATCTTTGTTTTGTAGAGTAAAATTCAAGAATGATCGAAGAATATTTTCATGAAAAGATACTGGATGAAACGCAAATATCAAGGATATTCCACTAATTTCATGGAGTATAGAAGTCAAAGTTTTAACCAATTGGGTATAATAAAGAATGGAATAACAAAAGAAATCACCATGCATGCGATAGACCGCACAGACAGGTTATTCCAACAGAATAATAAATAACGGAACCAAAGTCGTGAAATTCACACCAAGCGGGATGTTCCAATGTAATAATAAAGATGGAACCAGATCCGGTGTAAAACACACGATAGGATATTCCAATGAATAATAAAGACGGAACCCGGTCCGGTGTAAAACATGCATGACAGGATGTTCCAGCAGAATAATAAAGAGCGGAACAGTGTCCGTGTAAAACACACGAGCCAGGATGTTCAAATGAATAATAGAAGAATGTCACCAAGTATAGGGTAAACCACGATACAAAGTTATTCCAATGAATAATAAGCAATGGAATAACAACATTCTCTTCATGAATAAGAAAGAATAACACCCCTTACATTTGGTAGGAGATTGAATATCACAAGCAGCAGTAGTAATAAAATACTCTTTCTTCTTTTTCTCTTATTCTCTCTATACTTTCTCTCTATAGCTTGAATGAATTCGTGAAAAATAATGAAGCCTATGTGGACGCCCCCAAAATAGGTCCATTCCATCTAACCCATTTCGAGTCGCCAAATACATGGTATGTGAAACAACTACAACTTTATTATCACAACAATAAAATCGTGAGTTTAAATACAAATATTATCTTCTACATAATATTTATACTCAAATAAATCCTCATCACATTTATTGATACATTATTTTACAATAATGGTGAGGACTACTAAACAACTCTCTCTAGAACCTTCATTCCATACCCGACTAAGATTGCTACATTCTCGCCTCCCTGCGAAGAAAAATGGAACAACAAGGAAAAGGGTGAGCTCAACTAGCCCGAAGTAAAGAATGTTATGACTAAGATAATATACAACAAATTATCGTTAGTCTCCAACAGGAAAAATCGATGAATACAATAGACAACAAGTTTCGAGATCAATATTCGCAATGGAAATAATAATTCATGTAAGAGTTACGTAGAGAATGAAATCTACTATAATCTATGAATTTAATAATCCATCATTAATATTTTATCCACCGTAACATCAATCAATATTCATCTCAAATCAAATATTCATCTTTTGCACTACAGCCAAAGATATTCATCAATCACCATGTTCATCTCAACACTGCTCATCTTTGCACTAAAGCCAAAGATATTCATCATCGGTCGTGTTCATTTAAACACACCGCTCATCTTTGCACTCTGTGCCAAAGATATTCTTCAGAAATCATTCATCTTTGCACATGTGCCAAAGATATTCAATAATATCATCATTTAAGATCGAGGATGATGAAAAATACTTTTAAAAAAACGAATCCAAATTGAAACAAAATGACAAATATTATGGATTCAGTACTTTAAACAATCCGAAGTTCAAAAATACTTCATAAATAATCATAGTGAAGTAAAATTCAAGAATGATCAAAACATGGATACAATCAAAGCTAGTATCCGAATAGATATTTTAGATTTAAAAGAAAAATTTTCATTTTTTCGGTGAATAGTGTCGATTCGTGAATAGTCTTGAGTATACGTGAATAGTAACTCAGACACCAAAAGATAGAAATTCCACAAAAAACATTTTCACGCTTCATGAATAGTACTCGTGAATAAGTAACTCGTGAATAGTAACTCATGAATAGTAACTCATGAATAGTAACTCGTGAATAGTAACCCCGACATGAAAAAGTTCCAAATTTGATAAAAAGTACCAACTAATATTTCAAAGATAATGATATTGAAGAATTAATATCATTTGAGAAGAAAATAACATCCCTTACCTCAAAGAATCAAGATTTCTAAGGAAAGGCTCAAGTGATCTTTGAATGAAACTTATCTTTAATAAAGAACTCTCAAAGTATCTAAATACTCACAAAATACGCCAATAATATAGAGATAGAAAGAGAGAAAACTTTGTTTCGGTGTGATTTTCAATTCTAACTTAGCCTCTATTTATAGGAAAATGTTAGCCTTGCCGTAGAAAGAGACTTGACTGCTACACGATGGCTTTTACACCGCTATTATTGCCACCCACCACATTTGAAATAAAATTCAGCACATTTTTTTTTCACCAACCACAAGTGGGGCCCACTCAATTCTAGAATTTTCCACCAAAATCAATTATAAACCTAATTTCCGAATCCGACACCTCTTAAAATTCACAACAAATCATTCGTGCATTTTTAACGGTTCAAAATTTGTGGACATATACTCAACTTATGTATGTATAACATATGCAAAAATTACAACGATCCAACGGTCGGATTAAAAATTATAACCCCATAATATATCTCAAAACCCACGATTTGATTTTTAACACCTCCAATCCGATAAAATACCGATAAAACACCTCAACATTAATTCCTTCATTAATAACCACATAAATAAATCCATCATTTATATTCATATAAAATAAATATTTCTTATCATATCAATAATTAATTATTCACAAATAATATTACGAATCACAATTATGACAACCGTGCCGCTCCCAGGGAAGAGGGGCTTTCAGATAAGGATTTCTCCTTCTTGGCGGCGCAATTAGGTGACCAAACCTCTCCTCGATGTAACTTTCTAGACATTGCCAATAATGTTATCTAATAATATTATTCAAATAATATGAATTATTGATCCGATAATGGGAAATCTTGTGCGATGACAATTATTGAACAACAATAATATAAAATATCAACGCAAAGAATTATTGAATCAATAAAATAAAATATTGAATAAAGAATCTTTGTGAAAATTATTGAGTAGTGCCATCTTACGTAAGGATCAATAATTCAACAATCTTGCAAATCTGGTGTGCTACTTAGGCAACCACGCCAGACATCGTATTTTAACCATCGGGTATTCCAACAAATCTTAATTCAGAATAACTACGCCTGTTATTTATAACCACCCAAACTTTGTCGCTTTCCTCATCCAATCGCTTTCCGTTATGGGGCCCACACATGGTCGCTACCGTCGCATTTAATATTCCCCGACAGCATTCTGAATATTCCACGACCAAACGAATATTCCCCGACAACAATGAATATTTTATAACCACTTGCTTATTTTGAAATATTTGTGCATTTTACCCATAACTAACCACATTAATCAAATCCACCCTTACTATTTCAAAATAATAAATAAAGGAAATTCCTTTTTATTTAAAAATTTCGGGGTCTTACAACCTCCCCTCCTTATGAAATTTCATCCTCGAAATTGACGTACGTACCTGGTGTTTCGAAAAGGTAAAGATACCTCGCTTTCATTTTCGTTTCCAACTCCCAGGTCATTTCCTCAATAGCATGGTTTCTCCACAAAACTTTAACTTGTGGTATGACCTTTGCGCGTAGGACATGCTCCTTCCTATCCAAGATCTTGACAGGTACCTCCTCATACGTTAGGTCTTCGGCTATCTCGTCCGGTTCTAACTCAATGACGTGTTTCGGGTCGTCCACATATTTACGTAACATCGATACGTGAAAAACGTTATGAACACGCGTCATACTTGGTGGTAAAACGAGTCTATAGGCCACAGTTCCTATTCGATCGAGAATTTCAAATGGATTAATAAATCGAAGGTTTGAGCTTTCCTCACCTCACCGATTCTCGCTTTTAAAATAACAACTTCTTACACCTCCTTCTTCAAATTCATCAGCTCCGGTGTGTAGCTTGAACAACTTTAACTTTATCGATTAAAGTCGATTATACTCGTATATCATCACGCATCAGATATCATCACGTGGGTACCTAGAGTTTTCATCTCCATCTCTATTATTTGTATATTATACGAAATGAGTCTTTGACAATATTGTACTCGTACTTGTATACGATCTTCTACTCAACACGTCAGCTACTACGTTCGCTTTTCCAGGATGGCATGGTCGTAACATACATTTGAAATGAGTCTCTCTTGAGTTCTTCAAGCTCTTCCCACATTCCTTGCTCCATTCGAATTTTGTATCTCTACGAGTCACCGCGATAGCGATTCGAGAATATCCTTTAACGAATCTCCGATAATAACCAACTAAGCTTCAGAAAGCTACGTATTTCGATTCATCGACTTAGGTTGCTCTCAACTGTGACTCATATCCCAATCTTGGATAAGACGTCACAATGACACCTATCGATTTACTATCGCATTTAATATGACGCCCCTACAGAGAGTTCGGCTTAGGTGAATTCCATAAAGGAAGTCACAAGATAAAGGCTCGGTACCAAATTCTATAGTTGAATTTTTAACTCCTCGAAGTTCAATAGAGCCATTCGATATGAGATATTAGAAATGAGTTTTGTCTTAGGGTTCAAAGTCGATACAAAATTTAATATCGAGGCTTTGGGAGTAAGCCAAGAAATTCTTTCAGAATACGGAGAAAATCAATAACAACAGAATATTATTCAAATCGACGTGTCTTTATTCAAATCCATAACATGGACTAAGAAAATTTGACATCCGTAATAAACGAATGACTTCATGGCTTGATATGAAAATGTTTGACTACAATGGTTTGATTGCTTGAATTGAATAACGGTTGCTTAGGAATATGAAAACTAACAACCTTACAAAAGCAATCAATTTGGCATGATGAGTAGTTAACCTTAAAATCACATCAAAAGCAAATATCTCTATAGAAATAAGGTTAACGAGTGTAATGTGATAGTGCCAACTTGAATCAAGCAAGATTTTTAAACAACGGATGTAATGAAAGTTTCTCCTAATGGAGTCTCCACAGATAGGTCAAAGTTTAATTTCTCCGTAGTCAAGTTCAAACGTTGAGCGCAAGTAAGAGAGATAAAAGAATGGGTAGAACCAATATCTAGTAAGGTATATACTTGCAAGAATTAATAATTAACTAACCTGCTAACTTCGTTCGGGTTCCTCGCATTTTGACCAGCCACAACAAACGCTCTTCCCGGAATCGTTGACTTTGACTTTTCTGGGACAGTCTTTTGAGTCACCGTTCTCATTGAACTAGGTTTCACATCGTATAATCTCGAGCGATATGTCCTTCCTTTCCACAATTATAGCATACCTTAAACTGCTAGGGGGGTTTAATGATATGTCCCTCTTTCCAAGATTTGTAACATACGACCGGTGGTCTTTTCTCCTCCTTGGAACCGATTGCCCTTTGGCCGACGTCTTCACATGGTCGTTGTTGAATCTCCTTTTTAAAATCTCCTCCCAACTCGCTTCTTCTATTTTCATGGCCACGATTACCACCAGAGTGGTTACCGCCTTTGTCTCAGTATTCTTCTTTCTCCATTTGGTTATCGTTATTCGATGGATCGCTATCTTTGGTATGATCCGGTTATGGTCCTCGGTTGAACGCATACTCGTTATCTCGCTTCTAACAATCGAGCCCACATTTACAACATCGAAATAGAGAAAATTTATGAGAAATGAGATCTTGACGTATGCTGGGTTTCAAACCTCTCGAAACATCCGCGTCATACGTTCCTCATTCTCCACCAAATGAGGTGTGAACACGGATAACTCCATGAACTTCGCCTCAGATCGGGACACACCGCCATGTTATTCTCGCTTCCAATCTAATAAACTCCACTTCCTTCATACGACGAATACTTTCGGGGAAGTACTTGTCATTGAACTGCTTTCAAACGTCTCCCATGATATCTTTGAGTGCAAATTTGGATGGGTACGCTTCATGATTCCCACCAAGAATCTGCTTCGCCACGGAACATAAAGGTGGCGAATGGAACTTTCTGTTCTCCGTACATCCCAAGACATCGAATATCTTGGTAATTTGTGACCCATGTTTCCGCCATGATCGGATCTGGCTTTCCCTGCAGTCGGTGGTCCCAACTCTTTGAATCGGCTTGTTGTGACCACCCGTGAATTGCTATCATCTCTCCTCGTATTTTGAACACGAGTCTCCTAAATGCGATTTTGCATGAAGCGCAAAAAGCTTCTAAACATCCCCTCGTTCATCATCCGCTCGGTGGTGTTATTCACGGGGAGGTACGTTGCCGACTGTTGCACGTTCTCCTCGTTATTAAATACGTGCATCTCCACGGTCTCATTTACTCCACTATTAATATTCTCACGACATTCTCAAATACCGTCATAAAACAAGGGTTAATTAAGGAAATCAATATATCACATAATATCCCTATATCTTGACCAACTAACAAATAAGCTTAGGTAGGACACACTAAAGAAAGGATTTACTCGTCTCTCCCTCCTAGTTCTATTCCCCGATCTCCGCTTGGAGATCATATCCCTAAGCTTTGATACCAACCGTGACGCCCCCAAAATAGGTCCATTCCATCCAACCCATTCGAGTCGCCAAATACATGGTACGTAAACAACTACAACTTTATTATCACAACAATAAATCGTGAGTTTAAATACAAATATTATCTTCTAGACAATATTTATACTCAAATAAATCCTCATCACATTTATTGATACATTATTTTACAATAATGGTGAGGACTACTAAACAACTCTCTCTAGAACCTTCATTCCATACCCCGACTAAGTACATTACATTCTCGCCTCCTGCCAAGAAAAATGGAACAACAAGGAAAAGGGTGAGCTCAACTAGCCCAAATAAAGAATGTTATGACTAAGATAATATACAACAAATTATCGTTAGTCTCCAACAGGAAAAAATCGATAGAATACAATAAACAACAAGTTTCGGATCAATATTCGCTAATGAAATAATAATTCATAGAAGAGTTACGTAGAGAATGAAATCTACTATAATCTATGAATTTAACGATCCATCATCAATATTTTATCCCAGTAACATCAATCAATATTCATCTCAAATCAAATATTCATCTTTGCATTCACAGCCAAAGATATTCATCAATCATCATGTTCATTTCAACACTGCTCATCTTTTGCACTATGTGCCAAAGATATTCATCGATCGGTCATGTTCATTTAAACACCGCTTTCATCTTTGCACTACTGGTGCCAAAGATATTCTTCAGAAATCATTCATCTTTGCACTCACAAAAGCCAAAGATATTCAATAATATCATCATTTAAGACCGAGGATGATGAAAAATACTTTTAAAGAACGAATCCAAAGTGAAACAAAATGACAAATATTATGGATTCGTACTTTTAAACAATCCGAAAGTTCAAAAAATACTTCATAAATAATCATAGTGAAGTAAAATTCAAGAATGATCAAAACATGGATACAATCAAAGCTAGTATCCGAATAGATATTTTAGATTTAAAAGAAAAATTTTCATTTTTAGATTGAATAGTCTTTAAGATTCGTGAATAGTCAGATATCGTGAATAAGGCCGTATACGTGAATAGTAACTCGACACCAAAAGATAGAAATTCTACAAAAAAACATTTTCACGCTTCATTTAATAGTACTCGTGAATAAGAACTCGTGAATAAGAACTCATGAATAGTAACTCGTGAATAAGTAACTCATGAATAGTAACCCGACATGAAAAAGTTCCAAATTTGATAAAAAGTACCAACCAATATTTCAAAGATAATGATATTGAAGAATTAATATCATTTGAGAAGAAAATAACATCCCTTACCTCAAAGAATCAAGATTTTGGAAGGAAAAGGGGAAGTGATCTTTGAATGAAACTTCATCTTTGAATAAAGAACTCTCAAAGTATCTAAATACTCACAAAATACGCTCAATAATATAGAGATAGAAAGAGAGAAAACTTTGTTTCGGTGTGATTTTCAATTCTAACTTAGCCTCTATTTATAGGAAAATGTTAATTATGAAGCGAGACTTGACTTTGCTAGCACCGATGGCTTTACCGCTACTATTGCCACCCACCACATTTGAAATAAAATTCAGCACATTTTTTTCACCAACCACAAGTGGGGCCCACTCAATTCTAGAATTTTCCACCAAAATCAATTATAAACCTAATTTTTAGAATCCGACACCTCTTAAAATTCACAACAAATCATTCGTGCATTTTTAACGGTTCAAAATTTGTGGACATATACTCAACTTATGTATGTATAACATATCCAAAAATTACAACGATCCAACGGTCGGATTAAAAATTATAACCCCCGCAATATATCTCAAAACCCCTGATTTGATTTTTAACACCTCCAATCCGATAAAATACTGATAAAACACCTCAACATTAATTCCTTCATTAATAACCACATAAATAAATCCATCATTTATATTCATATAAAATAAATATTTCCTTATCATATCAATAATTAATTATTCACAAATAATATTACAGAATCACAATTATGACAACCAGTAGTCCGAGGAAAGAGGGGCTTTCAGATAAAGGATTTCTCCTTACTTGGCCGCATGATTAGGTGACCAAACCTCTCCTCGATGTAACTTTCTAGACATTGCCAATAATGTTATCTAATAATATTATTCAAATAATATGAATTATTGATCCGATAATGGGAAATCTTGTGCGATGACAATTATTGAACAACAATAATATAAAATATCAACGCAAAGAATTATTGAATCAATAAAATAAAATATTGAAGCAAGAATTCATCGTGAAAATTATTGAGTAGTGCCATCTTACGTAAGGATCAATAATTCAACAATCTTTATGCAATAACTGGTGCTTTCATGCGACAACCGCGTAGACATCGTATTTTAACCATCGGGTATTCCAATGAGTCTTAATTGTAATAATAACTACGCCGTTATTTATAACCACCCAAACTTTCATCGCTTTCCTCATCCAATCGCTTTCACGTTATGGGCTCATTACATCGGTCATTTACTGGTCGTCATACGAATATTCCCGACAATTATGAATATTCCACGACCAAACGAATATTCCCGACAACAATGAATATTTTATAACCACTGCTTATTTTGAAATATTTCATGATTTTACCCATAACTAACCACATTAATCAAATCCACCTTACTATTTCAAAATAATAAATAAAGGAAATTCCTTTTTATTTAAAAATTTGAGGGTCTTACACCCCAGGCCTCTATTTATAGAAGATTTCTAAGCTTAAAGACTGCTTGCAGTGTGAAAAAGCGCAAGTGGCATTGACGTTTGGTTTTCGACGCTCAGAATGTGAAGCGACAAGTGGTTCGACGCTTTTGTAATGTGAAAGCGACAAGTGGTTCGGACGTCGGTAAAGGTAATTATTATTAACGAAGGTAAATACTATCGACGAAGGTAAATACTATTCACAAGGATAATTACTATTGACGAAGGTAATTACTATTATCGACGAAGGTAAATACTATTCACGAGGTAATTACTATCGACGAAGGTAATTACTTATCGATTGAAGGTAAAATACTATCGACGAAGAGACTCTTAGATGATTACATATACGAGCCCCCATAAAATAATCAAACTTACCACAAATCATTTTTTTTTCATCAACACATATTTAATCTTTCAACAATTATTAATCATTTATAAACGTGCGTCTCAATTATTGATTTAATACTATAACATATTATATGAGGATGATCTTTGTGACAATAATTGAATCAATAATATAAGAGATATGATGCAAAGAATTATCGTAGAATAATTCGAAGATAAATTTGAGTGACTTCTCACGTAAGATCAATAATCAATCTGAGTGTCTACTACGCAACCACGCCAGACATCGCATTTTACCACCTAGTAGTTCAATGCTTTTAACAGTATACCTCCGTAGTTATTTTTATAAAATATTTTTGTCGTTTTCTCAATCAAATAATAATTACATTATGGGGTCCACTAACGATGATTGAGTATCATACGAATATTCCCTAACAAAAGAATATTCCCCACCAAATCTAATATTTTATAACAACTTGCATACTTTTGTAAAATTTATAAATATTACCCACAACTATAACATTATATCAAATTTATTCCATAATATTCAAAAATAATATTTATAGTAAAAATTCATCTTTATTTATAAAGTTGGGGTCTTACATCTATACTCCATGAAATTAGTGGAATATCCTCGATATTTGCGTTTCATCCAAAGATATCTTTTCATGGAAATATTCTTCCGATCATTCTTAAATTTTACTCTACAAAAACAAAGATCGTGTTGATAATTTGGACGTTAATAATTCTGGATAAAATAATTTTGAACTTGTTTTTATTGAATTCTTATATCATTGTCATCATCCTCATGTTTTTATTATGTTGAAAGTCATCTACATGGCAGAAATAAGTGTAGATGGACTTTGGTATGATTATAATGAGAGAGACTATTTATGTATGTCGAATCACAGTAATGTATACAAATGATGTGATAAAAAATCCGATGTAGTAGTAGTGCGTTGGTGGACGATTGTTGGCATTATCACGATTATTAATGAATACACAAATATTCTCTACCAGAAAGTGCATTGAATAATGTGGTACGCGATATTAAAGAATATCCTATGGTAGTAAATAAGGGGTGATTCGATGATGTGGAATATTTATTAAAGTTCTGAGTCTCAATTTATAATGATGATGAAAAACCTTTTAAAACCCAAAGATAGTAGATTTTATTTTCTACTTGACTCTTTTAATGGATTAGATATTTTACCTTGCGCAGCTTAAACTCATTGTTCATCAGTATTTTATCGGTTTAACATTGTTGAGACTATTGATAATTTATTCGCATTATCTTTACCATAATATTTTTCTTCTTTGGTTTCACCCTTTCTTCTTTCTTTGCTCTTTGCGAAACGGAAATAGAATATTTAATTGTAATGAGTCGAGGAAGCAGTGATGGTCACGAAGATAGCGTTAAGATTCCCTCACATTATTACGTGAAATAGTGTGATAATAATCATAATGGAGACTCCTTTTTGAGTTTGTATAATATCTAAGAGGCGATATTTGTATTTAAACTCACGCGATTTATGTTATATCATACTACATGCTTATGTTAGTAAGTTGTATTTAAATTACATACGTATGAAGTGGCGGCCCAAGATGGGTGATGATACCAATTTTGAGGCGTCTACTATTGTTATTCGAGACATTTTGAAAAAAAATATCAAACAACATTTTTTCATTCAGATACAATTTTATTCGAGATCTTTCTATATTATTGAGACGCCTAAACCTGTTTCGCGTCTTAAAAACTCAATTTTATCAAACACCACCTAAATCTTAATAAATTATAGAAATTAACTGGATGAAGTTTCACCCTTACTGTCCGTGTCCGTCTGCCACACCGGCGGTAGGTGACTTAATAATACAAACAAACATCCCACCTCTAAATATTAGTAGTAATTTTATTGACACTTAATGCTTGTATTTGTAGAAGAATTAGATCCCTACTCAATTGGTACATATAGTATTAATGGGTAGGTGATTTAAATACATTAAATGGCTTGAGGAACACTCCATATTTCAGGTAGTACTAGTGGTGAAGACGTGGGGAAATTCCCCCGCCTAAGTTTTTGTCCTATGAGTATGACCATAATAAAAATCAAATACTCACAAGGGATGAAATATACTCCAATAAAGTATTGCTAAAGTTTCCCTTTTTTTTTCTTGTATATATATGCCATATGTAACAAGTCAAATTAAATTTAAATATTTCTCTCTCTCTCTCTCTATATATATATATATATATATAACGCTTCTCTTGAATTGTGATGATTTTGTGTCGCATTATTTTTATTTATTTTTAAATATATTATTATTTTATTCTTTGTATGCAATCCTTTAAATTTATAATCCGTCTCCTTTGCTTCTTTCGTAATTTAATTACTGATCATATATATTGTAAATTGATCAATGTGTGGTTGGAAATCGTCCACCGTTACCTAACTTGTCGCAGAATGCATGTATAAAATCCACGTGTTTTGCAATTCCAAAATAGATACGAGAAATGAGTTTATATGATATTATTTACTTTTTTTGAAAAAATAACTTATATATATTATTCCCTCTTTCCAAAACGACATAAATTAAAATAATTCTCGTGCACAATTTTAAAACAATATATATTAAAATACGGAGAAAGTATATATGTTAATGTCTTATGTACACGCATTGATGTGTGCTTTCCGATTCTTTCCCAATAATTTTTTCTCTATTTTTTTATTAGTTGTTTTCCTAGATTTTTTTATGATTTTAAGATGAAATGTATCCTAAAAATAAAATATAAATGTTTTAGACTGTCGCTATAGAACAAAAAGTCATCGTTATATATAGTGACAACTTTTTATTCTAGGACGACGATCTGAACCGTCGTAAATTGTTAACAAACCGATTTGTTAGAAAGATTTTTGGTGGAGTATATATATAAATGATGACACATACCCTTTTAGTTAACACTAATTAATTTTAAAATTAAATAAAAAATTATGTGTCATTATTTAAGTGAAAGAATACAAAGAAAACAGAAGAAATGAGAACAGAGGATCTACACTTATTAACTTGTTCTAATAAGTTGGTCGGTAAAACAAGTGAAGATGGTGCACTGAAGCAGACAAGACACTAATGAATCATCACCATCCGCGAATTCATCATCACAATGAATAATTGAATATATCGTCAGGGGTGACATCAAGTTTTGAGGTTTTGACTTCAAAATTAAATTACTACATTAATTTTTGTCTACACTGGACTCTGTAAGGGTATTCTCTCTGTTATTAAAAAATTATCGTTTAAAGTTTTTGTATATAAATTAAAAAATTATTTAATATTATTATTTAATAATTAAAATTTTATCACTATCCTTTTATGTAAGTTAAAATTATTAATAGAAAAAATTTCTTAGAGACAATAAGAGATAGTGAGCGATATAAAAAATAAATAATTTATTCTCTTAAAAATCAGAAACAATAAATAAATTAAAATAATTTATTTTTTTTAAAACAATAATCTTTTAAAAACGGACTTAGTAGAAAAGCAGACCAAGTGTAGTGTGTTGACGCACAAGTGTACAATCTCAAATTTAATACTCCTTCCGTCCTTCGTTTGTTGTATAATACCACCGGTACTTATCAGTCGACTTCTTCGATGTGTTAAATTTGAACTACTACTTATTACTCTTTCTATTTTTTAATATATGTCGTTTTAAATAATTTTTTTTATTTTATATAATTTAAAAGAATTAATTATTATCTTTTTAAAATTATTTATTATAAAAATTTATGAATATTATTAATAATAAATATTATATTTATTGATATACAATTATTTGTTTAATTATTGTGTACATAAGAGTAGTATTTATTGTGTGCACACTTTTGTAAGAAATACATTAATTGAAGTATTTGCCTTCTATTTCAACCAACCAAACCCCTAAACAAATGGAGTATCCAATGAATCTTAATTGTATGCATGGGCGTTGCCGTCATATAATTTCTTTCTAAATATAGATAAATCTATAAAGTATTCCTTTAATTTTCAAATTCTGGATACATATTTAATACTACTAGTCAATTTCTAAAATCTGCAAATTCAAAATTGTATGAATTCGCTAAAGTTTTGAAAGTAATTTAATAATTTAAATGATTAATAGTCTTAAAAAATATTAAATTATTTAAATTAATTATTAAATATTGTTTCATGAGAATCTGGATTTTATAAATAAAGATTTAAATTTCTCAAATATTTTTTTGAATATTAAGGTGTGGATTTGAGATAATGTTATAGTTGGGGTAGTATTTGAAAATTTTTGAAAGATGCAAAGTTGTTATATAATATTCGATTGGTGGGGAATATTCTTTTGTCGGAGAATATTCGATGATTTAATAATAATCATTAATGACCTAATAATGTAAGAATCGTCGTAGTTAGAAAGCGACAAAAATATTTTTATGAAAATAACGGCGGAGGCTTTTTCTTGACATCTTGTTGAACTATCTTAGTAGTAAAAGTCTGAATGTCGGCACACAGATAAGAAGATAGCATCTGGTATTGATTATTGACTTTACGTAAGAAGTCACCGGTTATATTGCATTATTAAGCTACGAGAATTGCTACATCATATCTCCATATTATTGATTCAATTATTGTCATTAAGATATCGTGTGACGCCTTTCAAAATTGTGATACATCACCCATCTTGGGCCGCCAAACTACGTAGTGATGTAATTTAAATACAACTTACTAACATAAGCGCAGTATACAATCGACATAAAGCGTGAGTTTAAATCTGAATATCGTCTACTAGATATTATACAAACTCAAAAAAGTCGCTCATTCTACAATTATTATCACACTATTTTACGAATAGTGAGACTACTAATCTTATCTTGAGACCATCACTCGTTTTAAAATTTAAATCAAATTTATATTCTCATTTCAGAGAAAACGAAATGAAAGAAAGGGTGAAATTTCTTTAATTAAAAGAAGAAATATTATGGTCAAGATAACGCAGAATAAATTATCGATAGTCTTCAACAACGTTAAACCGATAAAATACGATGAGCAATGGGTTTAAGCTGCGCAAATGAATATCTAATCCATTAAAAAGTCGAGAAGAAAATAAAAGTCTACTATCTTTTAGGTTTTAAAGGTTTTTCATCATCGTTATAAATTTGAGACTCAACTTTAATAAATATTCCACATCATCGAATCACCCCGCACTACTACTACCAAAGATATTCTTTAAGATTATCACGACCACAATTATTAAATGCGACTACTGGTAAAGAATATTTGCAGATTCATTAAAATTAATGATCACGCCAACAAATCCATCAATCGATTACTACTAATCGGCGATTTTTACCACATCATTTGTAACATTACGATTAATGATTACACAGAATAATCTCTCATTATAATCATCATCAAAGAATCATCTACGCACTACTGCGCCACGGATTACTTTAAAAAAAATATAAACGTGAGGATGATGATGATGATATAAAAATTGATAAAACAAGAGTTCAAGAATTATTTTATCAGGGAATTATTAACGTCCAAATTGTCGATATGATATTATTTTGTAGAAAGTAAAATTCGGGAATGATCGGAAGAATATTTCACGAAAAGATCTTTGGATGAAACGCAAATATCGAGGATATTCTACTAATTTCATGGAGTATAGAAGTCAAAGTTTTAACCAATTTGGGTATAATAAAGAATGGAATAACAAAAGAAATCACCACGCAAATGCGATCAGACAGATAGGCGGGTTATTCCAGCGAATAATAATAATCTGAACCGAGTCGGGTGAAATTTAATCGAAAGGATGTTCCAATGAATAATAAAGATGGAACCAGATCCCAAAAACACACAGATAGGATATTCCAGCGAGAATAATAAAGAGCGGAACTGCGGTCCAGGTGTAAAACACACAGACGGGATGTTCCAATGAGAATAATAAAAATTTTAAAGGTCCGGTGCCAAAACATGTGAGCATGATGATGTTCCAACAAAATAATAATAAAGACGGAACAAGAATTAGGTGCCAGAAAAACATGATGCATGGATGTTCCAAAGAATAATAGAAGAATGTCACCAAGATATAAGAAATCAGCGTATCTGAGTTATTCCAACAGAATAATAAGAATGGAATAACAACAGCCTTCTCTTCATGAATAAGAAAGAATAACACCCCTTACATTTGGTAGGAGATTGAATAATCGCAAAGAACAGAAGAATAAAATACTCTTCTTCTTTTCTCTTATTCTCTATATACTTTCTCTCTCTATAGCTTGAATGAATTAAGTGAAAATAATGAAGTTCTCAGCTCTATTTATAGAAGATTTCAACTTACAAGACCGCGCAAATGTGAAAAGCAAGTGATTGACGACTAATGATGTGAAAAGAAAAGTGGTTTGACGCTCAGAATGTGAAACGACTAGTGGTTCTCGATCTGAATGTAAAGCGACAAGTGGTTCGACGTCCCAGTAAAGGTAATTACTATTAACGAAGGTAAATACTATCGTGAAGGTAAATACTATTCACAAGGGTAATTACTATCGACGAAGGTAATTACTTATTGACAAAGGTAAATACTATCGTGAAGAGACTCTTAAATGATTTATATATGAAAGCCCCCTATAAAATAATCAAACTTACCACAAATTATTTTTTTTTCACCACACATATTTAATCTTTCAACAATTATTAATCATTTATAACTTTGTCGCCTCAATTATTGATTTAATATTATAACACATTATATGAGATGATCTTTGTGATAATAATGAATCAATAATATAAGAGATATGATCGTTAATTTCTTGTAGTAATAATTGAAAGATATTGAGTGACTTCTCACGTAAAGATCAATAATCAATACTGAGTGTCTTCTACTACGCAACCACGCCAGACATTCTTTTTCTTTTACCACCGGGTAGTTCAACAGCTTTTAATTGCAGAATACCTCTCCGTTATTTTTATAAATTATTTTTTTGTCGTTTTCTCAATCCGATAATAATTACATTGTGGGGTCCACTAATGATTGAAGTAGTTGATTTAATATTCCTAACAAAAAGAATATTCCCCACCAAACGAATATTTTATAACAACTTGCATACTTTGCAAAATTTACAACTATAACATTATATCAAATTTATTCCATAATATTCAAAAATAATATTTATAGAAAAATTCATCTTTATTTATAAAACCTGGGGTCTTACATCATGTGCATAATATGTTATTTTATTAAATCAATAATTGAGGACGACAAAGTTATTCACATTATTAAATTTCAATATTTACAATGTCTAGAAGTTACATCGAGAGAGGTTTGGTCACCTAATCATACGCCAATAGGGAGAAATCCTTATTGGAAAGCCCTCTTTCCAGGAATGACTGGTTGTTAAATATTGTGAGTTATGATATTAATAATGGATAAGTTCGTGTTGATTAAAGATGAATTTGATAGTTCCATTGTGTTGAAATTATTTGTGTTAAACATTTATTTCGATGGTAATTGATGTCAGAGGTTATATTGTTCAATCGAATTATTAAGGCGGGTTTTTTTGAATTACTATTCACGAGTTACTATTCACCGAAATTACTATTCACTCTAGTATTGTTCACTCGAGTATTTGGGACACTTTTTGTGCTTTGAGTTATTTATTAATGAGTTCTTATTCACAAGTTTACTATTCACGAGTTCTTATTCACGAAGCCTACTATTCACGTGTCTTTAATTTTTGATTCAGTTGGATGAAATTATAATAGTAAAATCAATAAGGATCGTTGATTTAAGATTTTAATAGTAACTTGTCCTCGGTATTACCAAGAGTTACCCTTCACAAATAGTAGTTGTCTCTTGATATTACCAAAAGTCGTCATTTGACCCTTTATTAACACCAAGAGCCACTTTCGCTTTTTATAAATAGAAGCTCATTCTTCTTCATTTCTCACCAATTCACCAAAACTTTAGAGCCATTATTTATATAGAAATTATATAGAGAAGTTTATAGAGAGAAAATCTATAGAGAAAGAAGAAGAGAAGTCCGCTTCCCTACTACTCCTATATCCGGTTTCTTTCAAAAAAGGTAAGGGATATTATTTGTTGTATCTGTAAGTAAGTGAGTGTTATTCTTTCTTATTCATGAAGAGAACTTCATTATTCCATTCTTTATTATTCTTTGGAATAACTCGTATATCTGGCATACCTATACTTGGTGAAATCCTCTGTTATTCCATTCTTTATTATTACATTGGAATAACTCAGATATCGCAGCATACCCTATACATAATCAGTATATGTGGTTTTACCTATATCTTGGTGACATTCTTCTATTATTACATTTGGAACATCATGTATGCATGTGTGTTTTACAAGGACTGGTTAAAATCTTTATCATTCTGTTGGAATATCCTATGTCGTGTGTTTTACACCGGATCTGGTTTCATCTTTATTATTACATTGGAACATCCCGTCGGTGTGAATTTCCCCGACTGGTTACATTATTATTATTCATTGGAATAACTCCATACATGCTGCAATCTCGCATGCATGGTGATTTCCTTTGTTATTCCATTCTTTATTATACCTGGGTTGGTTAAAACTTTGACTTTATACTCCATGAAATTAGTAGAATATTCTTCGATATCTGCGTTTCATCTAAAGTATCTTTCATGAAAATATTCTTCCGATCATTCTTGAATTTTACTCTACAAAGTAGTATCGTGTTGACAATTTGGACGTTATTAGTTCTGAATAAATTAATTCGTGAACTTGTTTTATTGAATTATTATGTCATTATCATCATCCTCACGTTATATTATGTTATCTTTTGGCTTACGTGCGATAGATGAACTTAGTATGATTATGAATGGGGATCATTCTAAGTATAATCATGGCTTGTTATAAATGATGTGATAAAAGTCCTCATGTGGCACAGTAATGCGGTGATGGATAGTTTTTGGTATGATTATGACCGGGGGTGATTCTAAGATAGTCGTGACCATTGATAATTTGATGAATATCCTCGGCTAGTAGATGCAGGGATGATTAGATATTGTGGTTTATTCATTAAACTAAGTCTTAGTGATAAAAATTTATGAAAACCTTTTAAAAACCTAAAGGATAGTAGACTTTATTTTCTACTTAACTCTTTTAATGAATTGCGATATTCCATTGCAGATTAAACCTCATTTGTCTATTGTATTTTATCGGTTTAACATTGTTGAAGACTAATGATAATTTATTCTGCATTATCTTAGTTATAATATTTCTTCATTGAAATTTAATTGAATTTCACCTTTCTTTCTTTTATTCTCTTCGAGGAAATGAGAATATAATTTGGGACGAGTCGGGGAAAAGAGTGATTGTTCAAGAAGAAGATTAGTAGTCCTCACTATTACATTAAATAGTGTGATAATAAATGTAATGAGGACTCTTGAGTATGGATATTGTCTAAATGACAATATTCCTATTAGAACTCTCGGTTTATGATTGTCGTATATTACTGCTGACGGATGTATAATTAAGTTTGTATTTGAATTTATGTACTAGTATAAGTGGCGACCAAGATGGGTGACGTATACCTAATTTTCAAAGGCGTCACATTGTTGATTCTTTAAAATTAATTTAAATAATTTAATAATTTTTTAATTTAAATGATTAATAGTCTTAAAAATTAATTTAAATTAATTATTAAATTTGAGACTATTAAATTGCCATACAAAAATATTGTTGATTCTTTAAAATTAATTTAAATTATTTTCAAACTTAAAAACTAATACTAATATTTTTTAATTATAAAATAATAATTTCAACAAGTATTACTTTTTAAATAATTTTTAAAATTTATCATTATATTGAATAAAAATAATAAAATTCAAATTAATTTTTTATTTTAAATTAACTACATAAAATCAATAATAATTTTGTATTCTAGAATATAACAAGTATTATTTTACATAACTTTATTTAGAAATAAACTTAATTACAAATAAATAAAGATAAGATGACATTATATTTTATTATGATATAGTAGTAGTTGCATACTTTTTTTCTTATTCATATTGAATAGTAACACTATCGATCAGATCATTGACACCACCAATCAGATTATGCGCTTCTAAAGGAAATCAAACATGCCTTGTAGCGCCGGTGAATTAATTTAGTCTAATCTTAATTATTTATTATCATGATCAACGATTCAGGAGTTGATTATTGGAATAGTATCCGTGATAATCAATTGTCATGGATGATGATCTATATATATATATATATATATATATATATATATATATATATATATTACTAAATCTAGAAAATTAAAATAACATATATTGAATTGAATCCTTCTACGGCGACCGGGGTCTTCCGACCGGGGTAGTGAACGTCCATAATTTTTTTTTCTTTTGACTACCAAATAATTAATGTAATTTATTAGAACTGAAAATTTTACAAAATGCAGTTATTTATGTCATTTGGATACATGTAAAAAACAGATTTGCACAGACTGTACAACCATGTTTTTTACTCGTATCAAAATGACACCTAAATTATTGTATTTTATAAAAATTTCAATTCCAATAAATCACATTAATTATTTAATAGTCAAAAACAAAAAAAATAAACCCGGTCGGAAGACGCGGATGGCTGTAAACTTATTGTATTGAATTTTAAAAATTCAATTTATTCAAATCACATACTCAATTCAAAGAAGAAAATTTAAATTGTTGAGCAGCATTGACTCAAAGTTTCAGAGTCTGGACCATTAACATTTAGTTATACTACCTTCCATGAACTTTCACATAAATGGAATCGAATATTTTATTTTATTTTTTCATTGTTCGCCAATCCCCATATGGTAAAGAAATGCATGCATCTATCTATCTTCTTTCTTCATGCCAAATAATACTCTACCTTCCTTCTTCATCAAGTTTATACTTATGTACGTATACCTTTTTTTATGACATTAAAAATTGAAACCCTCAAATACTATCCTTACCGTTACCGTTACCGTTACCGTGTGCAATGGATAAACATCGGGTGAACATACGTAATACTCCATTAATCAAGTATATCGGTATAAATCTCATATATATAGTTCATATAATACTAATAATCTCGAGTTCAAAATAAATTTGAAATGTCAAATTTCAAGTAAAATCTCGGGTTAAATTCCATCACAGGTTCATATGGGATGTTACACCAATAATGATAACAAATAGAAGAGGATTGTCGGCATAAAGTTTGAAACTCTCCCAAACAAAAATGACAACAAATTAAGGATGTTGTCTCCCTTTCCTTTTGCCAAATAAATAATGGGGTGAAAGAGTTTAAGGCTTGAGCCTAACCTAAATAAAAATCACCTCTATCCTATCAAAAAAAGAAGAAGAAAGAGATAGATTAAAACCCAAATCTATAATCCAAATAAGGAATGGGCTTATTGATTGGGCTCGTAGTCCAAGTATGTGTATGGCTGCCCAAATCTCTAATCCAAATAAGTAATGGGCTTATAAACTGGGTTTATAGTCCTAGTATTTGTATGGTTATGTAGGTAGGAACTACATCCCACTCCTTTGCAAGATGTTACCTTCAAAGTCCATAATGGTAGTGGGAGTTGGATTATTTGAGGATGAAAAATGGGGAGGCATTAAAAAAAAATCTTACTCCATATTTTGGATTTTTAAAGCTTTACAGAGAAAAGGCAATCCAAATAAGGACAAAGAACATGGGCTGGGCTTATAATAAATAGCACAAGGACCTAGTACTATACAATATCCCAAGTAGTCACTTCTAAAGTCCAGTCTAAGCACTACTCATATGAAACCGTTAGATTCACTGACACTTAATCATGATCAAGTTTGACCTACAAACACGTACTAGCGATCACACAGAAAGAAATCCTCCACAGGGTTTAAGACTTAAAAGACAGATAGTCGCTCACACTTTTTCGGTGTCATAAACTTCACTCTCCTTTATTCTTTCTTTCTAGGGTTTCCATTTCCTTTCCTTCCCTTCTCTTCTTCTGGACGAAAAAATCATGAGGTAATCATAATATGTTTATTTTTTCTCCATTTTCCGTTTCTGTACCTGCAGTTGTTTCTTCTCACGATCTTGCTTTCATTTTTTTTACTTTAATTGCTTGCTCAATCAGTTTGCTCATGGATTGTTATTTGGCTTATACATGAGTCTAATTTGTGAAGTATCGTATCGGCTTCTGATTATTTGCTTTGATTTGTACTTTTACTTCCTAATCTCTGTTTGATTTATTATAAAATTAGGTTTTCTAAAAACTGAATGATTTGAACTTTTATTTGTCTTTTATATTTTAGATTTCTCAGTAGATATTTGACTTTTTCTCTAAGTTGTTTGAATATGTACAACTCTCGAGTGTTTTCGGTTTATTCTTGTGCTGTTCTTGGTTTGTGATGAGAGTAGTGGTTTATGTAGTGGAAGTAGTTCACTAGGGCTTTATATTATTGTCTTCTGATCATAGTTTAAATTATTTATTTGTGGGTGCTGATATGTTTAGGGGTAAAAGGTGTTGTTGAGTTGAGTGTTTGAAGAAGTTGTACACGTGCTAGCTGTAGAATGCTAGTGTAGAAATGATGTAAATTAAGTGTGGAGTTTTGAAGTTATTAATATATTTGTTTATTGGCTTTTGAATTACTGGAAATAGAATTGCATGTGAGCTTTATGTGGTGTTATAAACAGAACATATCCTGAGTTGAAACTGTGGAATATGGATTCAAAAATTGAAATTGTATTTGTTTGTATCAAGGCCCTGTTGGATAAGTCAGGAATTAGGATATTGAAGTTTAATAGGACACAACTAGGAGAACTGTGCGACTTCCAACTTGTGATTCAGCTTTCAGGCTACCCATACAGTTCTATGTTTTAAAACCTTCAAATTATGTTTTGCTAAAATTTAAATTATATTCCATGATGTTAGTGGTTTCCCAAGAGCTTGTGTGCAGATATATATATATATATATATATATATATATATATATGTGGGTGTGTGTGTGTGTGTGTGTGTGTATACATGTTATCTTCTTGCAGAGTTAATTTGTTTGGAATGCATGCCGGAGATCATATTTTATTTCTTGTCTCTTAATTTTGTATTATCGGCTGCTACTAACTATCCTTAAAATGCTGTGAAATTATAGTCGGCATCCTGAAGTCAAGTGGGCCCAAAGGGAAGACAAGGTCTTTATTACGGTGCTATTGGCAGATGCAAAAGATCCGAAGGTTAAGCTTGAACCAGATGGTGTTTTTACATTCTCTGGTACTGCTGGTGCAGGGAACCACTCTTATGAACTGAAGCTTGATCTATTTGACAAGGTTAATGTAGAGGTAAGTTGCTCTTTCCCACATTATTGACGCTCTTTAGGTTTTCTAAAATGTTGGTTGAACATGATCCGCTAATCTATAATTCTGCCTAGGCTTCAAGATTATAGCAGACTGTATGGATTACTTTCTTTTTTTCTGCTGTTATGTTGTTATTACTGAAAGTTTGTTGTAGAATAATCTTGACTGGATTATTGGTTGTCTTTTGGGTTATTAATGTGATACCCTGTGGTGGCTTTTGTACTAGGGTGAGAGAGCCATTCAAGATGAAAATTTCTAATTTTCTTGCTCTCCCATCTTTTTTTTACAATTTTAGCAACGTTATTTATTTTTGACTTTCCTTTCCCAGGAAAGCAAAATAAACATTGGCCCACGAAGTATATTCTGTATTTTGGAGAAAGCAGAGAGTAAATGGTGGGATAAACTCTTGCTTGGAGATGCCAAGACTCCTCACTATGTGAAAGTAGATTGGGACAAATGGGTAGATAAAGATGATGATACTGGTAAGCCAGATTGTTTTCTTTAGTTTTCTTCCTGATTTTGTTTTGCACACTTTACTGAACTTGCTCTGTGTTAATGATTCTGAATTCAACTTCACATGTTATGTAGGTTCTAATGACGTGAATATGGGTGGGGATGATTTCACGGTAAGAATGTTTTAGGTGATGATTATACATATGAAACTTGTTAAATTATGTACTAATTGTTCTCGTTATTTTGTCTTATAGAAATTTGGTGACATGGGAGGCATGGGAGGCATGCCTGGCATGGGAGGCATGCCTGGCATGGGAGGTATGGGAGGATTGGAAGCATTGGCTGGCATGGGCGGCATGGGCGGCATGGGAGGATTGGAAGCATTGGCTGGCATGGGCGGAATGGGCGGTATGGGTGGCTTTCCCGGAATGGGAGGCATGCCCGGCATGGGTGACTTTATGGGTGATGATGCTAGTGATGATGAAGGTAATAGTCCAAAAGGCATTTCTAGCATATGCATTTTTACTGCTGCTTAATGGGTGTGTTTTGTTATGACAAGAAGTGTATAAAACAGAATGCTAGAATTGCCGGATAGTAAATGTGTTTATGAGTAGCTTTGGTATTTTATCAAGCGGACCATGTTATTTTGTGGTGCTGATTACTTTTGTGTACTTATGGACGTCTTTTTAGCTTCCCGTGTGTATAATTTTGAGGTAATCTTGATAGTATCAGTCACTATGTGAAGCTTCATAGAAAACACACTTTATTGTTGAGATGTAACTTCTTTCTGTTCATGGGGATGTGTGGGTGAGATTGTTGAACTGTACTCTATGCCATGTTAAAGGCTTGTTTTATGTAGTGATATGGGTAATTATATGAGGTTTAAGCTAGCGTTTAAATGTAACTTTCTTCTATTTGAAGGAGGGGGCATTGGGGGTCCAGGGAAGGATAAATAATTGAAAATTTGTTGAAGTTTTGGGATTTGATTGACAGAGAATTGTCCGAGATTTTAGTTAGGGGACCAGTAAATATAGACAATGCGTATTTGTTTCTTAAGCTTCACTCCAGATTAGGTTTTACATGTACTAAAGTTGTATAATGTGATAAATAGAAATATAATGTGTTTTGATATTATCTATTGTTACTGGATAAAGCAGCAATCACTTTTTCTCTATGCAGTTGAAGAAGCAGGAAAGCCAGATGGGAAAGACAAAGAAGTAGCAGGAGGTGAGACAAAAACAGAAGGTGCTTCAGAGGGGAAAGCAGAAGCTACGTCAAGCACATGAATGGTGCAGTATACCTTTAGTGCAAGTAGTGCTTTGGGGTAGACATCTTGCTCTGATGATTGTACCAAAGCACTTTTTCACGGCAGAGTAAAAAAGCCCGGTTCCATTCTGATGTTCATCTTTGCATAAGATTGTCTTCTGTTTTGCCAGCAGAAATCGTACTACCTTTTAAACTTGTTTTCTGGGTGTCATATTCTTCTTCGATGATTAACTTCATAGTGGTGAAGGTATTTTGGATGACATTATGACAACTCTTTCTTGTTAGAGTTCATCAATTTATGCGCTATTATACATGATATTGGTTGTTATGGAGACGTATTTTGCTTTAGATTAAAATCTCAATGCCGGTTCTTCCTAATACTGGTTTGCTCTTGTGCCTCTACAGGGAAAGATGAAAACCTTATAGGTTCTCTAAGCTCAGGATCAATTATAGCTAGCCTTCGTGTAGTTTCCTTTTAGCGACGGTTTAGATCATACAACCGCCTTTTATATTTTAGCGATGGACAATATATAGCGTCACTTAAAAAGATATAGACGGCGGTTTGTATGAATAAAAGCTGCTCGCCGCTAAAGGGGGTGAACATGATGATAAATATATAAGGGTAATAATATATACTTAATCTGATATGCTCTAAGCTCATCAATTATAGCTAGCCTTCCCTACAGTTTTCACAATTTCTTTGTTTGATTTGATTTTGTTTATTGATGTTCTAATACACAATTCTACATTGATAAATAGAATTGTTAGTGAATAAAAAGCGGTTCGGATCTTAAGTTCACTCCGTATCCAATTCATCCGAGTTCACCCCTTTAGTGACGAACCCGACGACGGCTCGGTCATACAACCGTCGTCTATACTTTTAGCGATGCTATATGTTGTCCGTTGTTAAAAGTATAGATGACGGTCACTATATACCGAGAAGTAAACCATGTAAGTATCCGTCGTAAAAGGTGTAATTTTAAAAGTGAGATGAATTTCATATTTTAATATATATATATATATATATGTGTTGTATGTTAAACTGCGGTGCGGCTAAGCTTTTCAAATGTGGCATTGATAATTATATATATAGATATTTATAGGCTGAGATATATATATAGTTAGTCTCTCATTCAACGAATATTGTTGAAAAAATTGTCCGTATAACAAGTGCCAACACTTGACAAGAAAAAAATCATTTCAATACCTTGGATAGTAGGACAGTTAAATTGCAAACATAATCTCGTTAAAGACGTAGGTTTCCATCTTATTCATAACTTTATTTTTGAGGTGATGTATATGTATTTTTAAAACTGTTGATTCAAATGATGAAAATCAAGCCTTGAGCATTTTAAAAGTAGCACCTGTGACTGAAATCAAAATGTAAACCATTCAACTGGGGGAAACCAAATCTTTTACGTGTTGAGGTCTTCAAATGTCGTGTAATACACAGGTTCAGACTTCTGAGATTATCAGATGAAACAGAAAATAAATAACACAACACTGGAAAGCTACTATATTAACATAATAAGCAAAATTTTACGGTAAATCTTTAAAAACAACACAATTAAATTGGGCATAAACAGTTTTTCAGTAGGAAGTTTAGGAAATTGTGATCCTCTTTTTGCCCCCCAGTTTCAATCAATATAAACTTAGAATGTGCTATATTTAAAAGCACAGGAAAAACAAGAGCCCCTAAAACTTCCCTGCACCACTGAACTCAATCTTCACTTTTTGAGATGATCCACAAGCAACCACTTGGTACTGCTTTCTATCACCAGGAAAGTACAAAAAAACATCAAATGGAAACTGTTTCATAATCATGGGGGAGCCAATTACCTTCAAAAGCAGCAAACCAGCACCCTATTTGTTGTTCAGCACCCCAACTTTGAATTATCGACCTCGACCACCACCTGTGACCAAATTCCACAAATTCTCAGTGCATAAATTATCAAGGAAAAATAGCATTATGTTCCAGAAACACATTGCTAAGTGCATATGATACACAAGGTCAATTTACTAGCTTTCTTGTATTTTTGGTGGCCGTTGATAATTCTCTCATATGTTGGTACTTTTCTTTTTCTAGGCAGTAGTTAATAGCTGTTGTGCAGCAAACTAAGTTGCTATAAGTTATGCAATCTTTCTTAATAACATCGGTGAATTGTGGCTGTTTACTTGGGGGAAGAAAAAAAACCCAATCAAAATGGCCGCCTTCTTTTTTCTCTTTAGAGTCTAGAAAAAAAATCTGGATTTATTGCCAACGCCCTACAACTTTCGGGGGAGATTGCTAGGTCAAAAACAAGCACCTATAAAAGGAGACACGAGTCTCCATTTTAGGCATCGTGGGGAAAAAAATTGCAGTCATTGTGAGCAATTGAGAGATTTGATTATTGGAGTCTCCCGCTGTAAGTGGTCTTTGCGAGAGTAAGGTGTTGGTGATGGTAAAAGAGTGAGGGGTTTCGGTGTGTAATAAACTCATATTCAAGTATCTCGAGTGTCTAGTATAATAGTTCTAGTGTTTGTACTTAACGTACATGTGTTCTTATTGTGCAATGAGATTTTATTTTTTTGAAGTGCACCAAGTGTAAATTCTTACAAACATGTGTTTCATAAAAAATTGCCGTCGATATTAAAAAGCTTGAAGAAAAAAGGTTATACCTCTGCTTCCACCTGTCCTTCCGCCAGGACCTCCCCTGCCTCTTCCTCCACCAACACTTTTAGCATTTCCATCATCAGTGCCATGGCCCATGCCTTTTGCTGGCCGCCCACTAGTGCCATCCTCTCTACCTCTTCCTCTTCCACGACCTCCAGCCCCAGGTGGCCTCCTGTCTGAAAATGTCAAATTGCCAACAAAACCAAGTAACTTCAGACAAATTTCAAGTTATTGTACAAACAATCTGCTTGAGAAGTTAATGCATTACTAAAACAAAAATTAATAAAGAACTTTTTTTCTTTACTAAACGGAGAAGGAAAGTGGGAATTCTATTATTGCAAAACAAAATCATAGCTAGTACGCTGCTAAATATTTTTACAGTAATTTAAACAAAGAATTAGGTGTAAGTTATATTACTCATTAACCATGGGGTAGATAAGGGCTCTGGAATTCTAACAGAAAGAACTGTAATCTAAATCTTAGAAGTTGCATTTAGAAAAGATCTTATATACTCCCTCCCTACATCCTAGATTGAGAGTCATGTTTGACGTGACACACAGTTTAATAAAAAAAAAATTGTCCAATTTTCCCCAGATATAACCCTCCCACCAGAATTGGGCAGAGAAGGCAACATATCACAAGGCCCATACACTTTTATCTAACTTTTAAAAGGCAAATATGGGCAATTTGTATTATAGTTGCATAGCTTTTATAAACAAGTGAAAGTATATTGGGACGTCCAAAAGAGGAAAGTATGTCACTTGTACTATGGCGGAAAGTAAGACTTCAGAACACTTAGATTTATAAAATTCAGAACCTCCTTTCTACAAGTAGAAAGGCATATCATGATGGACAACAACACAATGTGTCTATATCATGTTTTGCGAGAGAAAAGGTTGTGAGTAATATATACCGGAACGGTTCTTAGTCTCTTCCTGAACCTTATCAATTACCTGGAAGTTGAGAAACAAAAAGAAGTCAGCTGAAAATATGACAATAACGCTGGAGACTTGTAGTTAGGAGCATAAATTAGGCAGTGATGTAAACAGAAAAAAAATTCCACAAAAAAGGTGGCATAACTGCAAATTTCTTGAAAATCATTAGAGAACCGTATCACAGCTCAAAATAAGTGGTACATGAATGAACCATGCCATGTATGGCAAGGAAACTGAATTGTACTAGACTACTAGTAAACAAATACTTAATTAGTCAGAAACATTTGGATCAATATAAAAATTCAAGGAACACTGTCTGTAATCTGTACGACTTACCACTCTTCCGGTATCATATTATTTTGGATACAAGTAGTATCATAATATAAATCTTTTAAGCATGTTTCAATTTTTTCTCTTTTCCAAACAGAACAGCAGCCATTCAAATAAGAAGTATGAACAAAGATAGAACATAAATCAAGTTGTACAATGCTGGCAAACCTAGCTGACATTAACCTGCCTAATATTATCTGTGCATATGAGCGGAACACAAAGATAGAATGACTAGGTGTCTACATGACCAAGCATAGAAATCTAAGAATCAACATATTATATGTTGGAAACAATCAACCTCAATCTCGTGTAAATAGGAAAGGGTGTTATTGTTATAGTAATCTCTTTCTATAAATCCTCCTCTAATATTGGATCTCATGAAATCAAGGAGAATCAGCTAATATATCTCCTATAATTGTGAGGAATACTTTTGTATAAATATACCTCCTTGTAATCTTAATAATACACAGAAAAATTATTTATTCAAGAATTTGTACATGGTATCAAAGCTAACTTCGATTTCCTTTCTACTTCCATAGGAATCAAAGCCTTTTTTTTCCTGTGCTTTCTTTGATCCTATTGGTACCATTTGGTGAAACGATTTCTTCATCAAACCAGGGGTTCTTTGAATTTTTTTAATATGCTTGATTGCTCTTTTTTTGGGGCTGATCTTATTCTCTATTCGCTTTCTATATGCTCTAGTAATCTAAAAACTCAGACAGGGAAAGAAAAGGTTGATCCCGCTGTCTTGCCGCCATTCCATCTACAAGGTATGTCCTCTTTGATTACTCCAGAACGACTTGATGGTACTAACTACATCGAGTGGTCTTTGAATGCCCAGAATAAAATCCGGGGCAGGAAACGTTGGGGTTTTATTTCTGGTAGTAAGGTGGCACCAAAAGACCAACACTTTTAAGGAATATGAAACATGGGAGGACGAGAACTGTATGGTCAAATCTTGGCTCCTTGACGCAATGACTAAGGAC